>ML787809.1:742889-804487 GCA_009831015.1 Picea engelmannii | reverse complement strand
CCCATATGTTTTGGGGTTGTACTTATGTTTGTACTGGAAGGAGAGTTGAAAAGTCATGAACATGCATTTGTTTTTATGTATGTGTAAGCAGTGAACCTGGTGATGGTTCATCATGAGTGATTCATGATTGTTACATGATTATGTATCATGTTTGTCGACTTGTCAGTTTGGGAAGATTGATGTTTCGAATAAGTCTCGACTGGTGTTGATGATTTTCTGACGACTATGTTGTGTCGATCGTGTTGTTCGACTTGTGTTTAGTCGATGGTGTTTATTGACTTGAAAGTTGATGCATGAAAACGCCATGTACTTTGATGAAGTACGAGATGCGACAGTTGTTTGTTTAAGAACAAAAGATTTTGTTGGCATCATTTTCAATCTTGTATGATTTGTTTTCAAGATTGATGGTTTTCTTGGCTTGTGACAAGATGTCGTAGGAAGTTTTTGCAGCCATTGGAGAGTTGATTTTGTTGACGCCAAAGAGTTCGAAAGAGGAACTTGATTCTCAGTGGGAAGGTTGGCATTCTTCCAAGCACAGAGAGAGCAGTGGGTCAGCAGCAGCCAGAGAGCAGTGGTTGAAGGACATAGTCAGTTGCAGTGCACGGCATGTCAGAGTATTCAGGTGATTGTCGAAAAGATTTTGATATAACTTGAAAGCAGACAGATAAGCTTTTGTGGGTCCAAAAGCCTTTCAGTGGGAAGGTGTGATCAAAATCTGGACCAGGGGGCAAAATTTTGCTCAATTTTCAATGTGCTCGGAATGCGACGAAAACTATGCCATTGCGTCCGTTTCGTCTTCCTGATTCCGACGGTATATTTACTTTCTCAAACGGAGTCCGTATGGAGAAGTTATCACGATCTGTTCGCCGAGCCAAATAAGCAAAATTTTGATGCTGATTGTACCTGTCCGTACAGGACACGTGGTAGGTCTGTACAGGACACGTGGCGGCTCCCGGGAATGACACGTGTCAGGCATTTTTGGATTTTTTTGGTGTACGGTTGGACCAATCTTGAAGTGACACGTGTCAACACTGGAAGGGTGACACGTGGCACGAGTGACGTCAGTGGGTGACGTCGCAGACTGACGCACCAGGTGACTGGGAAGTACGATGATGATGTGGCAAGGTTGACTGGGCAGTACGGTGAAGTGATGTGTCTGGCACGTGGAGCAATCGGTTTTTGACACTTGGCATCATTTGGGCAAATGGTAAGGTGCCACGTGGCCCAGTCAAGGGCTGCCACGTGGCACACCGTAATTGGCTGTTGGTTTATGGTTGTTATATAAAAGTTATGTTGAGTTTGCAGGGTTCGACCCCCGGACCTGTCCTCCGTGTAACGTTTTCGCACGACCGCCCAACCAATAGGCCACCGTATATTGCTTATTATGGATGCGGGTTTAAATATATTTAAGTTTACCCTTTTGCATATTGGGCGGGGGGTCGGGCCGGGGCTAAGCCCCGGCCCAATGTCGTGTGCATTTTGTATATGCCCGTGCCATATGTATTGTGGCCCTATTGTAAAGCACGCGTGGGGGTATTTCAATCATAGCCCTCGGTCTTGTGTGTTAAACCATGTAATCGATGTTAAATGGAGCGCGGGAGTTGTGGTTTAAAACCCACGGTTATATGCGTCGTTTTATATGTGACCAATAATTATATAATATGGTGTGTATGCACACGTTTTCATATATGGTTTTAAACTGCTATGTAACCAAAAATTACCGCCATTTGTCACACATCTATTCGCCCTTATTAACTCATCTCTTTTCGTATTAGCGCGTGGTCTTATGGACCATATGCCCGAGAGCGAGGCGGTTAGGGGCTGGAGGCGCCCTAACCGTTCTACAGTTTGGAATGTTTTTCGGAACCGCTCGGTGCTAGGTTTTAACGTGCATTTTGGAGCGTGTTCTTGGTTCATGCACACAGAGGTGCGTTTTGTAGAGCCAGTTCCAGCAAAGTGGAAGGAGGAAAATGGAGGAGGCCTAACTTCTTCATCTTTTGGTTGATTGACGTTTTTGGAGTAAAATCCCAGCTAGGGGTTTTTGGACATGCTGGGTCCATTGGTGCTATTTTCAAGACCATTTGAAGAGTTCTTCTGCAAGTTTTTCACCATTGAAGTTTCAGGAAGCTCTAGGGAGCTTTAAGCCCTCATTGATCGAGGACATGGTTTGGTGAGCCTATGTTTGTTTTCTGTGATTGAATAATCATTTTTGGCTAATTGATATGTTCTGAACACATTGGGATAGGTTTAAGAGGCTGTTGAGGAATTTTACAGGTGTTTTTTCCAAAGAGAAGCTCAGAGAAGCTTATGGCCACATGTAGAAGAGGTCATGCCCGGATGAGCCATGATCCGTTTGCAGAGTTCTATTAGTCATTTTTGGGGTTTTTATGTGTTCTGATCTCAATGGTACAGTCTATTTTTCCATTGGAGTTGAGCATCAGCTTGTAAAAGAACTTTTGACTAATTAATCCCAGAGAGGCAAGTTCATTATGGAGGCTCAAGGAGATGTAGCCCAGAGGGGGGTGAACTCCTTTATCATGTTGTTCTTGTTGTGTGTTTGATGGTTTATTTGATGCAAGTTGTGTTGCTGTGTATTTATTTCAAGTACATATTTAACCATCTAAAAGAACATTTCCGCACACATAAGCATTTACAAGAAGATACATGAACTTAACACATAAGTTTATTTTGCATATTTATACACATGAAGCAAGGTCTTGTAAATTTTATTTTAATGAAGTAGGGGTGCTTGCATAGAATAACAAGTCAGCCTTCTATTTTCAGATCATTCCACCCCCCTATAAACCCCCCAAATAGGGGGGATCCACTCTCCTGTGACCCCTTGGGAAGGGGGCGCTACAACCCCCTCTAACCCCTTGTAGTGGGGGCCTAATGCCCCCCCCTCTTACTCCCTGCATGCCGGACACAACATAGACAATAGTCCTAATCGTGCAAATAATATAACACATATCTAACATTCTCCCACTCGTTGTTTTCTTTGCATACATGGGGTTATAGGGTTACATAGTCAACAATCCAGTGCAACAATTCCCATAGATCCTCTACACCAAGAGAACTTCTTAGTGCTCACAGATTTTGTTAATGAATTTGCAACATTCTTCAAATTTTCCACCTTCTTTTCTCCAACCATGTCTCTCACAAAGTGATATTGAACATCAATATGCTTTTTCTTTGAATGATAAGATGGATTCTTTGCCAAAAAAATTTCACTATCACTGTCACAATCTATCCGTACAATTTGTTGTACCAACCCAATACCTGAAAACAATCTCTGTAACCATAGTGCTTCCTTGCTTCTATGAGTGGTCGTGATGTATTCAACTTCTGTAGTTAAAAGTGCCACTACAGACCGTCTTTTTCTCATCCAACTAATTTCTCCTCTAAACAGTTTAAACACCTACCCGCTTGTAGATATTCTATGATCTAGATCTCTAACCTAGTATGCATCAACAAAGCCATATATGTCCACAAATCTTTCCAAACCTAATCTTCCTTGGTAGCACAATCCATAACTAGTAGCGCCACGCAAATACCTGAAAAACCTGTTTACTACTGTCCAATGCTCCTTCCCTAGTTTTGACATATACCTGCTCAAAAATCTCATTCCATGTGCAATGCCCTGTCTAGTACAAACCATTGCATACATCAAATTTCCAACCACACTCGCATATGAAACAAAAGAAATGTCCTCCTCCTATTCTTATGTCTTGGGACAATGATCCACAAATATTTTTACACATGAATAAGGACCTTGACCAGTTTACATTCCTGCATATTGAACCTCTGTAATATTGTCTCGACATATTTTTTCTGATTTAACTAGATTTTCCTATTTTCTGATCTCTTTTCATTTCCATGCCCAAAATGAAATTTGTAGCACCAATATCCTTCATGTCAAATTTAGAGGACAACTGAGTTTTCACATCCTGGATAATCTCCCTATTGTTTCTTATCAACAACATGTCATCCACATACAAGACCAAATAAATCAAATGATCACCAATTAATTTAAAATATACACAATAATTCTCTTTGCTTCTTGTGAAGATAAGTCCCAACATATAAGTATCAAAATTTTGATACCACATCCTTGGTGATTGTTTTAAACCACACAAAGACTTTTTTAGCTTGCATACCAATTCCTTCCTTCCCTTGACAACAAATCCTTCTAGCTGCTTCATGTAGATTTCTTATTCTAGATCCCGATGTAGAAATGTTGTATTCACATCCATTTGTTCTACTTCAAAATCAAATGCAACAACAACACATAACAAAAATATGATAGAAGTTAACTTGGAAACAAGAGAAACAATTTCACCAGAATCAATTTCCTCAACTTGGGAATAACCCTTTGCTACTAATCGATCTTTGTATTTCTCCACTTTGACTTCTACATTCAACTTCATTTTAAATACCCATTTGCTACCAATGAGATTTCTTCCAGTCGACAACTCCATTAGATCCCAAGCCTCATTCTTATCCAAGGCTGTCATTTCTTCAACCATGGCCTTTTTCTAGAGTTTTCCATCCTATGAATCCACTACCTCCCTAACATTTCTAGGATCATCATCAGTAATAGACAAAACAAAATTTGAACGGAAATCAGGTGGAGTATACCTTTTCAGTAGCCTTTTTTCCCGCATCGATCTCCTTCATACCAGAGTATGAGGATATTCTTCTTTTGATTCCCGTTCTTCTGTAGAGTCTGATTCATCATCCTTTGTCTCAAACTCTATTTTATTTGGTTCTTCCTTACTTGGTAGAACACCAGATCAAGTGTTCTAATCCTTCCATCTATGAGCCTCAACTTGATTTTTCCTTGTCCTATGATTCTGGTGGTCTAATCATCACCTAGGAAAACATTACCTCCATCATACCTTTCATATTCAAAGAACCACTCCCTTTGGGGAGTCATATGAAAGGATGCACCTGAGTCAACAAACCATGCCTCATGATTTTCATGTGTGCTTGAAGAATCTAAGTACACATCTCCCCCTTCTTTCTTGGAGGTATTTTCTTCTATAGAGGGAGCACCTTCAGATCCCTTCACTTTCTCAACACTTTTGGATCTGCGTTTCTTCTTGAAGTGCCCTTCTTTTCCACATCTCCAACACACCTTTACAAACTTTTCGAGAGATTTATATCTACCTTTAGACTTAGATCTCCCGCTTGAGGACTTAGATCTGTTTATTTCCCGGGAGCATCCTATTGCAAATAATGCATCTGTTCTCTGTCCTTCTGTGTTCTTCATCTCATCTCCTTTGACAACAAGGATGAGACCACATCATTGAAACTCAATGTAGTTGTATTACTACCTATGGCCACAACCAGACTATCCCACGGGTCTGGTAAAGAGCACATTAAACTAATACACTTATCTTCATATGAAACTTTAATCTCAACAAGTAACAACTGACTTACCACAGTATTGAAAGCGTTTAGATGCTCTGTCACCGAGTCTCCATCTCTCATCCTCAGGTTATACAATTGTTTCCGCAGGAACAATTTATTTACCAGGGACTTAGACTGATACAAGTTTCTCAACTTATCCCATTGTTATAGCAAGATTTGCCTCACCTTATGCAATCTTGCACAGATGGCCTTATTCCATTTCCCTATGCAGACTTGTCTTCCCTGTTACTAGAATCTAGAGACAAAAATACAATTTTTCCACTTGTATGCATCTTTCACATTATACAACAAGCGTATACGCAGGCTGCTCCACTACAACCCGTGTACATCAGGATTTGTGCCAGAAAATGAAATTAAATGTCAGGTTTCCATGTCATGACAGGAGATATCTTATCCTTGGCCTCCCATATACTGGAAACGTTCTTACTCGATCCTTCAGTTCCATTATGAAGGCTATAAAGAGGCCAATTCCGAGCTATGGAAAAGGGGAAATAATTTAACTTTGAAGGAAAAGTTACTCTGGAGAAATTATTTACTTCATATTGAGTCTGCATCCCTTTGTCCTTTAAGTCTGAACACAATGTTCAGCCCCCAAACTCTTTCCTTATTGATGGAGAACCTCATTGTCTCTTTTCTATGAGCTTGCCTTTGGTGGAGGATTGAAGTGGTGGAAGCCTAGCTGGAAGGAATCTGGTTTTTTGGTTCCGAACCGTGCCGACACAAAAGTCTGTAATATTTTCACTTCTGCTGATAATTTATTAATAGAAATGTTCTCTTCCCATCCAATTGATGTCTTGCAAATATATGAATTATTATCCATGGACATATTTGGTGTATATTAATGGATTATGCTATCTAATGTACTAACCTATTATATTTCCACCATATGCTTGTTTTTTCTTGTTGTAGGCATATATAGCTTTGGGTCAAAGTGCTCAACGATGGACATCATCGAACATCTGGACGAGGTAGGCCTCTTTCTTATCTCGCTTACACATTGGTTTATATAGCATGTTTATGGGATAGAGTTGATTTCTGCAGTCATTTCCATCTGTTGTGATTCACCCTAGCAATAGAGATATTTGCCTTGTAATAGAATTGGCGACCATACTGGGGATGAATATTCTTTCTTAGGGTTTGAAGTACTTTTCTCCTTATATTTATCTTGTTTCTATTATGGTTCTTGTCGCATCATTGCTTGATAACTCCTGTTCACTTTGGGTCTGAGTTTTCAACCTTTCTCCCTTGCATAGCCTTGTTTTAAAACATATACACGCCTTTTTCCTTGACAGTTGCGTATACATGCAGGCTGTCTCACTGCAAGCTACGTATATATGCTCTGTTTTCCCAAACAGTCATGTACATCAGTTTTCCTTACCTTTTTTCCTGGTCTGGTGTTTGCTGGGTGGGATTTGATGCTTGCTGAGCTTTCTTAGGTCTCTGTAGTGCCTGTTAAGTGCTTGTGGGATGACAGGAAACCCTATTTTTGTTGAATTTATGGGCGAAGTCTTTCTCTTCATCTTTTCATTTTTATTGTCGTTGCACATTGTGCTGGGTGTTTTGTTGTTTGGTATCTTGCTAGAATTATATCTTTTTTATACACAGTGGGGCTATATATCAAGTCACTTTTCAGTCCATGCATTTTCAGTTTCGATATATTGAAAATACAAAAAAAATAGACATTTTGCATTGCTTGGCCATTTTTGTCTTTTGAATTTTTATCATTAGCTTATAGTGCATATAGGGAAAGATTGCATTTTTACTTCTGAATTGCAGAGTTGAATTTGAAAATTGCATCGTTTTTTAGAAGCATATCATTCATTGAAATTTAAAGTTAGGACTTTGCATTATTTTCATATTTGCTTCTCTTGTAGAGTCATAACACCATGAGTTTCACTACCATACATTTTTGAGTAATCATGGCCATTAAAATCAACGCTATAATTTAAAATTAATTAGTCACGATTTTACTTTCTAGGGTGCACAAACTAGCCTAGGATTTAGTGCATTGGAATAGGATTTTGTGATTAAACTTCTCCAAGACAATTAAATCAACATATGTGTCTAAGTCAGGGAGTGGATAAATCCATTATATAATTGGTAAGATCAGGAGGCTCCGCTCACACCGGAGTTAATCATGAGGTTGCGCGAAGTTGGTTGAAGGGATATCCCCTTGATACCTTCCTAGCATCAGAGATATTTCTAGGGATCTATTCATATCTGGGGATCTTGTTAGTGCCCTTACCTACATGAGAGGTGGTGCTTTCAAGGTTTTGGCCTTTGCTACCCTACCCATACGATGGATCTGACTTATGACTGCTCGCTTGTGCATCGATTATACAATGGTTTATTAGTTGCTTGACTTAGGTGTCTCATAGGTTACTTGCAGGGGTTATTCTGCAGGTACCCTGGGTCAAATAAGGGTTAGACAACACACAACCTTTATGGAGGATTACCTCTCCAGGGGGATTTGACCGATTGGTTGTTAATCCCACGAGGGCCCTTATAACTGATTTTGTTACCTCTGATCTTTACCAGGGAGTCTCAGGCCCCTCTTGGGTGAGGCATACCTTCTTTAGGGAGGGAGGCCACTCAACTACTTTACCCTGTTTGTATGCATATTGGCCGTTTGAATTTTGGTGTGCTCTTTGATGATTAGTTGACCTTAGGATTTTGTATTGTGTACTAAGTTTTAATTATCATGGATAATGGAGTCCCTTGGGTTTCCTCATTTAAGGCTACCTCCCCAATGATGTTCACTCATTTCATGGGGGGAAATCCGTCCAATTTTTATAATGGTACGAAGAATTATGATACTCAGTCAATGACTTGGGTCTCTAATAATTTTTCTCATGATATGCCTGACATGTCTTCGCACTTTCCATCCTTTGTCTTGCCTCCTTATGTGAATCCAAGTTTTGGGTTTGGGGGTATGATGCCTCTTTATTATCCCTCTTCGTTTGGTGGAAATCATATCCCTCAAACACCTCTTACAATAGGAGGTTAAAATCTTCCTTCCTACGAATCCACTTTGCGAGAAGCAAGTTCCCAAATAGGCAATATTTCTACTTATTACACTCCGTCCACTTATACTTCTTCCGATATGTCGGTTCCTACAAACACCTTTCCCATAGCGGAGCTCTGTCTGTCCTCTGGTGTTTCATCTGTGGGGAGTTATTTTTATAGTACGAGAAACCCCCCTCATGAAGTTCCTTCATCTGGGGGTAACACATATCCTCACATGAGTAATCCTTGTCATGTCGCTTCCTATTCACAAGCGGCTTCTTCAGTGTCGATGCCATTACAACCCTTTATGAATCAGTATGGAGGAGGATATTATCTTGTTGGACTGGAACAGTGTAACGTCCCGCTCTTGCGTGCACTAAGTGAACTTATTCTTTGAGGACACTTTCTTGCAAGTGATCCAGATTATTATACTATTGGCCATTTGATTATCATTATGAGGCATTATGAATATGATGATATGTTATTTTGTGTGTTTACATAGACAGGTGATATTGATTGGGTTCTCCTGAGTGTGCAAGACTTTGGGCCTCGAGGATGCAGAGGCATCAATGAAACCCCTTGGACTCCAGATTGAGTCAAGGAGTGGATTATTGGGGTTTGATTGTTGTTGATATGACATATTTACATCTGATTAGATGTTATGATGATTGATTATTATTGCTGACATGATTTGTTGATGATGCAGGCTGACGATAACTTTCCGACCAGACTCAAATGTGGAGTAGAGGGGTCACGCATGAAAACTAGAGACTTTGAGGCAGAGGTGTGGACAACATCCCTACCACAACCTACTAGCACTCCCGTCATGGCTTGAACTGTAGGTTAACGATTACCTAGTTCTATAAGACCCACGATGACGTGAGGGCAGACTGGGATAGTCGCTCACGATGATTCTAAGGGGTGTGCAATAAGGTAGGGACCTTATTCCTTAGAGGTTGTTATTCTCCCACAAGATCACGTAGAGGAGTATTGATTCCAGCGGTTTTGATGTCTACCTAGTCAGTCAAGAGGCGAGTGGCACCCTTGGAGAAAGTAGTGCGTCCTGAAGGGCACATCACGCAAGGAAAACATAAAGAGGTGAGTGGCACCCTTGGAGCACATAGTGCGTCCTGAAGAGCACATCGCGTTTTTAACTGGTAAGTGAATAAACCTAGATGACCTTAGAACGAATGATGTGACAAGGAAGATTTTAAAAAACATTTTTTCCCTAATAATGATGTCGCCCAACCTAGGAAATTAAAATCTAGGTCTAAGTGACACTTTTGGTAAAAAATAATAATCATAATTAAACACGTGATGAGAAGGGGGTAAGAAATTCAGTTAATTTATTAAAATCAAATTTTATTGGGGGATTAAAATTTTAAAAGGGAATTGATTGTTTTTTTTTTCTACATATGCTAATTAAAATTTATTAATTAAAAAGAAAAAGGGGTAAAAGGTGATTTTTCTACACTTGCTAATTTGAGTTTTAGTTAAAAAAAGGAAAGAGGGAAACTTAAATAAATAGGAAACTAAGGGAAAAGGGGGAAACATAAAGAAAAAGGGAAACGTAAGGAAAAAACTGAATGACTAACTTAGTAAGGAATCTTGCCTTTAAGAGCTTTCTAATTATGAACTCAACTAGGAATTTAGTAAAGGCGTAAGTCATTTAAAATGTGTAAGGGAATATGAGGACACCAAGGAGCATTTTTAGGAATGCTTTTTGGTGGGTGAGGGAAATAAGAATAATTAAATAATTAATGAAATTATGTTTTGGTGCAACTAGGGGATGGGTGACATGTGTACGGGGGAGGTTTTTCTGAATTAAATTAATGAAAAACAAATTAAATGATAATTTGGGAAAGAAAACACTTAGAAACTCTATAAAAATGATGGAGGAGGACCATGGATCTCATCTTTTATGCGTAACGTTACGCTGCCGAATTTTTGTCTTGACTGACTTATCTTGTGGGAGTTGGGATACTCAGCTTCGGTAATGAGTGGTAGCTTGAACTTGCGAGGCGAGCTGGGTGCTAGTTGTTCTTTGGTTTAGTGTGCGTGGCCCCTTTGCGGCTCGGGGGGCTAAGGGGGAAAAAGAGTACCCCTAGCATTGGCTGGGAGGTACCAGTGAAGTCACATCGGTTAGCAAGCGGGAGCTGGACGGAGCGAGCTCAGGACAACGACTCGGAGCTGTCACCTTGGGCTACGATACACATGCATTTATTTGAATGGTAGATTATTATTTTTCTTGTGCTTTCATTACTGTAATTTTATTGTGTAAAGAAATTTGTTTTACTCAACATTTTTAATCGAGAAATTAAAGTCATCATAGCTTTACGCTCGCTGCTTTGAATTGATTTTCTTGGCAACCCGATCTCTGATTGCTATGATTGTTCTGTTTTGTTTTATTGATTATTATGAAGAGATTGTGCTTTATCTTCTGTCCTTATCCCTAGATCATCAGTCCATGCTTGAGTAGTCGACCAAGAGCCGAATCGACGGTCATCACTTCGGTGTTAATAGACCTATAGATTCTAATGCCCTGCTTTTCTGTGCGTGGATGATGAGGGAAGGATAATTTTTGCCCAACCATCTACCCTTACTCATCTCTGCGTTGATTGATTCTTGGCTGAATGATTGTCATTGCGCTTTCTTGTGATTGAGTGATTCTGCTATTGTTTATCATTCATCTATGCGAACAACTTAATAATCTCTGCATTTCTATATCAACTATGTGTTTTACCATTTTATTATGACAACGATTTACCATTTTACTTGTATGTGAATTACCCTCTGTAAAGTCAGCGATTACCCTTTCCTATTGACTGCGTTTGGACAGTAAAATTTTGGGACAACGTTTTATGATATGTATCAAGACAGTATTGCATATATTTAATAGATTATTACCAATGATCTCCCTTCCACCATAACAACGATCATATTGGGGTGGCAGCGATTTTGCATCCACTATTTAGATTCAACGATTTTATACCTGTGGCAGCTAGTTGTATTCACAGTTTATATTAGTGATTTTATAATCACAGTTTAGGTACACAGTCTATATTCTGTGATTTTATATTCACAGTTAGATGATGGGTCAACAAATGTATATTCATCATTTTTATAACTGTGGAAGCTAGTTGTATTCACAATTTATATTAGCGATTTTATATTCGTTTATGTTCACATTTTCTATTCAGCGAATTTATATTCAATGAAATGGGTAGCGTGTTCTCAGTGTAAATGGTAGCGTATGCTCTGTGTAAAGGGTAACGATACTATTATTAGAATAGCGATATTATTGTATTACACAACATTATCTATTGTATTAAAACAACGATTTATATTGTGATAAAACAACAATGTTTATTACCCAACTATATCACAATGAAAAAAAAAACCAGCAACATCATATTACGCAACAATATCCTATTAAAACAACAATATCCTATTAACTCAACGATATTGAAGTTATGTTCGATGAATGGTATGAGAGTCTGGTTGATAGCCTTTTGTATATAATGGTAACTTATACATGACCTTTTGTTATCGATTTTAGCATTTACTAATCTTTGAATGTGAGGATATATATATATATATATATATATATATATATATATATATATATATATATATATAAGGTGTAAATCTCAACGTCAATTGGTAAACACATAGTCAATGAATGATAAACCCCAGCGCGTGAGTGAAAAAAAAGAAATCTTTGCGTTTTTAAATGAATCGAGAGTTATCAACAATTTCCATCTATTATATGACTGCATTCTGTGTTTTACTTCTAATTTATGCCTGCGTTTTTGTTTGGGTTATGTCTGCGTTTATTGATGAGGGGCCTGTGAATTCACCGTGTCTGCGTCTTTAATAAACCACAACGATTTTTTTTTATGCGCTGGCAAACGTCTGACAACGAATTTGATGGCTCTAAACCCGCAACCTAGATAACCGTTTTTGTTATTGACAACGTTTTTATAACTGTGTAATTATTATTGTTATTATCTGATAGTATGTTTATTAATTGTTTTTATGACAACGTGTGTATATGACAGCGTTTTATTTTCATCATTTGATAATTACACAATGATATACTTACTTATGGTTGACAATAATGCATATTGTAATTTCTTGCTAATTTATTTTATCGTTAATCCTTTTAAAATATATTGTACATGTATAATAAAACCATTATCTTTTATTGCCACAACAATAAAAAATATATTAATACCAATAAAATACACAGACAAAATATCTTAAAAATATCTGTATTGGCCATTATCAACAATATCTTTTATATATTAACCATTATCTTTTATTCCTACTTTTATTGGTTTTATATTAATATCGTTAATATACCACTATAGTTTATCGCTAATTTTATTGGTTATATATTAACCATCATGTTTTATTGCTAATTTTATTGGTTAACCATTATATATCGTTGTACAATATATGTATTAACCATTCTCAACGATATCCTTTATTGGTATATCTGTATACTAACCATTATCTATGTATTTTAAAATATCTGTAAAATATCTGTATTAACCATTATCAACCATATCTTATATTGCCACTATCTTTTATTGCTATTTTTCTTTTAAAAAATGTGTACCTTAATAATTTTATTTAAGGCGTGCAGATTGATTTTGTTGCACAAGGAGATTATTGTGTTGTATGGATGTCATAGTTGTCTTGCTGACTTGTCGTTGGGTGCTAGGGTTAGTTGTCATGCGTTTAGATAGTCCTTTGATCTCCTAGCGCATTGATTTTAGTTGGTGTTGAGGGTCCAATTATGTTGTTGCACCATGGTTGTTTTCATGCCTATCACCTGGCGACGACATGATCCCTGGTGAGGGGATCATTGCGCACCCTAATGAATAGAGGTGGATGATAACTTGGCTGGAGTCTGTGCTACTCGTTGTGGGCATTTGCTTGTTGTAGTTATTGTTGGCACTTGGGTTGTAAAGCCTTCATGTGTTTGGTTTGTGGGCCATAAAGGTTCTAGTTACTGGTTATCGAGGTTGTTGTGTCGGGATTGTGGATGTTGTTCTTATCTTGTAGGCGTTGTCGTGTTGTGTGTCGGGCGGGTAGTTTATTTCTTCCTTTTTGATTTACACATGTTTCTCCCAGTTGCTCGATGTTATAGTGTGTAGTGTCAATGTTGTCTGTTTCCTAATCTGCGTGCATGGTGTTTGTCGTCAGGTGGTATGGTTTAACGGTGTCATCGTTGCCTTCCTGCCTGAAAACAAAAAAAAAAATCACTTTTTGCTTCAATTGGAGTCATAAATATTGAGGTCTTTATAGACATGGTGTAAACCAGGATTCTTCCTGGCCTGCAATTTCTCAAAACCAATCTTTCCTTGGACCTTGGTCTCAAATGCCACAACCCACCGCTAGTCCAGTCACTTCCAGTTACACTGCAGCTCCATCACCAACCTCTGTCAGTCATGTTGGAGATGGGTTGACAACCTCTGCAAGTCATGTTGACAACCCACACCCAACCGTTGCTAGTCACGTTGGGGGCATCACTCTCTTCGCCTCAAGTCATATCGATGTCACATCTCCAACCTCTGTACATCATGTAGGAGATGGATCTCTCACCTTGACCAGTCACGTTGAGAGCATGTCACCAGCCATTGGGAACGACGTTGGGGGAATTGAGAAGCCTAGACGTCTCAGATGTAAGCCAAAATTCCTTTGCAGGAATTGCAAAGGAAGTCACCTTACCCATTTGTGTCCTGTTACTACTAGGATACCTGAAGCATGGGGCTCACCTAAGGGCCCTTTGGATTCTGAGGCATCTGTGGTTTCTCCACACCCAGTTTCTTTGTTGATTGACACGACAGTCATGTTGATGCAATCATCACCTGAAATCACTCCCATTTTTAAGGGCGATGTGTCTCTGGTCCCTGTTATCACACATCCTATCCAACCAATGGTTGATACAATGGTCATGTCGATGCAATCTTCGAATGATACTCATCTTCATGTAGGGGATGATGCTTCTCTTGACCTTGTTGTCTTGCATCCTATTCAACCAATGGTCGTGTTGATGCAATCTTCAACCGACACCTCTTCTATGTTCAAGGGTGATGCGTCTCTTGACCTTGTTGTGTCGCATCATGTTCAACCAGTGGTCGTGTCGATGCAATATTCGACTGACATCACTCCTATTTTTGGGAGTGATGCATCTCTTGACCTTGTTTTCTTGCGTCCTATTCAACCAATGGTTGAAGAAGTGGTCGTTCCGATGCAATCTTTGGTCGACCCCACTCTTCTCTTGGAGAGTGACAAATCTAAGGGAGTGGTCACGCCAATGCAATTTTCAGTCGATCCCACTCTTCTAGTTCTACTTATAGTCATACCTCCTATATCATGTTGTCATCATTCCTGATAACACTCCTTCTGAACACGAGAGAGTTTTTCTCTCCCCGAGTACTCTCCCTCTAAGTCCTGAGGAAGTTCCCTTCGATTGGGATAGTATTATGGGGTATCCAATGTCTTTTCCAGTAAGAGACATTACCCGATATGTCACTGAGATGATATCCTCTGCTAGCACTTTTTCTTCCTCGACTTGGAGAGCTTTGGATTTTCCCAAGCTTATGTCAACCATTCATAAGATACTGACGTTCCACAGAACTCCAGCATGGGAGCCTTGGCCTCCCCCTTGAATTTATGCCTAGACTCTTCCACGCGAGTTTAATTTAAGCTATTTTCCAACTTGTCTTTAAAAATTGAAAAGATTGTCGAGTGATTTGTCCCTTTCACACTCTTTAAATTAGACTTGAAAGGTCATGAGTCTTAGTTAAGCTCTTTTCCGACTCGTTATCAAACAGTGAAAAGATCGGCGAGTGAACTTGTCTTTTTCACACTCGTAAATTGGTTTTGAAAAGACGTCTATTTGGCACAATTTTATCCCTTTTTCACACCAAGTAGACTACAAGACATAAAAAAAGACATTTTTTGGCATTAAGTTGTGATTGCATCTCATGCCCCTGCTTGCAGTATTGAGCTTATAGCCGGTTCTTGCTTTGCGTTATAATTTGTTTGCCTCAACAGTTTTGCATCCTCAACCAAGCAATGCCTTGTTTATGTCCTTCACAATTTGACACCCTATACCTAGGAGGGAACATTCCCTCGAGTGTCCATCTCCCGCATGCACTTCCCTGCATTGAGCATATGTATGTTCCACTACTAGAACTAGTTTTGCTGACTTGCGACACTCGTTTCCTCCTCTGTATCATAACATTCATTTGTTTATGAAAAAACAAAAAAAGATGGGCGGGAAGGGAGTATTATCTTGTATTGATATCATTTGTGTCGCCTTTGAACAGAGAAAAAAGTTATTTGAGTCCATTCATCATCATAATTTGGGATTAGCATGGCCTTAGGAAGCTGAGCTCCTTACAGAGTCTTCTCTACCGACTGGTTACTCTTCCAGTCCCTATAGAGAATTTCATTGATGCCTCCTGCATATCATGGTTTGATCATTCGGTCTATGCTGCCAGAGTTCCATATGTCTCATGCTCTTGTTCAAAGGAAGTCTATCAACCTGTGTCAGCCACTCCTCATAAGTCTTGACTTTGCATGTTGGCCATACCCTCAGTTTGTCTTAGAATCAAATGATACTGTAGTCCTATCATGCACCCTAGCCCTACTTTAATCATTGGTAGGTAACCTTGAACCCAACAGTCAACATTTCATCATAGGTCGTTGACTAGGTGGTTTCCCTTGTGTTCGATGGCAAGACATCTATTCACACATTGGGATTCATGTAGTGTCTTGGATGCCATTATCCTTATTGGTGGTGTCCTTGCCTTTGTCAACAATTTTCATCATTGGCTACTATTTAGAGGGTTTTATCGTGTACATCTTGCACTTGGCACACATGGAAGACGCATAGGGTTGTTGGTTTGTGAACATGTTCTTCGTCTGATTTCCACCAAATCATGAAGCTCCTGCTTTGTACCTCATGCTGACTGATGAGAGATGCCTTAATGCTCTCCTTTCAGCAGGTCTCTTTCCATCAAATTCAACCTATTTATTCTGGAAACGAGACCTAGAGTCTTATGAGTACCTTGTGTCTTGCAGTCATCAATGGTAGTCTCTCTCGCCATCGATAGTTGGGAATACATCAATGTCTCCTGATCGATGGATTCTTCAGGTGTTCGACACCAACTCCTTTATTCACACTTGCGAGAATGTACTCAGTGCCTTGATACCTACTTTCATTATCGATAGGTTGTCTCGCGTTTGTTAACGATATACCTCAATGACTGGTAATCAAACGATGTCTCATTGTGTTCGACCTCAACTCCTTTATTCACATGATGTAGACTTGCACCTTTGGTGGATTGTGTAGAAGACTGGAAGACATCACTATCTGGACGCATCTTTCCTGAGCTATTGCTTCCTTTTCATTGGACCAGTACCTATATGACTTCAATGATCATGGGAGATCAGATTGTACTCCATGGTATACATATATATTCAAATTGGTTTTTGAGACTAGTTCTACTGGGCCTTGTTTGTGACTATGAAAACTATTGGCATGTAACCGCATTTGTATCTTCCTATTCATGGCCACAAACACTTGTTTGGTATATTTTCACATGGATCTGCAGTGTATTTTTGGCAGCCATGTATGCAAAGTCAGTGCAGAATGTAATGAGCAATGAGTTCCTCTAGCTAGTCCCCTACCACTCC
The DNA here is from genome assembly GCA_009831015.1 of Picea engelmannii. NCBI lineage: Eukaryota > Viridiplantae > Streptophyta > Pinopsida > Pinales > Pinaceae > Picea > Picea engelmannii. The sequence goes on along the minus strand of ML787809.1, from coordinate 787,330 downwards.
ACTTATGGGTTATTTATAATGTATTTCGGACATCGTAGATACTCCTTTGACCTCACACATTAGGGGGCATCTCTTATAGCAAGATTTGCCTCACTTTATGAAATCTTGCACATAGGGCCTTATTCCATTTCCCTATGTAGACTTGTCTTCCCTGTTACTAGAATCTAGAGACAAAAATACAAAATTTTCCACTTGTACACATCTTGCACACTATAGAACAAGTATATATGCAGGCTGCTCCACTATAGCCTACATACATTAGGATTTGTGCCAGAAAATGAAATTAAATGTTGGGTTTCCATGTCACGACAGGAGATCTCTGATCCTTGGTCTTCCATATACTGCAAACGTTCTGACTCGTCCCTTCAGTTCTATTCTGAAGGTTATAAAGAGGCTAATTCCGAGCTATGGAAAAGGGGAAAGAATTCAACTTTGAAAGCAAAGTTACTATGGAGAAATTATTTGCTTCATATTGAGTCTGCATCCCTTTGTTTTTAAGTCTGAACACAGTGTTCAACCCCCAAGCTCTTCCCTTATTGATGGAGAACTTCATTGTCTCTTTTCTATGAGCTTGCCTTTGGTGGAGGCCCAACTGGAAGGAACCTGTTTTCTCGATTCCAAATCGTGCTGACATAGAAATCTGTAATATTTTCACTTCTGTTGATCATTTATTAATAGAAATACTCTCTTCTCGTCCAATTGATTTCTTGCAAATATATGAATTATTATCCATGGGCGTATTTATTATGTATATTGATGGATTGTGCTATCTAATGTGATAACCTTTTATATTGCCACCATATGCGTGTTTTTGCTTGTTTGTTGAGAACTTGTTGCAGACATATATAGATTTGGGTCAAAGTGCTACACGATAGGCATCATTGAAAATCTGGATGAGGTAGGCCTCTTTCTTATCTCGCTTACACATTGGTTTATATATCATGTTTCTAGGATAGAGTTGATTTCTGCAGTCATTTCCGTTTGTTGTGGTTCACCCTAGCCATAGAGAGATTTTCCTCGTAACACCCATAACTCCTTGGATGTAACTTTCCATGACACATTCAATAATACTGAATCTGAGAGACACAATGAGATCATGCTCTTCACCTTTCGATCCAACTTTTTCCAGTGATATGTTGATATTGCTGTAGGTGCAGTACTTGGATCCACCGTGATCCACTAATCTCTATCTACCAAAAAATCTTCCATCTTGAGCTTCCACAACTCAAAACTTTTCCCATTAAACTTCTTGATCTTTATTTTCGAACTGCTTGCCATTTCTTTTCACTTGAAGGATCAATATCGCAGATCTCCCACTATAACAAGACTTATCACAGTCCTGAGCCAAACCCTTGACCACAAAGGCGTCCCCCTTAAGCCAATAATTGCTCTGATACCAAATGTAGATTTTAACCTTATGCAATTATTTACTGCAAACATATTTTCAATAAAAGAACAAAAAATATACAATGGAAAATACACATATTACACAAAGATTTCCCCCCTAGAAAACCAAATCGGGAAAACCATCATCTTCTATATTCATTCACTTCATACATTGTTTACAATATAATATACATATAGGATCCGTAGCATCCAAAACCCTAATCCAATCACCCAGATTAGTCAACAACCCTAATTTCTTAATTGGAAATAGAAAACCATGTGCCAAAAAATTGCCTAAAAACATATGCAAAAAACCACCAATTTGTTTTTTGTTGGTGCTTCCCCCGAACCCCCGTGCATGGGGGCTCCCTCCCCCTTGCAAACCCCCCTGTGACCCCCTAGGAAGGGGGCACTACACCCCCTCTTACTCCCCGCACACCCGACACAACATAGACACTAGTCCTAGTCGTGCAAAGAATATAACACATATCCAACACTTGGGATGATGGCCTCTTAGCGAGGGGGCATAGCTTAGGCTTCTATATTCTTTCTTGGTTCTTGAATTTTATTTTTCTTCTTCTTTATTTTTCTTTCAATTTCGAGTTTAGCATTTTCTCTTTATATATATATATATATATATATATATATATATATATATATATATATATATGTCAAGTTGCACCAATCTCGAGCATTCTGGCTCCTTCAAATGCGATTATGAAGCATGAACCTATATGGTGACATATGACAACCAACTTAAAGGAATGGATAATGAAAATGGGAAATATGGAGCATGTTACCCCTATCAAGGACCCCAATAGTACAACTTTTCGCAAGAGTGACAACACTTGACTAGGAGATGATGATGGCCACTAAGGTGAAACAAGGCAAAATGTATAAATTCAAAGCATTATGATCCATCATTTGATTCAACCCATGATCACTATTTTCATGTCAACAACATTGAACATTAACACTTAATATGAAACATCAAAAAAAGGTACCTCATGCGTGTCAAACACCACATCATCTGATGTGAGCGAGATGAACATAGAGTGGGAGGCATCTATGGGAAACTGTTTGTGGAGAATCCTGAATGTATTCAATGGAACTAATGTTTGTGATGTGGAGCATGGGAGAAAAAATCTCATCTAGTTACCCCTAGATGTGAGGGGTAACATTTAGCTCGAACATGGGGACATGTGCTCATCGTAGAGCACATGAGGAGCTCAACAATCTCTAGAACTCCAAGACTTTCACTCTGCATTAAACCTAAAATATGTTCTACTACATTCTAACATAAAAACATTAGTAAAAACGAGCAGGGGGATATGATCCCCCTGGTAGATGGAAAGTAAAAATGAAAAGCAACAAAATCATATAATCATCACCATTTTTTAAATGTTTTTTAGACAAGACTAAATCAAAATTGCAACTAATTATATGTGCATATGGTCAAGAAATAACTACACAAAAGCAAGTAAGAAAGCACAACCAAGATGCATAAATGAGACACACAACATGACCTACAACTGTCCTACCTAATGATACAATTAACAAAATTAAGTGCTAGGTAATCATATAGCCAATGGAGCCACCCTAACATCTAATAGATTTCAAAAGTTCTACCCTTGTGCTTAATTATGAGCTAAAACATAGACATATCAAGTACAAAGAGATCATGAGTTGGTACAAAAAATTACATAATGAACACACATATATCCAACTCATGAGGGCGTGCAAGAGCAACAAAATTGTGCCAAGATTGGCATGTGTATCCACAAACTTGCTCTATCCATATTTGAATGAGGCTACAATATATCAATGATGACTCATTCTTGCTCCAATTAAGGCCTTCATGATGCAATCATTGCATATCATAAGGCTGATCTACATACTTTAGGAAATGACCACCTTGGCTCTCATGTACAATGTCATGAATCAAGGCTTGAAATGGATTCACAAGAAATCTATAAAATACCTCATGGTTGCCAAAAAAAAATGTAGATGAAAAATGGGGTGTAAATTCAAGTCTTGAAATGATTTTTTTTCTCTAATCTTAGGGAATATTTCTCTTGTATGTGTGGTTGGAAAATCTTACAACAAACCATAAGTTGAAAACATCTTTGCCCCATCGATATTTTTGTTGGGTATGTGTTATATTCTTTGCATGTGTGTGTGTGGGCACGTCATATATGACAAATGCGTCTGACGATCCCTCGTACTAGTGCCCTATTTGTGCCGTGTGCGTTGGGTTCTTTCCTAGGGGGGTCCCAGGGCTTGCCCCTGGTTATGTGCAACATTCGACAACGGGCGGTAGCCTGGGGCAGCACCCCGATTTTTTTTTTTTGGGCAGTTTTTTCTATTTTTAGCGGATTTTGCTATTTTTAGCGGTTTTGTAAATTAATCCCGGATTAAGGGATTAGGGTTTTGGTATCTACAGAATACCTAAAAACATTGTATATATATTGTATGGTGAATGGTGAAATTTGACATAATGAATATAAGAAAGGTTTTCCCGGTTGAGGGTTTTCGGTATAAATCTCTGTGTACTATGTGAATAAGCCATTGATTAAATTCTGTTTTGCTTAAGAATCTATATGCATTGCTTTACTTCACAGGTTTAAAACTTACAATTTTAGCACCAAAAACACAATTCCCAGCTGCGTCTCCAACGACATATTGAGGTAAATAAGAAGAAAAAATGGCTGGAAATTTTTACTACAAAATACTTGCTACCCTATGTGAATCAGAGCCCCATAAGAGTGATCCAATGTCGTTTTGACATGTGAATGTTCACAAAAATCTAAGCAAAGGGCTGACTGAAAATTGTCCAAATTTTTACCTTCATTAAACAACTCCAAATGCTTGGAAGAATATGTATCGTACCCCATATAATATGGCTAGAAGTTTCCATGAGAATGTTGTAATAAATTAGACCTAGGTGGTTGAAATAAATCTATGAACACATCCTCTTCATGTTGCCAAAAACTTGCATTATTAATGTACATATATGGCTGAAAGTGATCATGAAATTTTTAGAAAATGATGGTTGTTCCAAAGGCAACAATTTTGGACTCTTGACTCTAGAGTTTTCATTTGATCATAAATGGAGTCCCCATCAAAATGAAAACAACTCACATCCCATTTATGCTTCCCAATGTGTAGAAGATCATAAATATTTTCAATGTCATGGTCAACGTGTTTCATCAAATGAGAAATTGACAAAATACAAAGGTTTCTATAAAAACTCTTCACTTTCCAAATCATCAAACGATGCATCCCAAAACTCAAAAACTTGGAAAGGATTACAACTTACCAAACCCTTGTCATCATGTGGAATAAATATGGAAGCGTGGATGTGCTCACCATCTAGGTATTTATCAAAGTCATCTTCTTCAATGGACTCATGAGGTGTCTCTTTATTTTGTTCAAATGTTTGATAACTTCCTTTATCGCCATTCTTTTCATGCTCTAGGTCTTCACCAAAGTCTTCACCATCTTTAATAGGGTTAAGAAGATATTCTTCTCATATGGATACCACTAGATCTTGAAAAGTGTCTTCATACCTCTATAATCTTGGGCCCCAATGCTTAAAAGGTTTTTCAATGAAATTTGAAATAGAAAATATTAGTCTTTGGATTGCAAGAATGTAGAACCCAATCCCTCTTCCTTGCCCCTAGAGAGTAAGCAAATAGTCTCATCGATACATCATTGTGCACAACATTGATTTCTGAAATGTATTTCAAGGAATTTACAACATGGGAAATAGCCAAAAGAGGATCACCATCAAATTTTGGAATATTTTCTACCCATTATGCACAAAAATGATTTGGGTGTCCAAGAATTCGCTTAACATCAACATCACTATATTGCTCATTAAATTCCCATGGTGCCATATTCCTTTACTTAACATGCAACTCGATTTGAAATTTGAAAATAGGAGATTATACCTCATACCAAACATGTGTGTGTGGAGTCACCAAGGTGAATCTTAAATGCCTACACAATGATGTTTGTTTCACCTCACAAGCATATAGTCTTTAAAAATTGCATAGGGAAAAGGGAATTTTCTCCCAATGGAATCACTAGATGATTATACTTAGATAAGGCTTTGGTTTCTACTCATAAAAAAGGTTGAAGCAAAGACTTTGGATATCCAAAGAGAAAGACTCAATTCTTCCACAAAGATGCGAAAATGTTCCACACAATCTAGAAACTTAGTGCAAATCCTTCACAAGATGCCAAGACTAGTGGAACATCAAAAGATGTTACTACTGTCACCTAGGAAACAACTTCCCTCTTTTTAGTGAAGGACGGTATCCAACACAAGGGAGGATTCCCTAGTAGGACTAAGGATTCTTAAGGCAAGATAGAATCAAGTCTAATGCCTCCTAAGTATTTTCCCAAAATATCACCAATGAGATATGCCAAACAATTTAGAGTTTAGGTGTTTAATGTAGGTCAATTCCAGATTTTGTTTAAGGTATTCAATGATTGATTTAGGGAGTTTACCAAACAATAATATCATACAAAACAATCACTAAACCACTAAAATCTGAATTTTATAACAACGGTTACAAAACTTGTAACAAAAGAATCATAAATCACAACAATAGAACAAGTTATGACAACAACAATATATTTAGTCCTTGAGACAATAGATAAGCAAGTAAAACATGGCTTGAGGGATGGATAAAATAAGGGTTTTAGATAACAAACAAATTCTGAAATTATAAATGCATATAACAACCAAGAAACCCTAGACGTATAGCCCTAATTGAGCTAACACTAAAATCAACAATGCAATTTTAGGTCTTTAATATGATTTCCAAGTCAGTGCATGCATAAATATGAAAACATCTAGGTCTTTTTATGGCTAAAAATGAATGTATTGTTGTTATAAACCCTAAATTTACCCTAAAACATTAAAATAAAGTAGAATTTTAGGTTTTATGATCGACTAAAGGGAGAATGATTAGTTCCTACTATATTTTTTGGGCATATGGGGTCAATTAAGGACTCATTTGAAGAGATTTAAGTGAATCTATGGTGACATCTAAGGATGTCCACAACAAACCCTAGAAGATCCTCCTAGTATTGTGCTCAAGTTTCAAGACATTTCAAGGGAAGGTACTCCACTAGTGACCTTCCAAGAGCTTTGAAAAGAAAGATTTGTTCAATAAGAAGTGAAGAGAATGCACAACCATCACTAAAGAAGCACAATTACACTGACATTCACCAATTAAAAAATTCCACAAGAGAAAATGAGACAACTAACTGAAGGCATATTTCAATCTTCAAAACACTAGCAATAAGAAACGGTGAAGTAGTAAATCCATCCACAAAGTCATCTCCACAAGAAGTCACTCTAACTAACCATCCATAGTGATTTAGAGAAGAGAAAAGAATAATATACAAGTAGTGGTAATTCTCCACAAGTAGTAATGATTTACAAGTCATAAGTGCTTCTCTTATTTATACGAGAGATCAAGCACCCTTACCCTTCTCATCCATCAAAATCCCTAGGAACATAAAATAATGCTTTTATCTCTTACAAACCCCAAAGATAAGGAAACAAGACATAAAATATCCATGATACAAGAGTGTATAGGTCACTAAGACCCCCAACGATGCCTCCAAAATGAAGTAAATGTGCTCATAAAACAAGACATCCCTCATAAATGCATGCTAAATCTCCCACGTGTGGCATATGTAGCTTCATAGAGTGGATGACTCACTCAAAAATCAAGTGGAAGGGTTCCAAAAGTGAAATGTTCCCTCTAAGAGGTGAAATGTTTCATTTCAAAGTGACATATCATCCCCAAACAAGTGTGATATCTCATCAATAGCTTCCATATCATCATGAAAAGGTGAAATGTCCCATCATCAAGGTGTCATGTCATCTCCAATGGGTACTAGAGCAACCCAAGAAGGGTGGAATGTGATCATAAGGCTCAAAGTCCTCCAAATAGTGTGCAACAACCTCTCAAACATGGTCAAACGACCTCCATCAAATGTGAAAATAACCCCTCAATGTCCTCCAAAGGACCAAAGTTTTATCCAAGTGAATAACCATGTGAAGTACATTGTCCAAGGAGGGGCTCATGTGGTCAAATGTATCCATCAAACTTGAAGGAATGTACACAAGTCAAATGCAACATAGAAAGTGAGTCACGTCAATGTAAAAGCCCTTATATAGATCACATCTAGTATCATCTTCAAACTTCACACTAGCTCATAAACATATACAGTTTTCCAAGTTTAGGTATGGGAAGATCATCATTAACTTCTATTAGGTGTGCCAATACCCAAGAAAATGATTATTTCCCAAGAAACCCACCGAGGAGTATGTGTAATGACATATGGTATGGTTTGAGGTTTACTTCATGGGTGGTGGCATAGTCATGTAAGGTTATGTATGATAGTCATCCTCATGAGAACCTTCGTATGAGGGAGTGCTTAGGAAATGAGTTGCGCTTTCCTTGACACTATGTCTTTCCAAACCCTTATTTTCCTTTTTCTTTATTCATTCAACCCTTTTTGAATTTTTTATTTTCATTTGATAAGTCTTTTTTGTTATGTGTGCATTCATTGCATAGGACTCGAGATGATGGCCTCTTAGTGAGGGGGCGTAGCTCATGGTTTTTTATTATTTATTGGTTATTGAATTTACTTCTATTTCTCTCTCTCTCTCTCTCTCTCTCTCTCTCTCTCTCTACATACATACATACATACAAACATGCACCATCCTAGAGAATTCTAGCTCCTTTGCATGGGATTATGAAGCATGTGTAACACACCCAACCCCCTAAGTGTCATTAAGAAGGCGGCGTATTAAAAATGTTTCCCTTATCGTCCAACTCTCAAGACAAATTTGAGCTTACAAAAACATTCTATTCATTGAGAGATTTCCAACGACTATACTCTTGCTCAATTCTAAGCTCCGCGCAAGAAGTTATGGCCCTTCAAAGTTTTCTAAGGGCTCTCATCTCTCTTACAATGTCATCATTCGTACAAGTGATATGTCAACTTTTCCTATAATTTAAATATTTTATAATGATGTAATGCACGCATAGATTCTTAATATAGAAAAGAAAAAACAAATGCAATCACACATATACATAGCGATTTACCCTAGAAACCCAACCAGGATAACCAACAACCTGTTTTAGAGCCACACCTTTAATTCTATTCAGCTTCTTCATTGTTTACAATATATATATATATATATATATATATATAGGATTCCCCAACATCCAAAAATCCCCCAATCCATTAGCCTTGGATAAAAATTCAACAATAGTTCCTTAACTAGAATTGTATTACCATGGACCAGAAAACTGTGTGCCATAAAACCACCAAAGGAAAAAAAACATACTGAGAATAACTTCTCGATAAAAACCTGTCTAGTTGAATCACGTGCAGAGAATATAACACATACCCAACATTCTCCCACTTGTTGTTTTCTTTGCATACCAAGGGCCACAAAATTTCTTGATCAATTATCCAAGGAAGCAATGCCCATTGTTTCTCTGTACCTAGAAAAATTCTTAGTGCTCATAGACTTTGTAAATGAATCTGCAACATTATTGAAGGTGTCCACCTTCACCAAAAACACCTTATTGTCTTATACCATGTCTCTCACAAAATTATACTGAACATTAATATGCTTCGTCTTAGAATGATAAGCCAGGTTCCTTGTTAGGAAGATTGCACTTTGACTGTCACAATCTATTCTTACAATTTGATGTACCAACCCAATACTTGAACACAATATCTGTAACCAAATTTCTTCCTTGCTTGCATGAGTGGCTTCCATGTATTCAAATTTTGTAGTTGAGAGTGCCACTACAATTTATCTTTTTCTCATCCAATTGATTGCTCCTCCAAATAGGCTAAACACATACCCAATTGTAGATATTTTGCGATGTAGATCTCCAACCTAGTATGCATCAACAAATCTGTGTATGTCCAAAACTTTGTCAAATCCTAGTCTTCCTTGGTAGCACAATCCATAATTAGTAGTGCCATGCAAATGACTAAAAACCCTCTTTATTGTTGTCCAATGCTCCTTTCCCGGTTTTGACATATACCTATTCAAAATTCCCACTGCATGTGCACTGTCTGGTCCAGTACATACCATTGCATACATCAAACTGCCAATCACACTAGCATACAAAACACGAGACATGCCATCTTCCTCTTCCTATGTCTTGGGACACCGATCTACAAATAACTTTACACCTACAAGAATAGGGACATTGATAGGTCTACAATCCTGCATATTAAACCTTCATAATATTGACTCAACATATTTTCTCTAATTCAACCAAAGTTTCCTATTTTCCCGATCTCTTTTAATTTCCATGCCCAAAATAAATTTTGCAACACCAAGATATTTCATGTCAAATTCAGAGGACAACTGAGTTTTCACATCTTGGATAATTTCCTTGTCGTTTCCTATAACAACATATCATCTTTATATAAGACCAAATAAATAAGACAATCATCGACTAATTTGAAATACACATAGTGATCAAATTTTCTCCTTATGAAGCCACGCCCCAATATATAAGTATCAAATTTTCTATACCACATCCTTGGTGATTGCTTTAACCCATACATGGACTTTTTCATCTTCCAGACCAACTTTTTCTTTCCCTTCACAACAAATCTTTCTGGTTGCTTCATGTAGATTTATTCTTCCAACCCTCCATGTAGGAATGTTGTCTTTACATAATCTATCTGTTCTACTTCAAAATCAAAAGCAACAATAACAAACAAAAGAAATCTAATAGAAGTTAACTTGGAAACAAAAGAAAAAATTTCACCAGAGTCAATTCCCTCTACCTGGGAATAACCTTTTACTACTAACCGAGATTTGTATTTCTCCACTTTTCCGCATGTATTCAACTTCTTCTTAAACACTCATTTTATTCCAATGGAATTTTCTCCAGTCGACAATTCCACTAGATCCCAAGCCTCATTCTTGTCCAAGGACACCATTTCTTCAACCATAGCCTTTTTCCATAGTTTTCCATCCTCTGTATCCATTGCCTCCCTAACAGTTCTAGGATCATCATCGGTAATAAACAAAGAAAAACTAAAAGAAATTTAGGTGGAGTATACCTTTTTTGTTGCCTTCTTTCCCGAACTAATCTCCTCAATACCAAAGTATGAGGTTATTCTTCTTCTTATTCCTGTTATTCTATAGAATATGATCCATCATCCTTTAATTCAATCTCTATTTTATTTGGTTCTTTCTCCTTTGGTAGGAATTATTGTTTGACATTTTTTATTTCTATAAAAACCACATATTGACTATACACTACCTTCTTAGTTTCTGGGTTCCAAAGCTTATAACTTTTTAGACCATCTTTATAGACAATAAAGATACACTTTTCAACCTTTTTATCAAGCTTACTTCTATTTTCCTTTGGAATGTGTACATAAGCATCAGAGCCACAAACCTTGAGATGTGTAAGAGAGGGTTTCTTTCCAGTCCATACCTCATGTGGAGTCATGTCATCCAACAATAATGAAGGTGATCAATTTACCAAGTAACATGTGGAATCCACTACCTCTTCCCAAAATTCCTATCCTAACCCGACACGACTGAGCAGGCTCCTTGCGTTTTCCATCAATGTCTTGTTCATCCTTTCTGCAATTCCATTATGTTATGGTGTGTATCGAGAAGTTTTTTGCCTTGCTATACTGCACTTTTTACAAAATTCCTCGAATTCATTCCCACAAAATTCTCCATTGTTATCCATCCTCACCATCTTAATTTTCTTCTCCGTTCGATTTTCCACAAGAGCCTTAAACTCTTTAAATTTGTCAAAGACTCCATTTTCTTCCCGAGGAAATAAATCCATGTATTCTTTGACAAGTTATCTATAAATGAGACATAGTACACAAATTTACCCAGTGATGGAGTTGACATAGGTCCAAACACATAACTGTGCACCAAATTTAATATTCCCCCCACTCTCGTAGTACGAGAGGAGAATCTTACCTGATTCTACTTCCCATATAAGAAATGTTCACAAAAATCAAAATCTAGAGAGAAATTTGACATACCTTCAACCATAACTTTACTGTGTAGTACTCGAAGGACCTTCTCTCCAATATGCCCTAGTCTTTGATGCCACAACATAGTCTTTTCTCCATAGATTGTAGGGGTTTTTCCTTCTTTAGCTCCAATATCAAGAACAATGGAATTTTTGCACCCATCACTAATAGTGGTTCCCAACAGTTATAGAGAGTTCCGATATGAACTCCCCCTAGTAACACCATTTCTCCTCAAACCATCCTGTAGGTTTCCTTTTCAAACACTTTTTTTACATGTGCATCACTCATCTTGCTTATAGAAATCAAATTTGTGGTCAATCCTTGGATGTGCAAAACACCAGGGAGTGTTCTAAGAGCTTCAACTTAACTTTTCCTCGTCCTACTATTTTGACTGCCAAGTCATCTCCTAGAAAAACAACACCCCCAGCATACCTTTCATACTTGCAAAACCACTCCCTCTGAGGAGTCATAAGAAAGGATGCACTTGAGTTGACCAAGCATGCCTCATGATATATGTGTGTACTTGAAGAAGCCAGGTACACTTCGCCTCCTTCATATGCAAAGGTTTTTGCTTCTGTATAAGGAGCATCATCAGATCCCTTCCGTCTCTCAAAACTTTTGGACATACCTTGTTTCTTGTAATACCCTTTTTTCCCACATCTTCAACATACCTTTACAAATTTTCCAGGAGATTTAGATCTTCCTCTAGATTTAGATCTCCCACTTGAGGAATTATTTTTATTTCCTTCATGGGAGTGTCCTCTTACAAATAAGGAATTTGTGCTCTAGTTTTCCATGTTTTTCCACCTCATCTCCTTTGACAACAAGGATAAGGCCACATCATCGAAACTTAAAGTAGTTGCATTATTGCGTATAACTACAACCAAACTATCTCACAAGTTTGGTAAAGAGCATAATAAAATGATACACTTATCTTCATCATAAATCTTAATATCAACAACCAATAATTAACTTACCACAATATTGAAGGTGTACAGATGCTTTGTCATTGAGTCTCCATCTTTCATCCTTAGGTTGTAGAGATTCTTCCGCAGGAAAAGTTTGTTTACCAGGGACTTAGACTAATATAAATCCCCTAACTTATTCCATAATTCCTTGGTTGAAGTTTCCCTTGATACATTCAATAATACTAAATTTGAGATAGACAAATGGATTATTCTCTTTGCCTTCCGATCCAACTTTGTCCAATTTTTTGTTGACATTCCCGTAGGTGTAGTACTTGGATCCACAACGACCCATTTATTTTTGTCTACCAAAATATCTTCCATATTGAGCTTCCACAACTCAAATCTTTGCCCATTAAATTTTTCGATCTCTATTTTTGAAGTATTCGCCATTTCTTTACACCATAAGAATTGATACCGCAAAGCTCCCACTATAACAAGGTTTATCACATGCCCGAGACAAACCCTTAGCCACAAAGGCATCCCCTTGAAACTAATAACCTCTCTCTGATACCAAATATAAGTATTAATCCTTTTACAGTAATGAAATGTGTTGATGCATGTAGCATCGAACAAGTACTTCCATGTCGGTTTGTGTCTAACACATGGGAGTCATCCTTAATGCATCTTAGGACTTAAGAGATTCACCTTATTAAAGTGATTAATAAAGTGAATGTGATTTAATTAAATGATAAGGTTTTGGGAATTAGTAATTAAATTAAATCCTAGCCATCGATCTCAAGTGAACGTGAAATTAGATCTCGGTCGATGATCACTTTGGAGATCTAGGGTTTTGGATTTAGGGTAAACTCAAGGTTATAAAAGAAATCCTAAGTGAGAGGAGTAGAAATGCACAAAATGAGTGAGTGAGATCTCATTGATTGGGTGGAGAAGGACTTTCGTCTAAGTGTGCAGGGGCAGGGTCCGAAGAAAGGAGCAAAGGGGAAACAAGGGAGTAGAAACTAACAAGATTGAAGGATAGATATTGAGGTGATAGGCTAGGCTATTTGTTGATTTGTATTTTCCTCGGGTGGGCCATTATCCCAGGACAAGAGCCCATTATCCCTTCGAGGTTTTTCCAGGGGTAATTTACCCATAAATCTCGTCTGCAATCTGTATGGTTTCATTATTTTTGCTTCGGCTGTAATGTTTGATTAATAACACAACTATGCATTTATTCAATAGATTAATTTTATTCAGAAGTAATTGTCGGGTGTTGGGTTAAGGAAAATTTAACATGGTATCAGAGCTACGGTTTTGAAGAAGGAAACCAGGTTACACAAGTTCGTAATTTTGTAGCGCATAAAATTTTATTTGCAGACCGTAGGTAAAAGAAAAATTAAAAAAAGAAAATGAAAGGAAATGTACGATCATCGTATGCTCCGTACAATGTATGGGTTGTTGCGTGTGTGGATCGGGTTGTATATTGGGCGCGTGTAGTAGCAATCTGTCGGTGAAGGCTATTGAAGTGATGAATGGGAGAGAGATTGGGCCAGAAAGCATCCAACCACGAAGTTGCAGATAATGACTGAGGAGCAACCAACCACCAAGTTGTAGCACAACCACGAGTGCAGGGCATTGGGTGAAAGCACCCTCCAAGGATCTGACCGACATAGGAGTGTTGGTAGTCGGGTCGTGGGTGTTGCAGAGGAGCTTTCGACAAGGAGGTTGGGCATGTGGTGAAGCGACTACCACAAAAGCTGTTGTAGCAGTCATTGTAGCAACACGTGGAGTAGGTCATAGGTGTTGCTACGTGACGGTTGGAGACAGAGGGTGGATCGAGCTGAGAGGACGATAGGAAAAATGAACATGTGGAGGTCGTGGGCGGTGGTGGAGATAGGTTGTTGCCACAACAGACCACTGTAATAGCCATGCAACAAAGAAAAAGGGAGGCTGCGATCTGCTAGACCAACAAGTTGTCGGCGGGGCCAATAAGGCTGCTAATCAGCCAGCTCAGCTGCTAGAGCCGCCAACCAGGACAGTCAAGGACCTAGGAAGATTCGGGTAGGCCCAATAGAGCTTCCAAATAGCCCAAAAAGGGCTTGGGAAACCCATAAAAGTACCTGGGCAAAAAAAAGGGTTGCAGGAAACTTAAAGCAAGGGTTTGGGCAGCAGGCAGTAGGTCCGAGTAACAGGGAACAAGTCTGGACAATGGTGCCAAAACTCAGGAGAAGTGTGCTCTCAGTGTCAACGACTGAGAAGAAGGGATTTGACATAGCGTTCCAGGATGGACAGGGGATGATCAAGCCCAAAGGATCTATCTTAGACATAATAATGGTTCTTGGAGTTAGAGATGTTGGGTTGTTATATTCTTTGCAGTGAAATTTTTGTCGAGGTGGATCGAGTGGGGGTGAAAGTTGAGGGTCAAAGCAATCGACCATGAAATTCGAAGTTGAAGTGATCGAAATCAAGTCAAGAAGTCAACCAACAAGAGGTTGACATGAGGTCATGTGGCCACTGACTGAAGACCAAAGGTAGGTCGACTGGTAATCTGACTGGTAATCCGACTAGTAGTCGATTGTAACAGAATCCTGAGATTCACAAGATTTGAAGCCAACAATCTGTGTGGATCTATAACCTTTTTTGGGCACCTTTCATTGCGATTTTGCATACTGTAAAGACTTTAAATAAGGCGTGATGTAATAATGTAGAAGATAATCTTTAAATCAAGCTTGGATGTTCCTGCTAATGTTTAGCAATAGGTTACTCTTCATGTAGATGCAAGTCAAATTGCTTGTAGGGTTGTTCTTGTGTAAAACAAGAGGGTACGATGTCAGTTGTGTCTTGGGTGTAGACCAAGGTTAGACATGTAACCCTTTATTCTGAATGAATAAGACAACAAGAGAGAAAGATGCTCAATGAATGCTAATTTTCTTCTTTGAGTTTCCAAGGTAAAATCTCTGTGTACTCTGTGATTGCTTTGTTATTTACTTTCTTGATTATATCATTCTTCTTCTCTTCTACTAGATTTAGCGTGGAAGTTATATTTTTATAACACGTGGTATCAAAGATTGGTTTGATAATCTTGGATATGAGCTAAACCCTAGGTCTAGTAAGAATCGTAAGTCAGAGATATTTAAAGTTGTTGTCAGGCCAGGTTTGGTAGAAAAGTAACTCCACACTTGATGCGTGTTGCATTGATATGAGAGGTGCATAAATACAATCTAAGTGATTGTTTGTCTTCTCAAATGGATGATTCTTCCTATCACCTATGACTGTTCATATTTAAAATATTATTACAGTAATGCAATCCCAAGGATTATGTGTCTAACATTCCCCCCTTTAATCCGAAGGGGTGTGTGTGAGTCCAAGAATCATTCTGAACTTTTCAAAATTTTCTCTTCTAAGTGCTTTGGTGAAGATGTCCACAATTTTCTCATTTGTGAATCAATGACTCAAGTAAATAGTCTTGGCCTCTACATGATATTGAATCAGGTGATACTTTGTACTGATGTTCTTAGTTCGATCATGGAACCTGGGATTATTGGCCAACTTGATTGCATAAGTATTTTCAACTAGAAGAGGAGTAGACTTCACTTGTTTCCCCTGCAAATATTCAAGTATTTTCCTGAGCCACACAATCTTCTTCATTGCTTTTGTAGCTGCCACATATTCTACCTCTGTTGTGGAATCTGTTGAAACTGACTGTTTGTGTGATCTCTAGGAGACAACTGCTGATCCAAGACTCATGAGATAGCCTAAAGTTGATACTCCATTTTCCTTATCCCCAACAAATTCTGAATCAAAATATTCGATCAGGTTGAAGTCATCCACCTTAGAGTTCCCGGGTCCAAAATCTTAAGTTCCTTTCAAGTATTTTAGAATTATTTTTACAATAAACAAATTTCCTTCACAAAGATTTTGCATGAACCTAGAAAGAATCCCAATAACAAATGAAATGTTTGGTCTGATGGTAGTGAGATAGATAAGACTTCCCACAAGTTGTCTATACTTTGTTGCTTCCTCAAATTCATTCCCTTCTTTTGATGTGAGTTTCAAATTTTGTTCCATTGGAGTAGAAACAAGATTGCACTCAACCATGTCAAACATGTTCAACAACTCTCTAATGTACTTCTTCTGGGAGATGAATATGTACCTTGGATTTTGAATGACCTCAATGCCCAAATAGTAATGAAGATATCCCAAATCTATCATCTTGAAGCCTTTCTTCAACTCCTTCTTTATTGATACAATGGAGCTTTCATTGTTCCCTATTATCAACATATTATATACATATACTACAAGATATACAACAATTTTTCCAACTTTCTAGACAAACAAAGTTTCATCGTCAAGATTGAAATGCTTGAAATTCAATTTAAGAAGATGCTCAGTTAAATTTTTATACTATGCTTGCGGTGCTTGTTTCAATCCATATAAGGATTTGATGAGATTTCATACCTTATATTATTTTCCCTTCACAACAAAGCCTTTTGGTTGAGACATGAAAACATTCTCTTTCAAGTCTACATACAAGAAGGCAATCTTCACATCCATTTGATGAATTTTCCATCCATTTTGTGTTGCCTTGGAAAATATAGTATGGATGGTATCACATTTTGTTGTGGGGGAAAAAGTCTCCTCATAATCAATACCTTCTTTCTGTGCAGATCATTTTTCCACGATCCTTGCTTTGTGATTTTCAAGTGAGCCATCTGATCTGTACTTGTTCTTGAATACCCACTTGCAACCTATCGGGTTGGTTCCTAATGGAGGATCCACCAACTTCCATGTCCCCTTCTTGATGAGAGCATCATATTCCTTCTGTATGGATTCTTTCCATTCATCATGAGAAGTAGCTTCTTTAAAGGAAGTTGGTTCAAGGTTAGTAGATAAAATAAACTCACTATCATATGAAACATTCATGTCATATACATCACCTGAGTTTGAATTATCTACATTGCCTCCATCTTGTCTGGAGGACAATCTGGTTCCTGTCTTTCCGACCTCATCGAGATGAACAATCTCAAGAATTTTTGTGAGACATTTTTGCGGACCTTTTTGAGAAGGTTCAGGTTGCTCAACTGATTGAGATGGTGTTGAGTTCTCATCAAGCCTCAACTTTTCAATCCTCTCGATTGTGTCATCCAAATGAACTTCAAATTCCGATGAAGTGGCATGAACTTCTTCATGTGGGGAAGATGGTGCTTCAAAAGGAGATTCCAGAGATTGACACAAGACAAGGACCCCCCCTTCAAGATGTGGAATCTCATCATCAAATTCATGATATGTCTTTACACGAGTGAATCTATCTAGATGATCAGGCTGCCTCACTACAATTTCATCTTTCTTGGAGGATTAAAAAAAGATTGCATCTCTAGAAAGGATAAATTTATTGTTTGTCTCATTGTAAAGATGATATCCCTTGGTGGTATTTGAGTACCCAAATAAGATGAATTTCTGACTCCTTGCATCAAGCTTGCTTATTTGTGCTTTGGGGGAAAATCCCCCTAGTCACAATCTAATGGCTAGGAATAGCAATGACTTCTTAAAAGACACAAACTGACCTATTCTTACCCAATATCACAAACCCTAATGATTGTTTTTAGACAAGGGAAACATGAAAAAGATGAAGAATGACACCTTGTATCCTTTCGTTTGTAGTAGATCTCCTTTGTCCACTATTTTCTCCCAGATCACGGGTCTCCTCCCAAAGTTGACCTGAAACAACTCAGAAAGTTATTTACAACAAAATATATGCAATCGTTTTTAACATAAACATGTACTTATTCTCATGAAATAAGCTATAAACATTCAAACTTATTCACAAGAACATAGACGCATGATTTGGGAAAGGAAAACTCTCTTTTATTGATAACATATAAGGAATATTACAACCATAATCTTTAATGTCGACACTGCTCTACGAACCTCACCGGGGTTCCTCCAATAAGACTCCAAGTGCATTAATCCCACAATTGCTAGCAAATCCTCACAACCAAAATGCAAAACTAAGGGGTTTGATGGATTTCATAAAGAGGATGAGAGAATGAGATTGTCGAGGATGGATACTCAAAACTGGATGCATAATCTCAGAGAGAAAGAAGGAGAAATTTGGGAAGAGTTTCTTTGCTTCTTCATCACGTGTCCTCAAATGATTGCCTAGGGCCCTTTTTATATGGAAATTTGATGGATATTTGATTGTGAGAAGGGCTACAAGAGGTAAGAATGGTTATGCAACCCAAAATAGCCCTAAACCTCGTCGAAGAGTGTGAATTTTTATACTTTTTGCAACTTTTGAGAGTAAACATGGGTTGCATATGTATCATCTAGCATATGTACGCGGGTTGCATGTAGATCAAGACACATACACATTGAAAAATGGAGTTTTAAGAAGGGAACCCAATAAAAGTAGCAACAAAGTGTATGAGTGTCTAGACCAAAGCTCAAAATGCATAAGGGTGGCATTTTAGAGTTATAACACTTTTCTCCTTAGGAATCAAGGCATAACAGGTGGAACAAAAGACCTTGAGATGCCTCACCAAAGGAATGTGGCCATACCACATTTCATAGGGAGTCTTGTTTTTAAGAGCATGAGATGGACACCTGCTTTTGACATGAACTGCACATAGAATTGCATCAACCCGAAACATCAATTTAATGAACCATATTTAGGAGTGTCCTGTTCATTTCTTCAGCCACACCATTATGTTGGGGATTGTATGGAATTGTGGTTTGGTGTTTGATTCCATGTTGGTGAAGGTAGCTTTCAAATTCATTAGATTTATATTCTCTTCTATTATCAGTTCAAAGAGAGCCAATACAAGACTGAGCTTCATTTTGAATCCATACATGAAAATTTTTAAAGGTTTCAAAAGCTTGTGATTTATCTTTTGGCAAGTACAACCAACACATTCTGGTGTAATCATCAATAAAAGTCATGATGTATTTGTTTCCATTTGCAAAAGGTCCACACAAATCAGAATGAACCAGTTCAAGTTTTCTACATGCTTTGGAAGTAGAATTATGAAATGGTTGTTTGTTGTGATTTCCAAAGATACAAACATCACATTGCTTCAATTTCCTAGGAATAGTAGGAAAACTAGAAACACCATTTTTTCTCAACAAACGAAGATTGTCATAATTAATATGGCCATATAGCACGCCACAAAAGACTAGATGGAATTATACCTACATCATGATGGGAGAGGTATGCAACATTTTGTGTATGGGTAGATGTCCCTTTATGCTTCAACGGTCTTCCATCTTCCATTCCAGTCATGAAAACCATGTTGTCAAAATCCTTCTGTATTTCAACTTTGCCACCAAACATATGAACAGAGTGGCCTTGTTGTCTAATGCACACAAGGGACAACAATATCCTTTGCAACTCAGGGAGATAGAGTACAATGTGCAGAAGAAAATTCGGGAGTCTAGGAAACTTAAGCCTAATGGTGCTCATTCTCGAAGGTTTGAGAATTGATCTATCTGCAAAATACACTATGCCATCTACATTGTCATCAAAGTCTTCGAAGAAGTCTCTTCAAAATGTCATGTGGGAGGTTGCCCCTGTGTCAAGAAGCTATGCATCTCCCCAAGAAGAAAATGAATTGTTAAACAATTCTTCAATAAATCCTATATTGCAATGGGAAACAACGTAGTGAGTAGGTGCTTTACCTTTCATTAGTTTTGAAGTTCTATCTCCGTCTTCTTTCTGATTATGTATTTCTTTTTTGATCTTCTGCCATGGAACATTGGAGTCAATAGTTTCATGTGATCCATTCATTCTGCAATGGGTACAATGAAGGTTAGATTTTTCACGAAGATTATGCCAACCCCCCTGCCTTTGAGCTTCTTCTTGATGCGTCTTCTCTTATCGTCTCTATGTTTTCCGTAAAAAGGAAATGATTTCAAAACTGAATGAAGGATTACTTGAATCCCCAAAAGTTGGAGTACTGGAAGCCTCAAAGACAGAATGCATTTTCTTCTTCCTTCACGCACACGTAGCAAGGTAATACAATGTTGCTGCACCAACAATGGTTATGTCTTGCTACTCAATTTTGCTTTATTTATGGTACTAGACAACGAACAATCTTTATGGCATGTCTAGTGGGACACAAACCCACTTCGCCCTTGAAAAGATTGAAGAAGACCGCACTCCTTTCTTTCAGATCATCATATGCCAATACCATCAAACCCTTGTTCAGACTGCACAAGCTTTGAGCTGTTAGAGTTAAGACTTGAGCATATGTTATGGAAATGACACAAAGATGGCCTTGTGCGTGGATGTGGATAATACGATCTTATGGAGGATTTGTAAGCGTCAAACCTTATCAACGCTCGTTGTCACAACAATATAACAACACAATAATTGGGATAAATGGTCATTAGGATAATTGATTGATGTATATCCTCTCTTGAATGGAAGAACATATGGAAATGATATATGGATGTCCAACACCTCTTGCGTAATTCCACAATCACCCAAAACCAAATCAAAGGCATTCACAGGATACATGGAGGGCGTCGATGAGAGAAACTATAATCGACGAGAGCAATAATTTGAGGGCAGTATTGGTGGGTGACTAGTGTGAGGGTTTAGGTCACAAGGGACGATGGGCGCGTGAGATCCCTTGGGCCACGCAAAGTACATTACCAGTGCAGTCAATCAGAGTACATGGAGGCAAATGGTTGATGGATTGGAGAGAACACCTGGTTAGCGTGCATGGAGACGAATGGGAGGTGCGTGGAGGAGAATGGTTGATGAGAGAGATAATCAAATGTGTGCACTATGGAACATGTGTATTAGGGTTACGTGGGTCAACTCACTTGCTATAATTTCATTCTCCACGAGCTAGGGTTATGTGTGTGTGAAATGTGTGAAGAGTGCAACCGAAGAACACAAACTGGAATGAATAGTGGAGGGTTTGCAGATTGGAACATGGATTGGAATTGACCAGAGGGCAGAGGGACAGTCGAAGGGATTTCAATAGGTTGGGAAAACGCCAGGGAATCAATTCAAGGAGTTAATCGGGCTCTGATACCACTATCAGGCTAGGTATGGAAGAAAAGTAACTCCACACTTGATGTGTATTGCATTGATATGAGAGGTGCATAAATACAATCTAAGTGACCGTTTGTCTTCTCAAATTGATGATTCTTCCTATCACCTACCATTGTTCATATTTACAATATTATTATAGTGACACAATCCCAAGGATTACATGTCTAACAATTGTACTTGAAATAATAGCAAGTAGCTTGAGAATAAAGATCGAAAAATTCAATGGATATAATTTTGAGCTTTGGAGCTTAAAATTGAAGATCTCCTTGTAGATTGAGAACAATGGGAAACGGTCTGTCTAGGTGCCAGTCCGACAGGTATGTCGAGGGAAGAATGGGAGAAACTTGAAAGAAGGGCAAGGAGTATGATTCAAATTTGTCTTGCAGATTTGGTGCTATTGAATGTCTTAGGTGAAGACTCGACGAAGAAATTGTGGGATAAGTTGGGGATCTTGTACCAGTGAAAATCCTTGGTAAATAAGTTGTTCCTTAGAAAGAAGTTGTATCTTCTGAGGATTAGTGATGGTAGTTTGGTAACAACACATTTGAATGCATTCAATACTATAATAAGTCAGTTATCATCTGTATATATCATAATCACCGAGGAGGAGAAATGTATTAGCCTATTATGTTCTTTGCTAGACTCATGGGATAGCTTAGTCATGGCTATAGAGAGTAATTCAACCACATTAGCGTTAGAAGATGTGGTTGCATCTCTACTATCAGAAGAAATGAGACACAAGAACATGGAAATATTGACCAAAGATGCTTTAATGGTGAGAGGTCAAACAATTGATAGAGATAAAGACAAATTCTTTAGTAGAAAGTATAAGTTTAAGAGTAGATCTAAATCCCTGGTTTAGTCGATGATAAGATGTTGGAAATGTGGTAAAGTTGGGCATTACAAAAGGGACAAGTTGAAGGAAATGAAAGTCAATATGAGATCCGATGAGAAGCAGTCGACTGAGAGAAAGACCACTCCAGATAAAGAAGGCAATCTGTATACGGCATCGACTAGTACACAATCAGATCAAGATGTTTGGTTGATCAACTTAGGAGCATCCTATCATATGACACCTCACAAAGAATGGTTCTGCAAATATGAAAGATATGAAAGAGGAGATGTGTTCTTGGGGGATGACTCAACAACCAAAATTGTTGGATGGAGAAGAGTCTGATTGATACTACACGGTCGGACTAGAACCTTTCCAGGTGTGCTACATATTCCAGGTTTGGTAAGAAATATGATATATGTTAGCAAGATGAGTGATGTTGGAGTGCACACTCTATTTCAGATGGATATGAGCAAAATGGTTAGAGGTGCGATGGTGTTAATGAAATGAGTTCAAATTGGAACCCTATACAAGTTGTTAGGGAATGTCGACTCGACTAGATGCAACAACATTGTTGTTCTTAAAGTCGACTCGAATCGACTCATCTGAGGATGAGTTGATTCAAACCGACTCGAAAAGTCTTTGTCAAGTCGACTCGACAATGTTATGGCACAATATGATGATACACATTGAAGAAAAATGAAATCGAGCTATGCAAAACAAAGGTATGCTCGAAGGTTTTCCTGAATGTAATTTAGAAGTTGATTTTTGTGAACATTGCATATATGGAAAAAAAAAATCGGGTGAAGTTCCCATCTAGAGAAACAAGGGAAAAAGAGATTCTAGAATTAGTTCATAATGATGCGTTTGGCCCTGTAACAAGGACTTCACTTGGTGGATCCTTGTATTATGTCTCCTTCATAGATGATTTTTCCATGAAGACATAGATATATTTCCTGAGGAATAAATCATAGGTGTTTGAGAAATTCAAAGAGTTTAAATCTCTTGTGGACAAACCGATAGATAAGGAGATCAAGGTGCTAAGAATTGACAATGGTGGTGAATTATGTGGAAAGGATTTTGAGAAACTCTGCAAGCAGTGCGACATAGCATGCCAAAATACCACGCCATATACCCCACAAAAAAATGGAGTTGTTGAAAGAATGAACAAAACATTGATAGATAATGCAAGGACCATACTTAGTGGTGCTGGGCTCGCACAAGAATTTTGGGTAGAAGCAGTCGACACTGCAAAATATATGGTGAATATGTCTCCTTCATCGACATTGGTCGACACAACTTCACATGAGGTATGGTTTGGTAAGAAGCCTTCGCTTTTGCATCTCAAAGTATTTGGTTGTGATGCATTTGTGCATGTTCCCAAGGAAAAGAGGAGAATGATGGACAAGAAGGTAGCCAAGTGTATTTTCATTGTATACAAGGAAGGAATGAAAGGATATAAGCTCTGGGAGCCTACATCAAGGAGAACAATGTACAGTTGAGATGTGGTCTTCAAAGAAGTCGAAGGGAAGTCTGAGTTTGAAGTGGTTCAAACAAAGAACAATCCAGATAAGGTGAGGTTTGAACTAAGGAATGAAGAAGATGATTTAGATGAGTCGATTGAATCAAATGAATATGTGGAACAATTGACCCCGGTTGTAAGGAGGTCTGAACGAGTAAGAAAACCAGTTGAAAGGTATAGTCCACCCAACTTTCGTTCCACATTTATGTTAACTGCCACTGACGAGGAGCCCAAGTCGGTTAGGTAGGCAATGGAATCGGTAGAGGGTAGACTCTAAAAGGATGCCATGGTCGAAGAGATGGAATCCTTGCACAAGAATGAGACGTATAATTTAGTCAAATAACCTAGTGGAAGAAATCCCATCGGTAGCAAGTGGGTATTCAAGAAAAAGATAAACAAAACAGGTCAAGTTGAGAAATTCAAAGTTCGACTGGTAGCGAAATGATATTTCCAACTCGAAGGAGTTGACTTTGGTGGGAATTTTTCCCATGTTGCAAAATTAACTTCCATTAGAGTACTAATTGTTGAAAATGCATTTTAGTTCAACATACACTTAGTCTAAATTAGATTTCAACCACCTATAAATGTCCAACAACCATACAATTGTACTTTATGGACAAAAATACTAATAGACCAGTTCTGAAATAAAATAGCAACATAAATAACTCTTATATCAGCAGACTGTAACCCTTATTTGGCACAAAAATCTGTGCATAAACACTTGAAGAAATTACATAGAAAATAGGATAGATTTGAGGAGAAAAAATGTTTTATTCAGCTCAAGGAAATTCAAAACTATTACATCAACATAAAAATACAGTCATTCTCTGCTTTTAACAAGTTACAACACTATGAAAACAGTCCCAGACTGTGTCTAAGGTAGACATCCATGGCTATACGACTTGCACAACCCATGACAACCAATGATATTCCAGTCAACATCTGCATAGAAATTTGTGCCAAAAGGAAACTGTACAAAACATAAAGGAAAAACTCAGGAAATGTGCATTGGAAATCGTGCCAACCTGATGTGTAAAGACAACCTCGATTTATGTGCCCTCCCTTTGTTGTACGACCATCTTACACAGTTGTACGACCTCCTCTTCTGATGTTAAACAGATTGTATTAATGGCTGCAAATGCCCTTGGGTTGCATGCCAATCCCACTCCTTGGTATGCGTGCCAAACCCTCCTTGTTGTGCGTGCCAAACTTGGTAGAGGGTAGACTCTGAAAGGACGCCATGGTCGAAGAGATGGAATCCTTGCACAAGAATGAGAGGTATAATTTAGTCAAATAACCTAGTGGAAGAAATCCCATCGGTAGCAAGTGGGTATTCAAGAAAAAGATAAACGAAACAGGTCAAGTTGAGAAATTCAAAGTTCGACTAGTAGCGAAATGATATTTCCAACTTGAAGGAGTCGACTTCGGTGGGAATTTTTCCCATGTTGCAAAATTAAATTCCATTAGAGTACTAACTGTTGAAAATGCATTTTAGTTCAACATAAACTTAGTCTAAATTAGATTTCAACCACCTATAAATGTCCAACAACCATACAACTGTAATTTATGGACAAAAATACTAATAGACTAGTTCTAAAATAAAATAGCAACATAAATAACTCTTATATCAACAGACTGTAACCCTTATTTGGCACAAAAATCTGTGCATAAACACTTGAAGAAATTACACAGAAAATAGGATAGATTTGAGGAGAAAAAATGTTTTATTCAGCTCAAGGAAATTCAAAACTATTACATCAACATAAAAATACAGTCATTCTCTGCTTTTAACAAGTTACAACACTATGCAAACAGTCCCAGACTGTGTCTAAGGTAGACATCCATGGCTATACGACCTGCACAACCCATGACAACCAATGATATTCCATTCAACATCTGCATAGAAATTTGTGCCAAAAGGAAACTGTACAAAACATAAAGGAAAAACTTAGGAAATGTGCATTGGAAATCGTGCCAACCTGATGTGTAAAGACAACCTCGATTTATGTGCCCTCCCTTTGTTGTATGACCATCTTACACAGTTGTACGACCTCCTCTTCTGCTGTTAAACAGATTGTATTAATGGCTGCAAATGCCCTTGGGTTGCATGCCAATCCCACTCCTTGGTATGCGTGCCAAACCCTCCTTGTTGTAGCTCTTCCTCCAAGCCAACACTCTTCCTTGGGATTCGTGCCCCTTCACCTTCCCTCAACCTCTCCTCAAAAGTGTGCCCTCCTCCTAATGAGCTGCCTTTTATTAATTTCAAAATGTAACTCTCCTAACCCTTGATCTCCCTTGAGTAACTCTTCCTTGGGATTCGTGCCCCTTCACCTTCCCTCAACCTCTCCTCAAAAGTGTGCCTTCATTCTCCTAATGAGCTTCCTTTTATTAATTTCGAAATGTAACTCTCCTAACCCTTGATCTCCCTTGAGTAACTCTTCACTTTCCCTTGAGATCAACAGTCACAACTTAATCATTCATTGAGGTCACTTAAGTCATTAAAGTGACCCATAACATCATAAAGTCACTTTTACATTAAAAAAATTAAAAGACCTAGCTTTATAAAATCACTTTATAAATTTACTTCATAAAAACATATTATAAAGTCACTAGGATAAAATTTGTTTGGTCACTTCCGCATGTTGAGCCCTGCTAATGCAGAAGTACCTTCAAGCTACCAAATTTCAACACTAATGTCTCTGGCTGCAACATTTGATCTTAATATAAAAAAAATGGATGTGAAGACAACGTTCCTACATGGGGACCTGGAAGAAGATATCTACATGAAACAACCTGAAGGATTTGCAGTAAAGGGAAAGAGAGAGCTAGTGAACAAATTGAAGAGATCCCTTTATGGTCTAAAGAAATCACTACGGATGTGGTACTAAGAGTTTGACACATACATCCTTAATTTGGGATTTGTAAGAAACAAAGTTGATTACTGTGTATATTCCAAGGAAGAAGATGGAAATTTCATATATGTAACATTGTATGTCAATCATATGTTGTTGATCGAAAGCAACATGGACACAATAAAGGAGGTGAAAGCATCTTTCCTCTAAGTTCGACATAAAGGATCTCAGTGCAACGGACTTCATTCTGGGAATGGAGATTAAGAGATATTGGGTTGTTCGAAAGATTTGGTGGAATCAAAAGAAGTATATGAAACATTTTTGAGACGTTTCAACATGCAGGATTACAAACTTGTAAAGGTGCCAGTTCTTATGGGAGAAAAACTAACTGTTGAACAATGTCCAAAGACATAGGAAGAAATACAGGACATGACATGTGTTCCCTATGCAAGTGTTGTTGGTAGTCTGATGTATGTGATGGTATGCATTTGACCAAACATTGCCCATGTAGTGGGAGTGTTGAGAAGATACATGTTGACACCTAGAAAAGAGCACTGGACAATTGTCAAAAGAGTATAAAGGTATTTGTGTGGCACAAAAGATTATGCTATATGCTACCAAGGGAAGCCTGGAATTGACAGTGAAGTAGATGTACATAGCTTTGTCGACGTTGACTGATTTGTATATCTGGATTGACAAAGGTCGACCAGTGGATATGTGTACAAGATGTTCGGTGGATAAATCAGTTGGATGAGTAAGCGACAGGAGGTCGTAGCCTTGCCAACAACAGAAGTTGAATACATGGCAACCACTCATGGAAGTAAATAAGAAATATGGCTACAATGGATATGTTTGATGATTGTTTTTGAGCAGAGAGCTATGAAGATAAATTGCAATAATCAAAGTGCAATATTTCTGGCAAAGAACCCGACTTATCATTCTGAGACTAAGCATATTGATGTACAATACCATTTCGTGAGAGACATGGTGGAAAGCAACAAGGTGTTGCTAGAGAAAGTACACATGTTGGAAAACATAACATGCTCTTTGACCAAGTTTGTGAGTGCTGTGAAGTTCTCTTGGTGCAAAGAGGCAATGGGTATTGGTGCCTTGGGTCTGTGAAGAAAAGTTCAGGAATCTCCCAGTTCAACAAAGAAGACAACAATTGGGAGAATGTTGGGTTGTTATATTCTTTGTAGTGAAAGTCTAGTCAAGGTGGATCAACTGGGGGTGAAATTCAAAGGTCGAAGCAATCGAATAGGAAATTCGAAGTCGAAGATATCGACATCAAGTCAAGAATTCATCTGATAAGAGGTCAACATGAGGTCGTGTGACAATTGACTGAAGACCAAATGTAGGTCGACTAGTAGTCGGCCGGTAATCCGACTGGTAGTGAACTGTAATAGAATCTCGAGATTCGCGAGATTTTTAGCCAATGATTTGCATGGATCTGTAACCGGTTTTGGGTGTCTTTCGTTAGGGTTTTTCCTACTGTAAATCCTATAAATAAGGCATGATGTAATAATGTAGAAGCTAATCTTTAGATCAAAATTGGATGTTCCTACTAATGTTTAGCAGTAGGTTACTGGTCATGTAGATGCAAGAAAAATTGGTTGTAGGGTTGTTCTGGTGTAAAACAAGAGGGTATGATGTCGATTGTTTCTTAGGTGTAGACCATGGTTAGACAAGTGACCTTTTATTCTGAATGAATAAGAAAAAAAGAGAGCAAGATGCTTAAGGAATGTTGGTACCCGTTTGAGTTTCGAGGGTAAAATCTCTGTGTATTGTGTGATTGCTTTGTCATTTACTTTCTTGATTATATCTTTTTTCTTCTCTTCTACTAGGTTTAGCGTGGAAGTTATCTTTTCCTAACAAAATAGAGAAACTTGTATAGGCTAAAGGGCTAGCCTATGTGAGCAATATCAAGCAGCAGAGTGGCAGAGAACAAGGAGCAGATAGCTCTGAAGGTTGAGGAGATATGAGGTAGTAAGCCTTCAGGGTCAAGTGGGAAGGAGAAACCTTCCATGTCTGTCAAGGAGTCATGGTATGAGATGACCACACATAATGCTAAGGAGCAAGAGGCTTCTATGAGCATGTTCAAAGGAAGAAAGTCTTCGAAGAAGGGTCCAAACGAGATGGCAGGGATAACTTTCTATTCAAAGGGAGCAACTAATTAGGTGGATTGGAGAGAAACCATGGTAGCCGATATCATAGCAAAGACAAAGCCACCTCCAGGTGGTGGAAGTAACTTCCTCGTTAAGAGGGAGTGTTGATGTATGTAGCATCAGATAGATACTTCCATGTCGGTTTGTGTCTAACACATGAGAGTTGTTCTTAATGCCTCTCAGGACTTAGGAGATTCACCTTATTAAAGTGATTAATAAAGTGAATGTACTTTTGTAATTAATGGAGTTTAATTTAATCAAATCCTAAGGTTTTTGGCATTGTTAATTAAATTAAATCCTAGCCATCAATCTCAAGTGAATGCGAGATTAGATCTTATCCCTTGATCACTTTGGAGATCTAGGGTTTTGGATTTAGGGTAAACTCAAGGTTATTAAAGGCAACCTAAGTGAGAGGAGTAGACACACAGAAAATGAGTGAGTGAGATTTCATTGATAGGGTGGAGAAGGACTTTCATCCAAGTGTGCAGGGGTAGGGTTTGAGAAAATGAGTAAAGGGGCAACAAGGGAGTAGCAGCGAACAAGATCGAAGGAAAAATATTGAGGTGATAGACTAGGCTATTTGTTGATTTGTATTTTCCTCAGGTGGGCCATTATTCCGGGACAAAATCCCAAGATTTTATTTAATAAAATCAACAAGGTCCTGGTTTTCCTTTAGCGGTAATTTACCCAGAAATATCGTGTGCAATGTGTATGGTTTCATTATTTTTGCTTTCGATGTAATGTTTGGTTAATAACTTAGTTGTACTTTTATTCAATAAATTAATTTTATTCAGAAGTAATTGTCGAGTGTTGGGTTAATGAAAATTTAATACAATGCACACACAGATTCTTAAGACAAAAAAGACAAAAAACAAATGCAATCACACATATACACAAAGATTTACCCTGGAAACCCAACTAGGAAAACTAGGAACATGTCTTCTTCATTCTTTACTATATATGTATAATCCCGTGACATCCAAAAAACCCCTAATCCATTCATTCTGGATTTGAATTCAACAGTGGTTCCTTAACCGAAATTACATTACCATGGACCACAAAATTGTGTGCCATAAAACCACCAAAAGAGAAAACCATACCGAGAATAACCGCTCGATAAAAATCTCTCCCGCTAAACCATGTGCAAAGAATATAACACATACCCAACATTGCCTATGTGGCATTCATACGGATCCACATCACACCCTGTACAGTCAACCCTTGGATTTCACTCTTATTGAGGTATTTTCCTTCTCCGATCGACTCATCGCATCTTCAAGAACTTTCTTATCACATTCCCAAAAAAGTTTATCCTTGTGTTGTTTCACAGATGGGAGGAACTTCTCCTATGTGAGAAAGGTTCTCTCTCGCACCTATCACATCGATAAAATTTTATTTATGCGACGTATCTCATTGGAGAATATTTTCTCCAATGCAATATTGTATTGCACAAGAAGTTCTTTTCCTGCGACGTACTGCAATAAAGTTATCTTTCTTGCGATATGTTGCAACTTTAGAATTTTTCTCCTTATGTGACGCACTTATCCTTTGTCGGTTATTTGAATCGTTGTGGCCTTTTCTTCCTCCATTTCCCTTGCTCCATTACATTGTCTTCCTTACCTTTCATGCATCTCTATCCCTCGTTCCACTCTATCAAGTTTTCATTGTATGTGATGTGTTCGTCACACCCTTGAAGGTTTCATTCTTGTGACATTCTTATCACAAGGTTGAAGTTCTTCGACCATGCAACATGTCACAAGGTCGATGTTCTTCAAACATGCAACACGTTGCAAGGTAAAAAATCTTCGACCATCTGATATGTCACCTCCTTTGTCTTTCATCTCTTTATCGCACTCTCAAAGTGTTTGTCTTTGAGACATATCACAAAAAGTTTTAACTTGTTGCGATATATCGTGCCCTTGGAAAACTTGTTCATATTAGTGTATTCAAAATCGGTTGACTCAGACTCGGACTCGATCGAGCCAACCCCAAATTGATCCGACTTGGCCGTTCTATTGTCTTGGCAGGCCAATTTGGTACCAAACTAACCGAGTCAAGGCTTGAATCGACTGGTTCGGTACCAAATTGGTCAACTCGACTAAGTCAAGGCTTGACTCTACCAAGTAGGTACTAGACCCCACCAACATGCAAGATTAAAATTTTCATTAAAAGGGTTTGACCAAAAACGCTCACAATCAAGTAAAAGTTGACATTTAATTTATCTTTCCTTTTTATCCTTTTACTTAAATTTTTAACATTACCATTAATTGTTTCAGGATGTTTGAGAGTGTTTCCAACCTCATTGGACTTCATATGGAGAAAGTAGAATTTCAAATCCCATTCAAAATCCAACAGACTCAACAATTTTTAGGGTTTCAAGATTGGTAGGATTGCAACATTTTCATTGGATTCTATCACGTATGAGGGTATGAGATTGTCATTTGATCAAGAGCACCAAGCCCTTTATGTACCTCGATGTTGGTGGTATTGATTGTTGAACTCCTTTGTCATGGCCTTATAAAAAATGTACCCTTCACTCAAACCAACATCATTGATTAGGCATGTTAAGATTTTTGTACCGTATTATAACTTGTAAGGCTTAGATTAGGTAGTTTCATCAAAATTGGGTGGTGTTGGTTGATGTCTGTAGAGGATCGAGGTAGAGTAAAAGGCTAGACAAGAGGTAAAGGGTGATACTAATGATGAGGATCCCAATATAGGTGATGGTGGAACATTGCTTGTATTTTATGTTTATCATTGCTTATTTATTCATAATGTTTTTTTTCAAAGTTTCAATATTTTTTTGGAATCATGGTTTGGAATCTTTAAAATATAATTTTTTCATTAAAATTTAAATATTTTATGTAATTTTTAGTAAACCGAGTCATTGTAATCAGGTCGGTCCGAGTCAATCCGAGTTTGAGTTGACCATCGTCTGATTCCGAGTTTTAAAACATCAGTTCCTATATGCCAAGGCTCTTCCCCCTTATCACATCACGGGAGGATTTCTCTTTCTATGGCGTATCACATGAAGTTTATCTTCATGTGATACATTGCATTGCAAGAAGTTAAAATTTGTGCAATAGCCAACTTTCTCAATAAAACTTCTAAGTCCCAAACTTTCTCAAAAAATCTTCTAAAGCATATACAATTGTACCATCAAATCAAGATAACCAACAATGCACAAACTAAAAACATGAAGGCAAAGTACATGTAATCCCTTAGCTCTTTGGAGTTCAAGTATTGATCCAACAATGCTCCAGATCCCATGGACCAATCTTCAATCAATAGCGGGTTTTGGGGGGGAGGGGGATCATACCCAAGGATCACTTTTCCACCCAACCAATTCAACCACCTTCATAGGGGTTGACCCCCAAATGAATATCACATATCATACTCCTAGATAATCAAACTCAATGTGGTGGAGAGGCTCCTAGACTTGTAGCATTCCCAAACCCCATGGCATTATGGTGTGCAAAGGGTCTTACTACTACCCTGGACCTTGGTGATCACGACTATGCTCGATAGTGGTGCCCCTCTACAAGGATCTTACTACTGCTTGAGCCCCTAGTGATTGCAACTATGTTCAGTAGTGGCGTCTTGCAATAGAAACAAAAAAATACAAGTAGCCAGACACAATCGTAGCATAAGTACCCCTAGTTGGTCAAGTACGCTCCCATTCCCTTTGTCCATTCAAACCAAGTTGGAGCAACCAATAATCTAATCAACCAAGTACATAATTCAAATCACAAGTTCTAGTACAACCATGGAAAAATATTAGAATATTTCCTCATGAGCCAGCCATCCCCATCAATGTGAAATTAGCTTCTTTTGTAATATGTCTCAATGTAAAATCTTCCCAAGATTTGGTGGCCTTCCCCCTTCTCATGCAAGGGAGAAATTGGGCTTAATGGTGAATTTACAACTCTCAAGAACACGGAAAAAGTAAGTTACATCTCTTTCCCGTTTGTCTTTTTCATCAAGATAACTTTGGAGGTAATTTTCACAAATTTTCCCCTTCCCTGTTGATTCTAAGCTCTAGGATACACTTGTCATCCTCATTGAGTCACAAGCCCTTCCCTTGAGTGCATTTCGTCGTCTTTCTATCAATGCTTCAAACTGCAACATATTAGTCCTTCCAAGATACCAATGTATATGCAACATTATCATCATAAATTAATATCACCACAATCATGAAGTACATCAATAGAGAAGTCATCCAACAAGTGTATAATAATATCAACCACATCATCACAAGGACTAACCATGCTAAGTCATCATCAAAGATCACCAATGTGAGATAGCCATTATCAAGAACATTTAAATGCTAAATAGTTCATCAACAAGAAAACATCAATGTTCATCACAAATTACGCAATCACATAGATGTTAAGGTCTATCATACTCAATGATCAGTAAAAGTAAACAAGAAGGGGATGGTGAGCCCAAAAACACCATCTCCAAATAGTCAAAACCAAAATCCTCAGACCAACATTGAGGTGTTACATGAAAAATTCCACCACATATGCTACTTGAATTGATCCGAAAATGATCTTTAAAGACTTGGTTGAGTTTTACGCATGTGTTCAATTACCATTTAGGAATTAAGGAAAGGTTTAGAACTTAATGAGAGAATATTGCATCCATCATAAAGAATGCATATCATAATATAAGCATAAAGAACAACAAACCATAACAACAAGGTTGTTAAGGGAGTTCGACAAGATTGCCTACGTCTCCGGGCTTTGTCTCAGTTGGCGAGGCCTTCTTATTTCTCTTCAATTCTTCAAAACTACATCATAAATGTATCAAAAGAATTACAAAATGGTATGGTTGTGTTATGCTCGACCTCAAGAATCTAACACAACTGACGACACTGAAAAAGGTTGAGAGTAGCTCCCGGAATTGGCCTCCAAAGTTCGCTTCCTCAATGGCTTCCTTGCATAAAAATAGCTTCAAGCTTCACAAACTCATCATCATATTACTAATTTGAACCCCTTGGTCTGTCAAAAACCTCTGATTTATATAGGATTTGAGTTGGTGATCCTATCCCAACTGCCTCCCAAGATCTGGCCTAAACAAGGGCTCCAGATCCTCAGTTTTGGGCAAAAATCTCCCAAAATGAGCATACAAAACCAAAAAATCCATATAATATAGTTAAAAACCTAAATTCTTGCAAATATTGGGCACAACCCCTTTCTCCTGGGCCCTTGGTCATATGGACATTGCCATATGGTTGAGGGCTAGGCAATGGCCCTAGTCCTCTAGTCAAGCCCCTAAACATCTAGTCGTATGGTGGTCATGTGCCTTGGTGCTATCCTCTCGTGCGCCCAAACATATGGCTTGGCTCTTGGTCTGTAGCTTTGGTCACGAGCTATCCCCCCTGTCGACCAGGGCCTATCCCCAAAACCGCGCACCATATTACATTCAAATAAAACAACACCGCTTGTATGAACAAGAATCAAATGCACCCTTTTGGTTAGCCCAAGGTTGTTAATTTGTTGACTATGCCTGAAGGTTGGGGTTCAAATCCCCTGGAGGTGGAACAATTTTTTTTACACAACCAACATTAGCTAAATCCAAGGTGCCACGTGGCACCCTGTGATTGGGCCACGTGTCACCTATGGATTGGCTCGTACAATACAGTCAGCATGCACAATCACCTGCCATGTCACTGTCGTATAACCATGCGTCGTACCCTGAGCATGCCACGTCAACATCTATACAACCAAGTCATCTGTCGAGTTAGCTGCCACATCATCATTCGTACTGCCACGTGTCACGTCCATACAGTGCCACGTGTCAATTTTTGATTGGTCCACATAAGTCCCTGAAAATGTAAAAAATGAGTGACATATGTCACCTCCTCGTTCTGCCACATGTCCCTGCTGACGTCATCATGACATCACCATTTTAATTTTTTTCTTGTTTGGGAAATCGATCATAACACGATAAATTTTTGCATACGATGTCCATTTTTGGAAAAAAATATATGGCAAGAATCGACGCAATGAGCCTGACACAATGGTGTTGGTTTCGTTTGATTACGAGAACTTTGTTTTTTAGGTCTTCCTAGATCCATTTTGGATCATGCTTCCCCACTAAGACCTTTTGGTCCTCCAAAAGGGTATTAACCAGTCATCAAGTGTGGGATAGGCCACCCCACTTTTCCTTTGTCTTTAAACTCTGTCATGTGCACCTGTCACATCATAATCAATTGCAAAACAACCATGACAACTAAGAGCATATTGTGAGCCACTTGAACTCGTTCACATCTCACTGAAGCCACTACCATCCATGTTGAAAACATTAGCAATGATATCATCGAAAATATGACTGCAAATGAACTAATATGTTTGATGTGCTTGCATGACATTAGCTTATCTTGAAGTAAAGTATAATTGAATTTCCATTCGACAACCATCTCATGTTCATGCTTGAGATCAACTGCTTTACTTGGCACAATTATAGGTGTGTTGCTTGCATAAGTTGCCTTCCTTAATTGTTCCATTGTTTGAAGAGATTGATTTGTTTTTAAGTGATGAGCATGTACAACATATTCACTGCCTTCTTTAGTTAAGTGATATTGATTTTGTTCCCTGTAGAAGATTGCTTTGTGATCATATAAATAAGGGTTGCCTAAGACCATTCCACATTCATTTAGTGGCACCACATCACACGTTACCTCATCCACAAACTTTGATGAAATTGCAAACTTTAAAGTGCATTGCTTTGTTATGTGCAATTTATGATTGTTGCTTATCCATTTAAGTA
This sequence comes from Picea engelmannii, assembly GCA_009831015.1. NCBI lineage: Eukaryota > Viridiplantae > Streptophyta > Pinopsida > Pinales > Pinaceae > Picea > Picea engelmannii. The sequence goes on along the minus strand of ML787809.1, from coordinate 751,756 downwards.
AGTAAGGTTTATGATGTAGCTTAGTTGTAAATCTCAATTATTTAACCACTTCCTCTGAAATCAAGTTAGATTGAGATCCACTATCTATCAATGTGTCAATCTTAGTATGTTTCATTATCACCCTTATATGAAAAAATTTACTTCTAGAATCATATCCATCATCAATTTTACCTGTCAAACCAATTGCTGTGATTTTAGTCTCATCACCTGAATCATATCCCAAGTATGTTGGTCGTGTTGTCGTTGCAACTGTTTGCCTCCCTTTCCTTTATTTGAACCACTTTGGTCTCTTCCCTGGGTGCAATTGCCAACAATGCTCATCATTGTGCCCTTATTTCTTGCAATGCTTGCAAGAGAGCTTCTCTTCCTTCCTTGTCATTGAACTTGCTTTCTTTCCATTCCCCTTTCTTTTGTCTTCTTTCCTTGAAGATGATTCCCATGATACACCAACTCATGTTTTCCTTGCTTCAATATACGTTGCTTGAACAGAAACCTCATCAAGATTAGTAGGTCCAAACATAAATACAATGTTACGAATATGTGCAGGTAAACCTCCTATATACTTCATAAGAGTTTCTTGTGTATGTAATGGAATATTTAACATTAATGCCATCTTACGAAATTCATCCGTGTATTCTTGCAGTGTTTGTCCTTTTCTTAGTTTAAGACTTTTCCATTCAATTAAAACCTTTTCCTTACAACCCAAAGGATAAAATTGTTTTCTAAGTGCAAAAACACAATCTTGCCATGATGGAAATACATTATCAACTTGTTGTGTACCATGTTGCAACTTACTCTGCCACTAGATGAGTGTTGTGCCAACAAGACAAAGCGATGCCAACTTGATTTGAGTTGCCTCATCTTTGATTTGTTGCACACTGCAATAAACTTCCATCTGTCTGACCCAGTTATCAAGCCTCTCAGCATTGACTTCACCATCATACATGGACAATTCAAATTTCACATCAAGCGTAAGTAAAGGCATATCATGTTTATGTTTATGTCACTGTTTTCTTGCAGTAGAAATTGCACTTGTACTTGAAGAAGAAGAAAATGATGGAGATGAAGGTGGTGAAGGAGGAGGTTTAGGAGGATCCTCTCCTTCTTCACTTATGTCTTGTTTGGAAGATTCCCCTTGGAAAGGCCTCTTCCATTCCAAGTAATCCTCATATAAGACCTTTACCATCTCAGACATGGCGAATAAAGTCTTTTACAACTCTATCTCGTTATGAGACATTCCTTCTTCCGATGCCATCTTCTCACTTTGAGAAGTCCTCTTTCTTGATCCAATCTCTGTATCTCCTTCTACAAGCTCGTCTTCACCACGACTTAGTTTTCCCCTGGTAATCATGCAAACTCAAACAACCAATTGTCAACCTACTCTGATACCACTTAATCCGAAAATGATCTTTAAAGACTGGGTTGAGTTTTAAGCATGTGTTCAATTACCAATTAGGAATTAAGGAAAGAAGAAGAACTTAATGAGAGAATAATGCAGCCATCATAAATAATGCAGATTGGAATATAAGCATAAAGAACAAAAAACCATAACAACAAGGTTGTTAACGGAGTTCGACAAGATTGCCTACGTCTCCGGGCCTTTGTCTTAGTGGGTGAGGCTTTATTATTTCTCTTCAATGCTTCAAAAGTACATCATAAATGTATCAAAAGGATTGCAAACTGGTCTAGTTGTGTTCTGCTCAACCTCAAGAATCCAACACAACTGACGACACTGAAAAAGGTTGAGCGTAGCTCTCGGAATTGGCCTCCAAAGTCCGCTTCCTCAATGGCTTCCCTGCATAAAAATGGCTTCAAGCTTCACAAACTCATCACCATTCTGCTAATTTGAACCCCTTGGTCTATCAAAAACCTCTGATTTATATAGGAGTTGAGTTGGTGATCCTATCCCAACTTCCTCCCAAGATCTGGCCTAAAAAATGGCTCTAGATCCTCATTTTTGGGCAAAAATCTCCCAAAATCAGCATAAAAAACCAAAAAATCTATATAATATAGTTAAAAACCCAAATTCCAACAAATATTGGGCACAACCCCTTTCTCCCGAACCCCTGGTCTTATAGGCGTTGCCATATGGCCTAGGGCTAGGGGTCGGCCCTAGTCCTCTAGTCAAGCCCCTAAACATCCGGTTGTATGGTACTATCCTCTCGCGTGCCCAAACATCTGGCTTGGCTCCTGGTCTGTAGCTCTAGTCGCGGGCTAGCCCCCTCGCCGACCGAGGTCTATCCCCAAAACTGCGCACCATATCACATTCAAATAAAACAACGCCACTTGTATGAACAAGAATCAAATGCGCCCTTCCAATTAGCCCAAGGTTGTTAGTCCGTTGACCATGCCCGGAGATTGGGGGTTCGAATCCCCCAGAGGTGGAACAATTTTTTTTACACAACCAACATTGGCTAAATCCGAGATGCCATGTTGCGCCTTGTGATTGGGCCATGTGTCACCTCTAGATTGGCCCATACAATCCAGTTGACATGCAGAGTCACCTGCCACATCACTATCGTACAACCATGTGTCGTACCTTGATCCTGCCATGTCAGCATCCGTGCAACCAAGTCATCTGCCCAGTCAATTGCCACGTCAGCATTCATACTGTCCAATCACCCTACCATGTCAGTATCCATACTTCCACCTATCATCTGTACTGCCACATGTCGACCTGTCATTGGGCCACGTCAACGTCCGTACAATGCGACGTGTCGTGTCCATACAATGCCACATGTCAATTTTTTATTGGTCCACATAAGCCCGTGACCTTGAAAATGCCAAAAAAATAAGTGACACATGTCACCTCCTCATGTTGCCACGTGTCCTTGCTGACATCATCATGACGTCACATGTACTGTTGACATCAGCAATACGACCTGTTGACTTTTTTTGCATGTTTGGGAAATCGATCAGAACGCAATAACATTCGCATACGATGTCCATTTTTGGAAAAAATTATATGGTCGGAATCGTGCGATGAGCCCGACGCAATGACGTTGGTTTCGTCTGATTCAAAGAACTTTGTTTTTTAGGCCTTCCTAGATCCATTTTGGATCATGAACAAGGCCTATGGTCAAAAAATTTCTTTGCATCCTACTTTCCCCTGGTAGTGCCAAATATTCCCTATAGACTAAGAAATAACACAGTGACCTATTGTGGGAGACCAACACGTTGATAGTGTCCCTGGAAAAGCACTAGTTTCCTTTCCTTCACAACATCAAGTTTCAACCTTGACTTCAAATTGGGTGCTAGAACTCCAAGTACTTAGCAAAATCTTGAAACAGTAACATATTTGCAATCTTCAAGCTTAGTGATGTGATAACTCCTGTCATGTCTGATAATTTCACAATTAAACACCCAAGATTGCACTTTTAAATTTTTACCTATGAGCACCATGTGTTGGATTGCAGTTGGTCATTCATTAACTTAGCTAGAGGTCCTTAAAAAAGCCTCATATTGTCTTCATATGTTGATTTGCCAACCAAGTCTTTAGTGGGGCCAAGCTATTTGTTTATGAGCAAGAGGGGTAGATGGTGCAGGATGAAGAGAAAGGATGAGGATGGGTTCACCCTCTGCAATCCACATCCCACACATATGCCTGTACTAGAGGTGTGGGATGCAGGGGAAGTATATGGGGGAATGGATATAAAAGGGGGTGGGTGAAAGGGTCCACCCCTATGGCAGGGAGAATGCAAAGTGTGGGGTGTTGGCCCGAGATTTCAAGAAAACATGTGGGGAGGGTAACCTAACCCACATCACCAAAGATTTTCTCTAAGTGTTTTGATAAAACACCTTAGAAGCATAAACTTAGAAAACATTAAAATAGACTAAGTCATGAGCCTCGAAGGGACTCATAAATGATTTTCTTTACAAAGCCCAAAAACTCAAAAATAATTTGGAGAGGAAAGGCAATGACTTAAACTTTAAGTGCAACGAAACACATCAACATAGTCCTATAAAAACCTAGTTATCTTTTATAGGAGAAATAAGTATCCTTCTATACACTATAGCTTTATCTTTTGTTGGAATGTATATTAACACGTCTCTAGTGCTATCCATGCCAATGTGACACCAATCACAATATTGATCTATGTTTCGTCTATACTTTCCTTCTAGGTCCTTTAATTTCTATGCTTCTATGTTGATGTTTGTATTTTTGCAGACTCTATACACAAGGCTTCTTAGAATGTAGCCAAAGGATTGAGGTAATAAAACTTGAAGATGGCCCAAGAGGTATTTTGCAATATCATGGTATTATATTAACATAATACGGGTACAATAAGAAGAACAACATCTTGAAACATTGAAGTCTCTATGCAATGACCTTCTGATTGGATCTTATACTCTAGAGGCTTATTAAAGCATCTTAAACATCTACTGCAAGTCTTTGGATAACTGCCAACTAACTTTTAGATAAATTTAAGCTATACAGAGAATTTCCATCAATGTCGTAGAATACAGCATTAACAAACATTGTTGTGATTTGCATGGACATGAATCCTTGACCAGGATAAAAGAACTTCAATCCATCCTTGTTTGCATTTGAACTTACTCCTCCCCATGCTTTTGAACCACCTCCACTGGTGAGAAAATGCATGGAACTGAAATGATGGCAAAATATGTAGATTAAGGAGTGTTCTTAAGAGGGAAAATGCTCATTGAGTTGTATATCAATGATAAAAATATGAGATCATCATAGAGCTTAGTCAAACCTTGTCTTGCTTTTGAAGTCCTGCAGACAATGGGCATGCCCGTTGACATACAAATCTACTTTGTTGGCCTGCCAACAATTCACAGAAAGGGATTGAAGAATAGCTGTCAATAACCAGGACCAACCAGGACCTTACTTGAGCCCAGGTAAGACCAGGACCTGGTATAATTTTTTCTAAATCATGGAAAAAAATAAATTAAAGGTTAGAATCTTAAGTAGATAGTATGATAAGAGTTGAACAGATACGACACTAATTTTGTTAGATTTGTTCATCATACCTCGAGGATTGGCAGTAACTGTTGCTTGAGCTCCGCTGTATCGTCATGTGTTCCAATGCTTCGTATGGGATGATGACCCACTACTATTTTCCAGGTTGCCTTTGAAACTTTCAAGGCATTGTTGAGGGCCTTTGTAAAACCCAAAGAAATTCGTAATAAGAAATCGGCCCCTAATGATTCAGAGGATAAGAACATGGCTTTTGTGAATTGACTGGCAGTCAGAAATCAGCCATACCTTCAATTGTTTCTTGAGGTAGCGTTCACGAGGTAGAATTCCTCGCCAATCATACTGATGCTTGGCGTAGGTCCAATATAAGTCCACAAAAGGTGTTGTATCAATGAAGAAAAATTCCACAAATGAACATCTCGCTCCTGCATCTTGCATATAGTTATGGCATGGACTTGACTTGGGCTGTGAATATACTAGAACAGAGAAGGGACATCTAAAAATCCTCCTTGTATCTACCATATGAGCATATTGAGCAGACGGATAGAGAAATTATAGCTTTACATTTTTGGAGTTAGTTCAAGGCACTTCAAGATGACGCTCCAGAGTTAATTGTAGATTGAATAAATTTAGAAACTAAGTTGAAGGCCCTTCTAGGAATTAGATCTAAAATCTTGAAAGCCAAGTGTATTAAAGCCCAATTCAGATTCCATAGGTTGGTCTCCCTTTACATACCCAATCCAAGGAGGTAGGTGGTCAAGATGTCCATAGAGAAGAAGATTTAAATAGATGACATAATTTATATTGAAAATGGTGCAGCCTAAAATTTACACTATATATTTACTGTGTTGTGGTAAGTTAAATGGGAGAGTTCACCGTCCTGCAAGATAAGTTTATGAGTTCCATAGCAGGGAAGTCTTACTTACAGTTTTGCAAACTAAATTTGTGGGTACTGAGCTGGGCATTTGTCACTTGCAGATTACCTTTTGCAAATCCTATAAGCAGAAGGTTGACAGATGGTACAAACATAAGTTTTCAGGAAGTCTTGCAGTTTTGCAAAGTGAATTTCTGGGTACTGAGCTGGGCATTTGCCACTTGCAGATTATCTTTTGCAAATCCTACAAGCAGAAAGGTTGACAGATGGCACAAACATAAGTTTTCAGGATTTGCACAGAAGGGCTTATTCCGACTATTCTACAAAGGACAAACATGTGGCTTATTCCGACTATTCTACAAAGGACAAGCATGTGGCTGTAGAAGTGTTAGTGCACTTGCAGATTCTGAGAGCTTATGGATGCCATTGCCTAAGTTAATAGTTGTCGGTGTATGGATATGTGTGGATTCTGGAATGCCAAAGGTCATGTAACTGTTAGAAGTTAGAAGTTGCAGGAGGAGAAGAGTATTCAAGTGGAATGGTTGCCGGTGTATAGATATGTGTGGAATGCCAAAGGTCATGTAACTGTTAGAAGTTGCAGGAGGAGAAGAGTATTCATGTGGAATGGATCCCAATCATGGATGCCACTATAGGAGAAAGATTCACAATTATGATGTGGAATGGATCCCAACCATGGATGCCACTATAGGAGTAAGATTCACAATTATGATGGGCATCACATAGATAACAACTAAGATTCATAATTATGATGGGCATCACATAGATAACAACTGCAAGCGAAAAAGGCGAAAAAGGGCCCATTCTCATGATGGTGAAACCCTTTTGTAATGATAATACTGGAGTGAGCAAATCAGGATGCTATCGCATAAACCCAGGGTTTGCACCCCAAAGCCAGCTCTGGAATGGACAATGATTTTGACAGAGAGTCAATTGACAGTCTAAAATAGTTGTGTAACTGTCATGTAAATGTACAAATATGTATGTGCGCAGTTGATAATGATGGTGAGACTTCGTAGAGAGGATCTTTTGGGTAATGAAGAATTAAAACTATGGGAAAAGGTTATCCTTCCTGGAAATACTTACTTTGCTTTATGTGATAGCAATTTCTATTTTCAATGGAATGTAACACACGATTTTTGACAATTTCCAAGGTGTGGAGATCACAATAGCACTTGTATGTACTATAAGATCAGAATACTGAACCAATAACGGCAATTGCAGGTATTTTAGAGAAACGATAATAATTGCTTCAAGGTGAATCTCCACACCTCCACAGTTACTAGTGTAAACACAGAGGCAGCACTTTATTTGTAATGTGATAGCAATTTCTATTTTCAATGGAATGTAAAACACGATATTTGACAATTTCCAAGGTGTGGAGATCACAATAGCACTTGTAGTTGTATGTACTATAAGATCAGAGTACTCAACCAATAACGACAATTGCAGGTATTTTAGAGAATCGATTATATTTGCTTCAAGGTGAATCTCCACAGTTATAGTGTAAACACTGAGGCAGCACTTTATTTGTAATTGCATTGAGAGAAGTAAGGTGCTCTCTCAGCATGGGGTGGAAGAGATGTGTTCACGTCCAGAGAGTCTGTCACATGTGTATGCCACTAATAAATTAAAATGAAAAATGTTTATGTCCCATCTATAATGTAAAAAAAAACTAGCCTAAACACTTTAACTCTGAAATAGTTTTACACTTGGTTGTTTTGCTTTTAGGTACTTAATAAATTCTTGTTTTGCTTTTAGGTATTTAATAAATTCTTAATTAAGATGTATCTATGTTAATGAGAATTCATATTATTTTATTTTTTTGATAGAAACCACCCAAATTTTGGCTAAAGTAGGATGGATGGAAACAACCGGGACATGTCACTTTCGGGACTCTCATGTCACTTTGGAGACTCTCAAGTATAACTTCTACAGGGTGTGGTGAAAATAAAACCAGAGACGTTTGTGGTGAACTCACCCGAGTCTACTGCTGGACCTCAGCCAAACTGATGAAATAGCAAGCCTCAAAGAGAACATTGGATGGGCTTGGCCTTTGGATCTATAATGTTGGGTTAATCTTGACTAGGTCATAGAGTTGTTGATTTGGTCATTGTTGGGTTTACCGTTAGTGGTTTACGGGCCCATGGTATTTTCCCATGGTATTTGATGTGAGTCTTTGCATATCTTTGCATGGCTATCTCCACACCATGCATGTCTTTGCATGATTGTCTCCATGCCATGCATGTCCATGCATGTCTTTGCATGGCTATATCCACTCAATGCATGTCTTTGCATGGTTATTTCTAGGCCATGCATATCTTTGCATTGTAATCTAATTCCAATAAAAGAATTAGGGTTGTAATTGATGAAGCCTATTTAATGGCTTGAGATACTCCATTGTAAGAAGCCTCAATTGGCCGGTGTTGGCCTGGCTTGGTCAGTTTGGCCAAGGTTAATAGATATCTATGGAGGTGTTGGTTCTCTCAGTTACGGGTTTCGAAGATAAATATTGGCTCTATGTGCATGCTTTATTATTGTGCTATTTCTCTCTCAGTTTTTAACATGGTGTCAGAGTTGGGCAGACCCGAACTCTCCAATGAGAATGGTTTGATGTCGAGATCCATGCTTATGAAATTGTTGGTAAAGTGAGTGACCTGTGGAAGAGAGATATGCACACAAATTGAAGCGACGGTTCATGGGTCTATGAACCATGGTGAACGACACATGGAAATGGAGCATAGGCAGAAGTGCATTGAGGATGAAGTACTTGGTGAATGAGTGCTTTGGCTCACTGTCTTTGTAGCAGGGAGGTATGTGTTGACATTATGGTAGCTGCGAGAGGTATTTACCTCCACGTGTAAACCTGATGAGAATAGAATACTCCGGGTGTAGTGTCCCCAAGGCCGAGCCCCGTTACAGATCATGTTATATGCAAAAGAATTGTAAATATGTTCTATAGGCTGGTGAGCCAAGTTTGAATAAGCTGTAGGCTTATGAGTTTTGTTAGGCCAGGGGAGCCTAAGTGTTGAA
>ML787809.1:628398-733977 GCA_009831015.1 Picea engelmannii | reverse complement strand
CTTGCCTTGGGGTGGAGCTCGGTCCCAGCTCGGGGGTGACCTACTGTTGAGCTGATGAACAGTGTGGTCTAAGGCTGGGAGGTTCGTGGAAGGCCTGCACTTGGTTGGTGATTTCTACAGCTATTAAAAGATAAGTATATCTGAATTATGCTTTAATCATGTTGAGCATGACTGCTCTGTTTATGTATCATGTTTTCCGCTGTGTAAATGAATTTGTTGTTGAATGCTATGATTTGCTTAATTGCAGTAGTGAATTATATATTTTACTCTGAGATTTAAATGCGTTTAATTGTGTTAAATGCATGTGGTTATAATTCTTGTATCAATTATGTAAACATTCATGTATAGAATGGTAATTGAGGGGTTTGGAAACCTGGGTAGTGAATTGGTACACTACACCGGGAAGCAAGAGAAACCCTAATGAGTTGGCTAATAACCCTAGAAGACTTGTCGGCTCAAGAAGATAACTTATATTAGGTTATTATCCTCCAAGAGAAGAAATCGGCCGGAATAAATAATATATACTAAACAGACAGATACCCCGAATGAGAAGTCGGCCTAGGCAGTTAGCCAGAATTACTATAAATACAGGAGGCCAGTCTTCATTCTGGCAGGCAGTCTCAGAATTGTAGAGTAGCACTTGTGCGCACTGCAGTTCCTAGTTTTGTGTGCAGGTTTGGAGGAGAGCTACCGGTGCAGCTGCTGCAGCTAGCAATTACATTTTGGCTTGGACTATCTCTTGGCTAGGGTTTGGACTATCTGATCAGCTCTTGTTGGTACGCTATCCTTGGGGAAAGGTACGCTACTCTTTGTCTGGCTATCTAGCCTAGGGTTTGCTTCCGGAGTGATTCTTAGTCAAGGTTAAGGTGCTTGAAGGGTGGCTTCGACCTATGGTTGGGTGACAATAGTGATATTGTCAATGGTAAAACAAGCACATCCATTATATTCTAACAGGTTATGGGCCCACACCTCCTTCATTCAGTCTAATCACTGGAAGGAAACATAGCTGTAAGGATATTAAGCTCATTGAAGAACTGCCGCTAGGGTTTCTAGTAGGAGTAGTCACCATAGCACTGTTGCTAGGGTTACTAGCAGGTGCAGTTGCAGAAACCCTAATCCTCTCATTGAGGCACCTTAAGTGAAGGGATTGACCTAATCTCCGGATAGATCAGTGCACCCTAGCGCATCTCCTGGTACTCTCAGCAAGCCAAGATGTCAAGTTTGAGTTTTTGGTCAAATCTAGGGTTGACCAAGTCAAAGAAGCCATGACTTACTCTATGAAGTCAGAAAACAAGTTAGATGGAGCTTCTAACTTCAGAGCATGGAAGATAAGGATTGACCTCATCCTTGCCAAGAATAAAGTGTTGGATATCGTGAAACCAGAGTTTGAAGAAAGAAAAGAGAAGGAACCGCAGAACGTTGCAATTATGGAGAAATTCAAAGACGGTGACATCAATGCTATGAGTATCATAGTGGAATCTATAAAAGACCACTTGATACCCTACATCTCCCATCTTGACTCATCGAAGAAGATGTACGATGCCCTAACAAACCTCTTCTCAGTTAGAAACATTGGACAAATAATGAGTCTGAAGAATGAGCTCCGTGACATGAAGATGAATGATGATGACAGCATAACATCATACTTTGTGAGAATCTCTCAGTTAAGAGATCAACTACAAGCTACTGAAGAGATCATTTCAGAGAAGGAATTGGTAAACATAGTACTCGATGGTCTTCCCAAGACGTGGGATGCATTTGCCGTAAGCATGAACACAAGGAAGGAGTATCCGACATTTGAAGAACTTTGGACTCACCGTGCTCAAGAAGAATCCAGGATCAGTGCAAAAGAGAAACCCCAAAAGGAGTACAATGATCAAGCCTTCACAACAAGATTCAAGAATTTTAGGAACAAAAGAAAGTTTGGTTCAAGGAGGAAGCCAAATCAAGAGAAAGATATTTCAGAAATACAATGCTTCAACTGTCGAAAGTATGGTCACTACAAGAATCATTGTCCCAAGCTAAAGAAAAGGAAAGAGAAACATGAAGCATCAGTTGTCGAAGAAAAGGAACCTACAAAGAAGACTAAGCATAATGAAAGAGACTTCTTCTTCTGAAGGTAACAATACTCTTCTTATTTCTTGTACATATCTTGTTTGCATCGTCTCTGTACATATCTTGTATATCTATCTCTTGGAAGATAATGTGTTCCAAGAAGAACTATACCTATGGAAGAACAACAAGATAAAGATTGCTATCATTATACAAGTTAAACAACACACATGAAAGGATGAAATACATCAAACAAATCATGTGGAAGATATTACAAGATAAGCCGAAATCAGAATCAATCATGAAGAGACTTAGAAGAAGCAAAGACAGAAAGAAGTCAACAATCAAGAGGAAATTGGAGAAAGACTTATGACGACAATAAGACAGAAGTGTGGATTCTGTTAGACGGAGGGAGCCGATTCTATATTGCAGAAGACAATAAGGATGTAGACGGAAGCGTGGACTCTGTTAGACGGAGGGAGCCGATTATATGCACTCATACATGAAGCAAGGATTAGGAGGGAGCTAATCCTATGATCCATTGAAGATGATGAAGTATATATCCATGCTAGTAGCCATGAAAGACAGTATGTGAAGAAGTCTTCTTCAAAGAGAAGCCTTAAAGTATCCCTGGTTGTCCATCCACATCCACGATTCTATAATAAAAGAAAGAAATGGAATCTTTAGGGCATGGAATCTATAAGAAACAACCAGTCATTGTATTAAGAATCACAAGATTACCAACCTGATATGAACTCAATAAAAGAAATCAAGCAGAGGAACTGAAAGTTGTGATGAAGAACAATGTATATATATGCAAGCATTGCAAGATCCAGAACTAGAGGTTCTCCCTAATGGAGGGAGAAGACTATGACGATTACTTGTTCCAGTAAACCAGACATACCTCTACATGAGTCTTTATATCATCCACAATATCCATGGGTTGAAGTTCTACATCAGATGAACACAAAGACTGTTCTCCAGAGCAATTGAACAAAGAGCATATGAAGAGCAACCTCGAGACTTTGAGGCATACCAGAAAGAGACCCTTGTATGCAGATAGAAGAAGATAACTTGGTGGAGAAACTCCAGTGCACAGCAGAAGCGTGGTGAGGATTTTTCTATAACAAAGATATTGTATCAAGATGATTACTCAGAAGATCAGATCTCATAATGATAGAAGAAGTGCCACATGGATATGTTCCAGTTTTCCAAACAATAATATACTTTGTTGATCAGAGCTACATGAAGCCTTCAAAGAAGACCAGTGTCCCAGATCGAAGTACATTTGAAATCAAGCATTACATTATCCGTGATGAAGTCCAGAAAGGAGAAAGTGGTTTTCCAATACATATCTCCACAGATGAGCAGATAAGCAGAAATTGTGGTAAAGCTTCTATCCAAGATGAAAGAGTTTGCGTACTCAAGTTGGAGCTCGTGGAGATGGCTTTCTTATTGAAAAAGGAAGAGATGACTCCCAGGTTGGGAGGGAGCACTATATGTATTGATTTATGGACAGTCATTTTTCAGTTCGAAAAATGGTCCAGGATGAGTAGTTTCCTTTCCAGTTCGGAAAGTGGATTGAGATTTCTGACGGACAGACATTTTCCAGTTCAGAAAATAGTCTAGATTGTTGATGTACCATAGGCAGCGACTTCCCATTGTGGTTAACATGGGGAGTGGTCTAGGGCAGTCTCTCTTCTTGAGGGTTACTCAAGAAGACTGGCCCGCCTCGCCGGACAACGATTTCTCATTGTGGTTAACATGAGGAATGGTCCGTTTTGGAGGTTGGTATAGGACAGTCTTTTCCTCTTGTGGTTAACAGAGGAAATGGTTTGGACAGTCATTCCATAGGGTGGATTCATTCTCTCCAGGTTGCACTTTGTTTAGTGCTGGAGGAATGGCCTAGGGTGGGGAATGGTCCAGGCTCAGCAATCAGGGACAGACATTCCTTAGGGCAAACTCATTCTCTCCAGGTTACACTTTGTTTAGTGTCGGAGGAATGGCCCAGTGTGGGGAATGGTCCAGGCTAAAAAATCAGGACAGTTATTCTTCCTTGCTTGAGAAGAATAGTCCAGATAGCTCATCATTGATGTCTTACTTTTTGAGGGCAGATGCTCTTTCAAGATCTCACAGATGTGAGTGGAAGAATGGGCCAGATGATCCAGTTTATGTCATAACATTGTTTCTGTGCAGGTTGATATCATATGGTTGTTATGAACACTGTATGACAGTAGATATATACTACTGTGGTGGATGTGTTCCACTATTCGTGACTATACGTTACTGATCAAGTACTTGTTTGCTACTTGGTGTGGTAGTGTACCACTGGATTGTAGTTATGTACTACTATGGATAGACACAATTGTGTTCTATTTTGTTTCGATTTCCTTGAAGACTATCAACAGTTTGGTAAATGATTATCAGCCAGATGGATGATTAAAAGACATAGATTTCCCAAACGAAAAATGTTTCAGAACATCTACTCTTCTAGGACATATGTCCAGATTAGAAGAATGACTCCTATGTCACTCTGTGGAGTGAGCATCATGTCTGATTACTCAGATAGATTATGGTTTTGAGAGATGATGCAACTAATGACACTAATGATGATGATGGTGCTCATGATCTAGTCATAAGATAGTATATACAACTATGTTGATGCTACTGGGTGAATGGTAGTTTGTGCTCAAGACCATTACCTGTAATACCTCCCTAGTTAGGAGGGAGTGTTGATATTATGGTAGTTGTAGGAGGTATTTACCTCCACGTGTAAACCTTACGAGAATAGAATACTCCGGGAAGCAAGAGAAACCCTAATGAGTTGGCTAATAACCCTAGAAGACTTGTCGACTCAAGAAGATAACTTATATTAGGTTAATAGCCTCCAAGAGAAGAAGTCGGTCAGAATAAATAATATATACTGAATAGACAGATACCGAGAATGAGAAGTCGGCCCAGGCAGTTAGCCAGAATTACTATAAATACAGGAGGCCAGTCTTCATTCTGGCAGGCAGTCTCAAAATTGCATAGCAGCACTTGTGTGCACTACAGTGCCCAGTTTTGTGTGCAGGTTTGGAGGAGAGCTATCGGTGCAGCTACTGCAGCTAGCAGTTACGTTTTGGCTTGGACTATCTCTTGGCTAGGGTTTGGACTATCTGATCAGCTCTTGTTGGTACGCTATCCTTGGGGAAAGGTACGCTGCTCTTTGTCTGGCTATCTAGCCTAGGGTTTGCTTCCAGAGTGATTCTCAGTCAAGGTTAAGGTGCTCGAAGGGTGGCTTCGGCCTATGGTTGGGTGACAATAGTGATATTGTCAATGGTAAAACAAGCACATCCATTATATTCTAACAGTATGTTGGTAGATGCTTCTTGCATTATTTGTTCGAGCATACAATGGATCGACGTGGAGCATAGGCGGAAGTGCATTAAGGAAGAAGTACTCGGTGAATGAGTGCTTTGGCTCATTGTATTTGGAGCAAGGAGGGATGCTGGTAAAAAAGATGGTAGATGCTTCTTGCATCATATGCACCTGCATACAATGGTAAGATAAGTACTTGATCTATGTAACTGTATTTGGAGCAAGAGGGATGCTAGCAATGAAATAAGTTGATGCTTCATAGCATCACGTGCTCAAGCATACAATTGTAATTATTTTTATGGAGTTAGATTTTATTACATGTAAATGGGAATATGGCTCTAAAACCTATTTAGGCATGCATGCCCCTGGTTTGATGGTTCACCGGTATAAAGTCTAGACATAGACCTAGGTGATAGGGGGGCATGTTGTATTCCCGATACACGGTTTATAAACTTTGAGTGGGTGAGTCTTTGCATGGCTATCTCCACAACATGCAAGTCTTTGCATGGCTGTCTCCACGCCATGCATGTCTTTGCATGACTATCTCCACTCCATGCATGTCTTTGCATGATTATTTTGAGGTCATGCATATCTTTGCATTGTAATCTAATTCAAGTAAAGGAATTAGGATTGTATTTGATGAAGCCTATTTAATGGCTTGAGATACTCCATTGTAAGAAGCCTCAATTGACTAGTGTTGGCTTGGTTTGGTCAGTTTGGCCAAAGTTAATAGATATCTATGGAGGTGCTGATTCTCCCGATTAAGAGTTTCCAAATAAATATTGACTCTATATGCATGCTTCCTTATTGTGTTATTTCTCTCTCAGCTTTTAACATGTAATATGTCCAAATGTGTAGGATCCATAATAGAATTCATAACCTTTTTACTCGGTCAATGAAAACGAAAAAGGAAGTAGGCCTAGTACAAATAAAATCAGATTCAAGACCAACAACTTTACATGACAATGACAAGTTCTGATAAGTCAATGAAAACGAAAAAGGAAGTAGGTCTCGTAGAAATAAAATGCACAGTCGAGATCAGCACCTTTACATGACAATGGCAAGTTCTGTCTGAGAGTAGATGTTCTGTAACAATTCCATCGAGAATCTCGGCGTTTCAGAGCAGAGTCCAACTGCGATAGTGTATCTCCCCTGTAGTCGTGGTTCCCAAGTACTGCCGAGAAAACCCAAATTTCATAATTCTTTAGTTTCTACTATTTAAGCCTAGGCCTTTAATATTCACATCGACTTCAAATATAAAAAACTATGCCCAGAAGTTAATCCAAAAACAATCTCATGCCCATGTTCTCAATGCAGAGGGCAAGCTCAATACAAGTAAACAACCACTTCATAACCCACAGTTTAATTAAGAAGTTGCAGGGTTTGGTACTGAGAGCTGTACAAGTTATTCTATCTATCTATCTATAGGAAGTAAGTGTGATAATGACGATAATTACCCAAATGCCATGGCGTCTGAAGGCTACTGGCGCTATAAATGGCAGAGAAGGATTGCTCAAAGCTTGGATCATCTGTTCCATTCAACCCATCTTCATAAAAATTGTCTCCAGTTGAAATGATAAAATCGATGTGCAACTGTTGGGCGATCTTCCCCATCTGTTACAGATTCAAATATTAAGACATTATACATTTTAATCAGATAACTCCAAGCAACTGCATGCAGACAATTGAAGTAATGAACAACGAGTGGGAGGGAGCGTGCCTGTGCAGCTACTTGGGATTGATTGAATAAACCTTTTCTGCCCCAATCGCCCACCACAAGGAATTTGAGAGGAGCGGCGGCCATGATACCATTGCTAGGAAGTAGTAGGAACGCCATGGACAACACCATTAAAATGCAGCAACAGGAGCAGCGCAGAGAAGATTGAAGCTCTGTCGCCATTTTCAGTGGAGGAAGAGACATTCTCAATACATCCGTAATGGTGGGAATGTGGACATAGCTTTGGGAAAGGTTGCTCACTGAAACAGTAGATTTTGTTACAGATATGAGATTTTTTTGTTAGAGATATGCACCGACCGACCACTACAACGTTTAAAGGGATATACATGGGTTTATGCCACGATAGATTACATTTAACACTGTATTACTTTGTTTATCGCATAAGTTTACTTATATCATGCATAAGTTTACTTATATCATATCTAAGTTTACTTACATCATATCTATTTTTCTTCCACGGGAAAGTTTCTCGTTTATATTCATCAGTATATAAACATTTTACATAGCAGTCATTACAAAATCCATCTCGGAAACTCAGCAGGGTTCGACCACAAGACCTCCTCTCAACTCTGAGAAAAAAGTACCGTCTTATCGTCTGAACTGTCTCAAGGGACTTACATCATATCTATATCATATCGTAGATTCAAAAGTGAAATCCTTTGATTAGAAAAATATTTTGTCATACACGAATGAGAGTTCTGATCTGATTTCTAACTAGGATATCTTGTCACACATAAACAAGAAAGTATATCTTGTCACATAAAAACAATATCTGCTCACACCCAAACAACGAAGTAGAGTGGAAGTTTCATATCATTGGATGTGACATGTGATGTTAAATTATATTATTATTTTATTTAAATATAAATTAATTTATTTATGTATATTTATTTTTTAATGAATATTATATTATAGTATAAATAAATATTTTTTAAAAATTAAATTATTATTTTATTTTATTTAAATATAAATAAATTTATTTATGTATATTTATTTTTTAATGAATATTATATTATAATATAAATAAATGTTTTTTTAGTTCTATTTGATTTAGATATGTGGTTTGTGTATATTTGTTCATGACAAATTGAGTTGTGTATATGTGTTCATGTTGATTACACAAATTGAGTTGTGTATCCCTTAAATGTAAAGGTAAGGAAAGCATATTAAAGAAATGGCATAAGGATTTCTTCAAGTAGTGGGAGAGTGCTTCTTTATACCTAGAAATAAATGCTTTTTGTCATGATATGAGGTTTATATAGTGGGAAACATGAGCCTTTTATGTCAAAAGATTGATTGAATGTGTGCCTTGTATTAGTTTCATATTGATAAACATGGGTAGATATGGGTTTCTTGTATCACCACATAGAAGTTATTTTCACTTGGATGTGTAAAAGACATTGTGGAGATGATGGACATGGAAATTGAGAGATTTGATTGTGAGATTGTGGAGGTGAATTGGAGTGAGAGTAGTTTGCACAAGGCAATGATGAAGCACCTAAAAATGTTGGGATACAACACAAGGGTATATAAATAACAATGGGGGAGCATTTAAGACTTCTTTGCAGACCCTTGCTGTTTGTTGAACTTTGTAGAATGATATAATAAAGAGGGCCAACAATAATTTTTTTGAATTACATATCTAGGTGAAAAATTATTTGTGGATTACAAATGGATTATATTATTAAAAGTATTGGTAATATGTTCTATAAATGTAGGGGACTATGAGTACATGGATGCAATATTGGATACAAGGAATAAGTAGTTGAAGGGGGAGAGGTTTTTGGTGGACATATTTTAGAGTGTAGTTAGAAATGGAAACACTAATCAGAGAATACAAAGTTTTGGTGGAATTCCTCCCAAATATATTTGTTGGGAAAGAGGACAAAACCCACCAAATCATCAAAATCATGTGTGACACACAAAACATGTCGAAAATGGGTATACTTGGGCATCTGACCCGCTTATAGTTACTTTATTTTGTTTTTACATAATAATATGATAGTTGGCATTCTAAGGGACATTGGATGTTTCAACGATCTCACTATGGTATATATGTGTGTGTATTGTGCATAATAAAGGATGAAATGCCAAGTTTATTCATGTATATACTCTTTCTCTTTATGTGTGTTGTTGCAATCTTTTTTCGTTCTTTAACATGGTATCAAAGCTCATGCCCCCTCATAAGAGGCGTGCATGGTTATGAGACTTATGCAAGTTTAATCCTGATAGATTATAGAGTTGATGTGATCATAAAGCTTAGTATTTACTTTTAGTTTTTATTTGTAGTTTGAATTGAATTTGTTCCGAGAGAAAGAGTTTGGAATTGTGTCCAAGAAAGAAGAAATGTTTGAAATGTTGAAGTTGTTGGAAGATACAATGTTTGAAATGTTTGAAGCGTTAAAGCAAGAAGAACTTGTTGAAGTTGTTTGAAATGCATTGATTGTATTTGATTTTTTGTTCGATGAAGAGGTGATAGAGAATCAACAATGCACATTTGGAAAGGTGACTACAACCTATCAAGTATCAAGAACCATTTTGGTTGCCTTAAGGTTTTGTTAGGTGAGTTTTGTAGTTCTGGGCACACTGTAAATGTTTGTTTCTACCACCGGAAGAGATGGTGAGCTTATTGTGGAGCAAATTTTGGGGTTCTCATTGGAGGAGGAGATACACGTGGGTCAACAACTACTATAAGATAGGCCCCTAATGTCAAAATTTGGATTGCTTCCTTTTGTTATTTTTTTATGAAGGTCTAATGCAAAATCTGACACAATTGTGGGCATAAGACCTTGCATTGTTTTTGTGTTGTTTATGTGTCGTGGTTGTGCATTTAAATGACATTTTGTGTTGGTTTCATGTACCAAATTGACATTTGGGTTTCATTTTTTATTGCATTAGATTGGTTTAATTTTTTTTGTGTCAATGTGTCATAGTTTTCATTTTTCATCATGGTTTGCATTGCATTGTGATGCAAATTTGAGTCGTCTAATCTTGTAGCAAACTTCCCTTTAGGTGTTGGAATCTTATGATACAAAAGGTTAGAGTTCTCATCGATTTAGAACTCTAATCAATTTTTTGACAATCTGGGTCAATTCAAAATTAGGAAAAACCCCTGATGGCAATATTCCTCCATGAATGAGCCTTGGATCATGGTAGAACTATGTTAATGCTTGAAATTTCTATTCGATTCTTACCATATTTGTGACCAAAAAGAGGATCCATTTTCTATAATATTAGTTTACTCCATGCAAATCTTCTTTCATAAAAAAATCATTAATTAATTATTGAAAAATTAATAAATGTTATTAACTAATTAATGAAAGAATGATAAATGTTAATTAATTAATGAAAAAATAATAAATGTTAATTACTTAATGATATATTAAAAAATATAATTATTGTAATATTTTAAAATTAATTTTCATTATATTTAATCAATGAATGTATTTTTATATACATGAATACATAGGATAAAGAAAAATATAGATAAAGAATCATAGTAATTGATATACAATTGTTATTTTTCTCCATATAACAAGTGGTCTACCACCATTCATGGGAAATGCAAATTTTACTTACATATACACAATAATATATGTTCTCTTTATAAACAAGTGGTCTACTGCCACCCTAGGGAAACATTGCGCTTAACTACAAAAGCACACAAATCAAATTAGAAATATTTACTATTATCGCATTGATTAGATCTTGATACATCATCAACATTATAGTCATTGTCTAAAGCCACATCATCATATTCTTATTCTTTTTCTTATTATGAAAGTTCCTATGGGGTTTTTGTGCACGTGGATATCAAAAACTTATCTCAATTGAGTATTGAGTTGAGAGAAGACAAATGTGAACACGGTCAATACAACAATGTAATCAAATCTACCCTTATGTATGTATATTAATTAAAAAAAAGCATTCAAACAATGGATTTAAATGATTCAAAACAACATTTTGTTGGGAAAGAAGAGAAACTATATATTAATCCAATGGAAAGGAAATATAACTAAAATCATATCACTTAAGGAGAAGCTTGCATATGTGGACTCCAATCCTTCTCCATGGTAGTGTTATTTGAGTCTTGAAGGTCTCTCTCTAAATGACACATTAGAGGGGAAAATGAGAAACATAAATCCAAGGAAACTTGGAATAAGTGAGTGGAAGCAGTGATCTTCCCTATCTTTGGCTCTATTCCTTTAACATAACCTTATATCAAGAAGTTATATTAAATGCATGGGCGGAGGCTTGTATTTATAGGTTGAAGTTGGGTTGAAAGATGAATTGGTTGAAATGTGAATGTTTAAGGCTTAGAATGTGGGCTCCCATGTGCTTCCATGCTTGATAAGACATGAAGGAGGGCCAAGTACCCTTTCATTTGTTAGTACAAGATTCAGTTCTGTCATCAATGAAGAAATTTGTGTAGCCATAGAACCTGATTTGGGCCTACTAGGGACAAATGCGATAACTTTTATGGCCTAGGGACAAAGGAACAAAACCAACTGTGTGTGAAATAATGAAAAATGGTTAAAATTAAATCCCCAAGTGCCTAATTCAAGATTGAGTGCCTATTGGGGTGAAAAATAGGGCTTATTGTGACCCATAAACCCTCTAAACTATCGGCATAGGGAGCCTATACTAGAACCATGGGCCAAGATCAAGGGTCAAAGGATGCACAAGGCCCAATCATCAAAAATATCACAAGCAAGCCAGATCAACGACTCACAACTCATGTCACATCGTGAACATGCGAGAAGTTTAACGACCCCCCGATGATGCAACAACGGTTTATTGTTGGACACACGTCAACTTTTGAGTGGCATCACATCGTAAGAAGGAAAAAGGAAAACCACCATCGGGGGGATGTGATAGCATTTTATGGTTTGGAAAAGACCACTTGTTGCCCCTTATGCATGCTTAGACTCTAACAAATCACCCCGTGACGCAGACATGTCACACTGACATGTTGCCTTATAGTGGACCCTGGGACTGATAAAGGACATATGGGTATGCCAATAGGGCATTCACAGGGACGAATCATCAGTTGCCACCTGGATGGGAGGGACCCACCGAAGGACACCAAAGGCATAGGTCAACAACCTTGAACCCGATGACATGTGTCTTGTCCTCATGCCACAAGAATGTTGCCATGGACCTATATGACTCTGCCACATTTATGTGGGACCTTGTTGACATCATCAATGACGTCAATCAATGTTTTGTGCCCTCCTCAAATTTCAAACATCTAGCTAATGAGAAGGTGATGTGTGGCTCCAAATCATATAAAAATAGATAAAATGGGGTTTTTAATGGGTTTGTTAATGAAAATGTTGCATATTGAAGCCATCACACAAGATTAAACCATGAGTTGGATAATCCCATGACAAGACAGGTTGGCCTCACGTATTATCATCATTACCAATCATCATGCCACCAAGTACAGTCGACAAAGGACTGAAATCATTGGTCGCACATATGCACGTATGATCATCATATCACAAAGTACAACAATCAGATGGAGAACATCATTTCCCCCACTAATAGCCTCCGTAGACACAGGTCAAAGTATTATAAGAGAAATCCACGAGATGAAGTAACAACCAATCTGCAAGCATTAGAGCCTCTGTAAACAAATTTTTCTGAACCAAGTGTCATGGAAGTTGATCTGTCTACATGGATTTTTCCCACAGGAGGGACTAGCTGGTCATCATGGTCACTAACGTATGGAGAGATTCACTTGTTTTTGAAAAGGAGAGAAAGTTATCTCTTTGTTCACATTGATTCATGCACATGAGTGGTAGAAAATTATATAGTTCATCCTAAGATATAGTCATACTATTCGACTAACACCCGACTCAAGCAAACAACAAAGGATCCAAAGGGATGGTCAATAGTGCTCCACATCAATAGGGGATTGAGACTGAGAGGAATGAACGAACCATTCTTCCAACTGGAAAATAAACTCACTCATTTGGAATCCGAATGTGTCAAATCCAACCATTCCATCTAATCAATCCATTTTAAAGGATCCACACTGAATGAGCTCGGTTTGGAAAAAATGTTTCTCCTAAAAAAAAATCAACAGGATGTACGCTAGTAAAAATATTTTTTTTACTAAGTAATAAGTGGTATCAAGAAAAACTAAATGGTATAAAGAATCAAGAAGCAGTAAGCAATATCAAGAATTTGTTTTAGAGAGAGCACAAGGATATTAAAGAGGAACAAGACACTCTTTTCAAGGGTCGACACTTTGGGAATTAAAGTGTTTCTTATACTTAAAGCTGCAAGATCACATATCTCAAGCACAGGTAGATGATGAAGGAAACATGCCTCAAGACATTCAAACATCATGATGTGTTCATCATCTAAAATCCATATTCTTATTCTTCTATTGTATTTGTCTTCTAGTAAATCCAATTCTCCCATTTCTGGCTAATTGTATAAGATCTGATTAATAAAAGCTTAGGCAACAGATTAGCACCACATTCGGTGTTACTATGTGATGTTTATCATGGTACTGAATTGATTTCATTTTACATGAATAGTTCTTGTCATTTTATTGATATATTTGAATGTATGCAGAGGGTACCTCCTTATGTTTGAATATATGATTTTTTAAAGTTGTATGAAGCACATCCTTTCACAGATCTTGATGCTCTTGTTATAATTGTTGAATTCTTAATTACTCAACATGTTTTCTTTTTGTTATAGACTGCAAGCTTTATTCTTTGAAATACCTCGTATGCTTAAATGTCTTTCTCAAAATCCATCCACCCATTCCTTTGAAATTTCAAATGTCAAAAATGCACATGATAACATGCCTCTTGAGGTCGAGGGTTTAGTCATCTGTTCTGAAATTGTTTGATGTAAATTAAGGTGATTTTTCCTTGGGGTATGCCATTGTAACCTTTGATACTCGATGGTGAACAAGTCTTAGATACCTGGATGTTAATATTTCACCTAGCTACTCCACATAAGGAAGTTTGGAATTTAAAATAAGACATACTAGAAGGAACCCTTATCCCACTTAGATTCCAGTTTATCCAGATCGAGAAAAGCTCTTTACCCGAAGAAACATTAGAGAAAGACAATTGTCTTCTCCCCTAGGTAATCCTTATTTAGATTTATCTCCTTCTGTTGTTCATAAAGTAAGTGAATTTGTAGATATGATAGACATACCCTTAGATTCACATTCTGCTTTAAAGCTTCCTCAAAGACCTTTGATAGATTTACAAAGTTATCCTCTAGAGTTTCCTCTAGAAGGGAGTTCTTATTTAAGAACCCTCTTGAAAGATCCATCATCTTCTCTCTCTCTTTTGAAGCTAATAATCTTATCTTGCAAAATATAATGGCTAGACTAGGAGGGGGTAGATGTGGGGGAAATCAACCTCCACCTCCACCACTTGTAAACCCTTTAGTAGTAGCCAGATATGGCCCCTTGAATTTTCCTCCTAATGTTCATGACCTCCCTGAGAACTACCTAAAATTATTCCCAAAATATGATGGGGAGAAGGCCATCTCTGCCAAAGAACATGTGGGTGCATTCCAAGACTTCACTCATAACCTTTTTATGGAACATGATGATGTTTTCATGAGACTCTTCGTCCAAACCTTGGAAGGGGATGTCAAAAAGTGGTTTAGGGGGTTACTTGCTACCTCAATTTGTACGTGAAAAGCATTATAACCATCTTTTATGAGAAATGGGGAGAGAAAATGATCCAGATTATTTTGAGAAAAAAATGAAGGAAAAAACATAACAAAGATAAAACAAGGAAATGCACAAAGATATTCCAAGGAACACAATAATACAGTAAAAATAAGATTCTATTAATCACTGAATGGAACACAAAAGACTGTAAAATGCAAGGAACACAAGCTAGATAGAACGATGGTAGCTTATCTCTGAAGAGAGATGTGTCAACTATGCTCATTCGTAAGAAGCTAATTACAATGAGGCTCCAAAGGAATTTTTAACATAAATCATAAATGATAAAACCCTAAACATCCAAAACCCTAACCCTAGAAGATGAAAGGCCAAAAGGTTTGTGGGCCTCGATAGGGGTAGTTGATATGTCAACTTCTCGAGGGCTCAACTTTTGCATACGATCTCCATTTGGGGCACTCGATACCCCGTCAGAAAGGTCTAGAGGAGGAGTATAAATTATGAATGGCCTAATAGATCCCAACATGGATAAGGATCTATTGGGTGCTTCCGAGTAAAAAAAAGTCGTTTAGGGCCTCAAAACGACCCTAAAAGTTTGGGAACCGAAAAAACTATAGAAAAAATGCCAAGATGGAAATTGTAATTTGAGCCAGTGGAATAGGTGGGCAGAGATCGATGTCCACTTGGATCAATCATCCCCCCTTAGGAAGCAATGGTCTCCATTGCATCAAGTTCCTCCATCATATGGGGAAACTTCTGTTGAATCTGACTCCTGGTGAGCCACATGCCATGATGAATAAATTGCCCTGCTTAGACGACTTGATAAACTTGGATGTTCTGCTAGAGGGTTCCATTCATCTTGATGCGTTAGTTGTGGAGCCTAATTATCTTCCCGATTCAGAGGTATTTGTTTTTAGCCATGTTTATACCCCATGAAGACTTTACACCCCAGAAGAATGTACACTCCTCCACGAGGGGGAGTGTAGAGGGGAGTTACCCCCTCTGCGGGGTCCCGGGGAAAGTAGGCCCCCAAAAGAAAAATTGCCTTGTAAATGTATATTGTAATTTCATAGTAAATCTGGATCGTTCATTATAAGGTCGCAAATCTGACGGTAGAAGTTATGTTAGGGTTTTTTTCCCTAGAAGGCAACCGTCTTTTATGAGGGAAATGTATTGCGGCTATGTATCATTGTGAATATTGTATTCTGAGTGAGGATACTGTGAGAGAAAGAAGATGAAGTTACAATGGGTGTGTTGTAGGTTGTATCCATTCATTTGCTGGATGATAATAAAGGGAGGACCTGACAATTTCTCTGGTGGACGTAGCCCACACTGGGTGAACCACGTATATCTGTGTCTCTATTGTATTGTGTATCTTCTGTGTTTTATTTCCACATCTGTTTTATTTTATTACTCTGCGATCCTTTTTTTTCTAACAACTGGTATCAGAGCGAAAGGTAACTCATAGGAGAAGAGGGTTCCTGGTTCGAGTGGGAGCAATGGTAGAAGATGGAAAGTTTAGGGTCGAGAAATTTAATAGTCAAAACTAACAGTTATGGAATATGCATATGGAAGATTATTTATATCAGAAGGATCTATTCCTACCATTGGGTGGAATAGCAAAGAAGTCGCTGACCATGAAGGACGAAGAATGGGAGATTCTTGATAGAAAGGCACTAAGAATGATACGATTGAGTCTGGCAGTGTCGATGGCTTACAATATTTCGAAAGAAAATACAACGAAGGAGTTGATGGACTCATTGGCTAAACTATATGAAAAACCCTCGACATCCAATAAGGTATTTCTAATGAAAAGATTATTTAATATGAAGATGTTAGAAGGTGGGTCTGTTGCAGAACATTTAAATGAATTTAATATGGTTACTAATCAACTAAGTTCTGTAAAAGTGGACTTTGATGATGAGGTAAGGGATCTTCTAATCTTGTGTTCATTGCCAGAAAGCTGGAACGGCTTGGTCATGGCTGTAAGTAACTTTGTCTCGGGTTCAAACACTTTAAAATTTGATGATGTTGTTGGTGTTATCCTTAGCGAGGAAATGTGACATAAAAACACAGGTGAGACATCAAGTAATGTGTTGAACATGGAGAACAGGGGAAGACAAAAGGATAGAGGAAAGGGCTCAAGAAACCTTGGGAATTATAGGAAGGGAAGATCCAAATCTAGACTGGGAAAGATAGAGTGATGAAATTTTTGGAAGAAAGGACATTTGAAGAAAGATTGCAGAGCTCCAAAGAAACAAAGAGATGGACATCAGGAGAAAAATAGGAAGAAAATGTAATAGGTGATGTGTTACAAGATGCTTTGATTCTTTCTGTAGATAATATTTATGAGTCTTGGGTAGTAGATTCAGGGGCTTCATTTCATGCCACACCCCATAGGAATCATTTTATAAATTATGTTCAAGGTGATTTTGGACAGGTTCATTTGGGTGATGATGCACCATGCAAAATTGTTGGAATGGGGAAGGTAAAAATAAAGCAAAGGAATGGAAACCAATGGTTGTTGAAAGAGGTAAGACATGTTCCAGATCTAAGGAAAAATACAATTTCAACAAGGACGTTGACAAGTGAAGGTTGTATATCCATATTTACAGATAAGGTGTGGAAGGTCAACAAAGAATCATTGGTGATAGAAAAAGGAGAGAAGGTAGGTACATTGTATTTATGTACTGGTAATACTAACTCTTCCATCTCTTTAGCTTCTACAGGAGTGGATACAACAATGTGGCATCATAGTCTTGGAAACATTAGTGAGAAGGGGATGCAGATACTTCACAAAATAAATTTGTTGCCAGATCTTAAACAAATTGATTTGGATTTCTGTGAGGATTGTGTTTATGGAAAACATAAGAGAGTCATATTTTTCAGAGTCGAAAAAGAAAAGAAGAGTGAAAGGTTAGATCTTGTGCATACAAATGTATGAGGACCAACTCAGGTATCATCTCTTGATGGCTCTTGTTATTATGTTACTTTTATTGATGATGCAACTAGAAAAAAATGGGTTTATTGCATTCGACAAAAATATGATGTTTTTGATACTTTTAAGAAATGGAAAGCTTTGGTTGAGAATGAGATAGGAAAAAGGTTGAAGTGTCTCAAATCAGACAATGGAGGTGAATATTGCAACAAGGAGTTTGATGATTATTGTTCATACCATGGGATTTGTAGAGAGAAGACAGTTCCAGGAACACCACAAGAAAATGGTGTATAAGAAAGGATGAACGGGACAATCATGGAACATGCAAGGAGTATGAGATTACATGCTGGTTTCCCCTTACAGTTATGGGAAGATGTTGTAGATATTGTTGTTTACTTAATAAACATAGGACCTTCAAGTTATTTGGATGGTGAAATTCTAGAGGAGGCATGGACAGGTAAACAGGTAAACTATTCTTTTTTGAAGACTTTTGGTTGTGAAGCATTTGTCCATATTGATAAAGAAAATAGAACAAAGCTTGAGGCAAAATCCAAGAAGTGTACCTTTATTGGATACAATGTTAATGATTTTGGTTATTGCTTATGGAATTATGAAAATCAAAAAATCATTAGGAGTAGAGATGTCATATTTAATGAGAAGGTCATGTACAAAGATTAGTTGCAGGGAAAGAAACAAGAAAAATAAAAACTAGAATACACAGTGCTTGATGAGATCGCTAAAAAAAGAAATTCCAAAGGTACCAGAAAATCAAATTGTACAACAACAGGAGAAACAAGTACCTCAAACTCCTACAAGTGTTGTTAGAAGATATACCAGGTTAAGTAGACCCCCTGAATGATACTCTCTTTCATTGTATTATTTATTGTTGACTGATTCTGGTGAACCAGAATGTTATGAAGAGGCAATGCATGTAGAAACCAAAAATAATTGGGAGCAAGGAATGAAAGAGGAAATGGATTCCCTGGTAAATAAACAGACTTGAGATTTGGTTAAGTTGCCTACAGGAAAAAGAGCATTGCAGAATAAATGGGTTTACATGTTGAAGGAAGAAGATGGATGAAAAAAATGGTACAAGGCTAGACTTGTTGTAAAGGGGTTTGCACAAAATAAAGGTATAGATTTTGAGGAAATATTTTCTCATGTTGTTAAAATGACTTCAATTAGGACTATTTTAAGTCTTGTGGTAGTAGAAGATTTGCATCTTGAAC
The DNA here is from genome assembly GCA_009831015.1 of Picea engelmannii. Classification (NCBI taxonomy): domain Eukaryota; kingdom Viridiplantae; phylum Streptophyta; class Pinopsida; order Pinales; family Pinaceae; genus Picea; species Picea engelmannii. The sequence goes on along the minus strand of ML787809.1, from coordinate 714,991 downwards.
ATTTAGATGTAAAACAACTTTTCTCCATGGGGATTTGGAGGACGAGATTTATATGTAGCAACCACAAGGGGTATGAGGTCAAAGGAAAGGAGAATTTGATATGCAGGTTGAAGAAGAGCTTGTATGGCCTAAATCAAGCTCCAAGGTTGTGGTATTTGAAGTTTGATAGGTTTATGACAGAACAAGGTTATAGTAGATGCCATTCTAATCACTATGTTTATTTTAAAAGGCTAGAAAATGGAAACTATATTATCTTTCTATTGTATGTAGATGGCATGCTTGTTGCAGAGTCTAATATGCAGGATATACATGTGCTCAAGAAGAAATTAGCTAATTCATTTGCAATGAAGGATTTGGGTGCTGCAAAGAAAATCCTTGGTATGAGAATAACAAGAGACAGGAAAAATCGCAAATTGGCATTGTCTCGGGGTGAGTACATAGAGAAGGTGTTCGAGAGGTTTAGAATGTAGAATGCAAAACCAATTAGTACACCTTTGGCTAACCATTTCAAATTAACTAAGGAAATGTGTCCTAAGGCATAGGAGGAGATATAATACATGTCCAGGGTCCCTAATTCATCAACAGTTGACAGCTTGATGTATGCGATGGTTTGCACAAGACCAGATTTTGCACATGTAGTGGGAGTTGTGAGCAGGTATATGAAAAATCTAGGTAAAGAACATTGGGAGGTATTCAAGTGGATTCTCAGGTATTTTAGAGGTACTACTACTCATGCATTATGTTTTGGAAGTTCATACATTGTTCTATATGGATATGTTGATTCATATATGGCATGTGATAAAGAGAGGATGAGGAGCACTACATGGTATGTTTTTACTATAGGTGGAACAACAGTAAGTTGGATTTTGAAACTGCAAAAGGTTGTTGCACTTTCAACAATAGAAGCAGAGTATGTTGCTGCTACAAAGGCTAGTAAAGAGATGATTTGGTTACAGAGGTTTACAGAGGAATTGAGAAAGAAGTAGGAGAATAACCGATTGTACTGTGATAGTGAGAGTGCGATTCATATTTCCAAGAACTCAGCCTTCCATTTGAAGACTAAGCATATAAAACTCATGTACCATTTCATATGATCCATCTTGGAAGATGGACATTTGAAGTTGGAAAATATACACATTAGCCAGAATCCTACAAACATGTTAATAAAGGGAGTAACCAGGGAGAAACTGAGTTCCTGCTTAGTTTCAGTTGGTCTTCAAGCATGAAGGTGAATATGAGAAATTTTCCAGGTCCAATAAGGATCATAGTCCAACATATACAACAACGGTGGAGTTGTTGAGATCAGTCTCCAAGTGGGAGATTGTTGGCTGTGGAGCCTGATTATCTTCCTAATTCAGAGGTCTTTGTTTTTAGCCGTGTTTATACCGCATGAAGACTTTACACCTCAAAAGAATGTAAAATCCTCCACATGAGGGAGTGCAGAGGGGGGTTACCCCCTCTGCAGGCTCTGGGGGAAAGTAGGGGTTCGGGGGAGAAGCCCCCGAGGGAAAAATTGCCTTGCAAATGTATATTGTAATTTCATAGTAAATTTGGTCCGATCATTATAAGGTCGCAGATCTGACAGTAGAAGTTATGTTAGGGTTTTTTCCCTAGAAGGAAAACCTCTATTATGAGGGAAATGTATTGTGGCTATTTATCATTGTGAATATTGTATTATGAGTGAGAAGATTGTGAGAGAAAGAAGCGAAAGTTACAATAGGTGTGTTGTAGTTTGTATCCCTTCATTTGCTGGATAATAATAAAGGAAGGACTTGACAATTTCTCTGGTGGATGTAATCCACACTGGGTGAACCACGTATATCTGTGTCTCTATTGTATTGTGTATCTTCTATGTTTTATTTCCGAATTTGTTTTATTTTATTTCCCCACGATCCTGTTTTTTCTAACATGATGTCCATGAGTCAATCAAATGTATTCTATTCAATGCAGTCATGATTGAATTCTATAAGGGCCAAGTGCTCGACTGTGTCCAAAGTGTATAGGAGGGAAAATATGGTCAAAGAAGTTCCACATTAAATACCGGGTGCAAACCAAGGAAAGGGGGAATACTTAATTCAAAATCATTCTCACCCATAATGTTGTTGATGGTGTTAGACCCATATTGGTGTGGCCGTAGCTTTCTATGGGATCTTGTGAGGTGCTCTTTTTGCAAATGCAACCATACCTTATCTCTCACTTGAAACTTGTGTGGTACCAGATGTTGATCGTGGCACTATTTGTACTTGGCATTGGCTTTCTGTAAAATATCATGAACTTGGTGTTGGATGTGTTGGATTCACTCAACAAATTTGGCTGCTCAGGATCAACCTCGATCTTATCATGGGAGGAATCTTCCTATGCATTTGCAATGGGCAGACCTACATCAATGGGGGCCAATGGCTAGAACCCCAAGGACACTTGAAAAGGGTTGTGACTAATAGAGCTATGGAGGGCTTTGTTGTATCTATGTTGAAAATAAGGAAGGATTTCATCTCATATGCATGGATGTTTGGAATTGTACATCCTCAAGATATGGACAATCATCATGTTGACTACCTCTGTTTTTCCATCAGTCTGTGGGTGGAAGGAAATCCATTTGGTTAGTTTGGTGTCCATCATCGACCATAAGCTAGACAAAAAAGTACTTAGGAACCTACTATCTCGATCTGAGAAAATGGTTTGTGGGAGCCCAAAATGAACCCAAACATATTCAAAGAATAGCTTGGCAATGGCCTTGGCTATGATGCTCTTATTGTAGGGTGCCAAAACTGCCATCTTATAGAATCGATCAACCACCACAAAGACACAGTCATTCCCATGCTTAGTTGAAGGTAGACGAGACATGTAATCCATGGAGATAGACTCCCAAGGCCTATTTAGAGTAGGTAGAGGGGTGTATAGCCTCCGTTTGTTGATGAAGGGATTGAAAATGGCGTAGGCAGTACAAGATCGATGTACTTGTGGACATCTTATCGAAGCTTCGACCAATAAAAATGATTTTGTAGAACTTCCACTGTTTTGTCTATTCCAAAATGTCTTATTGCTCGACTATAGTGAGCTTCCTAGATTAACTTTGCATAATTGCTTGAAGGAACACATATATGGCTAAGATGGCATAAAAATCCATCCCAAAGATGAAATTTTGGAACTATTTTTCATGCACTCAATGTCTGATAGGCATCAATAAAGTTAGAGTCAAGATTGTATAATTGTGGCCACCCGGATGTTTCATGCCCACAGGAGTTAAGAATTGTGGTTAGTGCCACAACCAGGGGTCAACTGAGGAAATCTATGACATGGTTGGTGCTACCCTTCTTACTTGATGTTCACGTGGAATTACTGCAGGTACATGGACCACTTATGATGGTGGTCATTTTGTAACTTTCCTTGTGGTTGCATCAATTGCAGAGGCTTGTGATCAGTGTGGATGATCATTTCCTTCCCCATAATGTGATGATTCCATTGTTGACATGCTTGCACAATGGAGTACATCTCTTTGTCATAGGTGGAGAATCTGTGAACAAAATCCAATAGTGTTTCACTGTGATAGGATACTGGATGCCCATGGTTAGTAAGGATTGCACCAATAACATAATTTGAAGCATCTGTCTCAATATCAAATGGTTGTTGCAGATATGATAGAATACAGATTAGTGCTAAGTAGAGACAAAATTTAAAATCCTAGAATGATTTCTATTAGGAAAAAACCCACAGAAACTTGGCCTTCGCTCCACCCTTGGTCACCTGGCTTAGGTCCCAAGCTATATGAGACAACCCCAACACAAACTTGTGTTAGAAGTTGGCGAGGCCCAAGAAGCTGCGGATCTCATTCACTGCCTTTGTGGCCAACCAATCATGGATGACTTGGATCTTGGCTAGATCCAAATGCACACCCCGCTCATCCACGAGGTATCCCAAATATTGGATTCTCTGCATGTCAAAGGAACACTTCTCCAAATTGGCATATAACTTATGTTGTCACAGGGTACCCAAGAATTGTTGAATATGCTTCAAATGTTCCTCCCAATTTTTGTTGAAGATGAGGATGCCTAATAATTGTATGGATGCATGTGTGAGTTTATTTAGTTCTCTAACATGAGGATGTCATTCAGATATGCGACCATAAAGGAGTTTGTGAATGGTCGCAATATGTCATCCATCATCTCCATGAATGTGTTCGGGGCATTAGTCAAGTCGAAAGGCATCACCAACCACTTGAAGAGACCTTCTTTAGACTTGAAGGTTGTCTTCCATACACCAGTTTGCTCAATCGACACTTGGTGGTAGCTTGTATTCAGATCAATCTTACTGAAAAACTTGGCTCCCTTAAGTTGATCAAGAAGATCATCAATCTAGGGAATTGGGTACTGGTTCTTGACCACGATCTTGTTCAGGGCTTTGGAATAAATACAAAGTTTCAATGTCTTGTCCTTATTCTATATCGAAACAATTGGGCTCTTGCAAGGTGAGGAGCTTGGTCTAATGTGGCCCTTCAAAATTAACTCTTGCATTTATTGTTTTATTTATTCATTCTCCACAACATAATGTCTGTACACAGGGCTATTAGGTAGAGGAGCATCATGTGTCAAATCAATTGAGTGCTTTACCTGACAGTTCGCAATTACCCTAGTAGGCGAGGCAAATATGTATTTGTTCTCTTCTACTATCTTGTCCACTTGTTGCCCTTGTGTAGAGGTTTGGGCAATTGCAGTGACCTTTTGTTCACCTTCCAAATGAACCATAAAGATGATAAATATCTTGGTCTAAGAGACCAATTTTGTTCACTACTTCACAGAGATCAAAGAGACTGTAGTAGTCTTGACTACCTACAGTACCCTATAGAGTTGATCTCCCAAAGTAACAATGACACTACAGGGCCTAGATTCATAAACAACATGACACTTCCACATATATGGTTTTCCTAAAAACACATCACAAACTTCAAGGGGGGAAACATTACACAATACCTCGTCTTTGAAGGGTTTGATGTCGTAGTGCATGATGTTATAACCCTATAATTCATAGGATCATCTGTTGACTGGAAATTTTTCACTCGGGATGTATTTTGGCTTGCAAATAATATTTCATTTCTGCAAATTATTTTCAAGGAAAGGAAAAGAAAAGAAAATTCATGGTTGTTGACGCTGAGTGGTTTTTCCTAACTCCATGGAGACAAAATCAAGGGAAGAAGTGCACAAAACCCACAAAAAGCACTAAGCCTAAGTTTTTGCTGCATTCGCGCTTGAAGAATAAAGAACGTGCTTAGATCGACGGTTGATCTAGCGACGCGTAGATCAACGACTGACAGTGGATTCTGGACCCCCTCGATTGTTTTGTTTTTAAAGGTGGGGGGCGGGGGGGGTCCGGAATGGTGACTAACAAGTGCGCACAGATCTACGGTCATCACGACAACGCGCAGATGGACGATCTACAGGCGATTCTGGACCCCCTCGACCGTTCTACCTTTAACGGTGGGGGGGGGGGGTCCGGAATGAGGCGGTTTTTTCCGGTGGGCCCTGTCCCAATGTGTCATCTATCCATTGCATCATACCTCCTCCGCTCCATGCTATATCCTTCATCCACACTGCGCCCTCAGTCCCTTGTCCTTTTGTCTAGTCGACTACATCCCGCTCGACCACCCATCCATGCATAAACCAAACTTAGGGTAAAAAGAATAATAGATTAATAAAGGTTAGCAATAAAATTAGTGTAGTTAAACTAGGCTAAACTAGTTAATAATTAATTAATTAATAGTTAAGTTAGTTTAGTAACTAGGTTAGTTTTTTATTAATTAATATTAAATAAAACAATATTAAAATAAAAAACATAAAAAACAAAACAAAAAAACAACATAAAACAAAAATAAAACATATATAATTAAAAACAAAAAGTAAAAAAATAAAAACACTACCCTAAGTCCTACCCACCCAACTCCACGCATACAATCACATCACATAAAACAAATCAACGGATGTTAAAAATTCCGGACCCCCCCTCGCCATCCGAAGTTTAACGAGAGGGGGGGGGGGGTTCGGAATGAAGTAGTTTATAAAACCACCCCCCAGAAAGGTGTCATTTCAACAGTCCAGTGGACCCCCCCCCAAAAAAAAAACCGTTTACCACCTCAGGGGGGGTCCAAAATACCACCCTTCGTAAACAAAAATCACTTTCACAGCATTTTGATTAGTCTTCTTCCGAAGCTGATTTCGGACAAATGAAAATGAATTTTGAGAAACCAAGAGAGGGTTTTCTCCATAGAGGGATGAAGAACAAAAACCTCTCTCAGTTTTGTCACAGGTGCCATGAGCAGGGAGAAACGAATCCATCTTTAAGGTGCAATTTTTTTCAGTTTTCCATTTTTTTGTTGCAGTCCTAATTTTGCGGGAGGTGTTTCGGTGAGCTGGAGGAAAATTTGGCAAAACCGAAGGAGGCGTTTGTCCAGAACATGCCCATATAAAATAACCTCCTTCAGTTTTGGCCCAGGTGTCATAATCAAAGAGAAACAAATGTCTGAGTGGACCTCTTTTTCGCAGAAATTCATCCCGTCTTTCATGGCGGATAGTTCCATATTTTTGGGGATTTGTGGCTATTTTTGGCCGAGTCGGTTAAATCCAACTTACACAACTTGTTGGGGGATATTCCCTATTTATTCATATGATTTTAATGTAAAAGGGGTTGTTGATCATTGCACCCAGAAAGGTTGTTCTCTGTAATTTTTTAGATCCACCAGTAATACAAAGGAATTGGTGCACAAGATTCTTGCGTCTGGATATTGGTGATGTTTTTCTTGCTATGTTAATTTTTTCTTACTCTGTTATCACCTTGTTTTCTAATTCCAACTATTAAAAGGAAGTTAAAGAACATAATTTACCTTGGCTACTCTGTATCTGGCCTTTAATCAGTCTGCATGTTATTCTTCTGATTTTGAGTTAAAGAAATTCTTGAATGCTTCTTTACTTAAATGAACCTCTCACCTGTTCTATCTTTCCATCACATTTTATCTTAATCGATCCAGTATCTTGGCTATCTCTCCCTGTGAATAAGCCCTTTAAATGTTGTTTATCTGACCTTAAGTTTTGACACAGACCCCATAGCCCAATGGGATTCTAAAGCAATCATTCAGCCAAACACCTCAAATAAAAAACAAACCATGTTCTGCATAACTAGCCTAATATTCTATTTCAAACAAATCTAAATTTGATAGAGAGATCCCTCTCCGAGTCTCGGAGGGCTAGATCCCTGACTCGAAGCGGTTTTGATGTTGCCTCTGTGACTGCCTCCACAACCTTGGGCAAATTACAGAGTGCTAACACATGAGACATCGCTTGCTGACACAAATGTCTCATCCCTGGCTGAGCCAATCGATGGTGTATGGATGGGGATGTGGTGTCATTGTCAAGTTCAAACTCTTGACGACCTTTGTTAAGATTATGTTATTTTGGCTACCTCTATCAACAAAGAAATGGAGTGGGGTCCGCTTCACCCACATTTGTGAGTGGAAGAGGTGCTCCCCTTCTTCAGGCTCCTATGATTGGTATGGATATAATTTTATGATAGTGATGGTGACACTGGGTTCTACGTCAATGATCTATTTTCCCTTTTCTAATTCTGAATCAGAGTTTGAGCCAACATCTGACCCATAGGTTTTCATCTCAGCCAACAATGATTGTTTGGAGTGACATTCATCAGTATTGTGCCAAGGGATTTTGTGGAACTCGCACCACTTCAGAGTGTCCTTATTTGATTTCCCATTACCCTTCTTTGCTGGTGGTTTGGACTAGTTGACCTGGGATTGACCATCCTTGCTTTGTCCTTTTCCCTGGGAGTTAGGGCCACCCTTACCGAGATTCTTCTACGATGGGTTTGCAGAACCAAAATATCGCTTATTATTTTGCTTGAACTTATGCTTGATCTTAACAACATATCGATAAGAGACTCCTAGTGAGGAGATGTCTAGGAACTCCATATATGTTTGGATGTAGTTGTGTAGGCCATTGCGGTACTTTAAAACTAGGTGCCGCTTAGAGTATTTAATACCAAGATTTGTGTGCAAGATATGGAATATGTTGGTGTACTCCACCACCCTCTGGTCTCTCTCATGATGTAAAGTTTTCCATATCCTATACTAGTTATCATAGTTTCCAACAAGGTAGTATTCCTCCTTAAGGGCATCAAAAAAATCCGCCCAAGTAGGTCCTGGCCCAAAAATTGCAAACTCATCCTCAACATGTTCGTCACAGTAAGTCTCCCACCAATCTCTGACATGGAGAAGGGCCTTAAGGAGCACAAAGGTGATTTTTTCACTGTTGGAAAAATTTTAGACAGAGCAATAACCCTGTAACAAAATTAACCATTTTTCCAAAGTGTCAATATCTATCTGGACTTAAAATAAAGGAATATCAAAGTTAACTTGTACCTTAAAGGGCATCACACCTCCAAAGTGACTGCTAGTTGAAGGTGACTCCATTGTTGTTGATATATTTTGAAGGATCTAGGTGAAATTATCCATCATCTCATTCCCCTGTCGTGCAAGGGCTTCCTCGAGCAACAATTTGTTAATATCTCTTGCTTTGTCATCACTCTTTTCTTCCTCCATGGGAGGTTGGTTGGGCGGACAAGAGCGGTTGTCCTGAAGGGAAACAAGCTTGAGACCTGAATCTATACCCTGACCTCGTCGAGGACATTGACTAAGAATGACAAGGAGCAGACTACTCTACTACCACTGATTCAAATTATTTTGAGAACGAAATGAAGGAAAAAATATAACAAAGATATAACAAGGAAATGCATAGATATATTGCAAGGAACACAATAATATAGTAAAAATCAGATTCTATTAATGAATGTTTGGAATACAAAAGACTATAAAATGCAAATAAAACAAGATAGCTAGAATAGTGGTAGCTTGTCTTCGAAGATATATGTGTCAGCTACACTCATTCACAAGAAGCTGATTACAATGAGGCTCCAAAGGCATTTTTAACATAAAACATAAATGAGAAAACCCTAAACATCCAAAACCCTAAACTTGGAAGATGAAATGTGAAAAGGTTTGTGGGCCCTGATGGGGGTAGTTGATACGTCAAATTCTCGAGGGCACAACTTTTGCACAAGATCTCCATTTGGGGTGCTTGGTACCCTGTCGAAAAATTCTAGCCAAGGAGTACACATTTCAAATGGCTCAAGAGATCCCAACATGAGTTGGAATCTATTGGGCACTACCAAGTCAAAAAAAGGTCATCTAGGGCCTCAAAATGACCCAGCCAGATGTTTGGGACCCAAAAAACTACCAAGATCGAAACTGTAATTTGGGCCAGTTGAATAAGTGGGTGACCACCGATGTCCATTGGATCAAACAAGATATCATCTCTATTATCTGAATGAATTTGGATCACATAAAAAGAAATGAAATGAAACTACTGTTGACTTTAATAAAAGATTCAACAAACTCTATAACAATATCCCCATGGATATAAAACCTTCACAATTAGCAACAAAAGTTACTTATGCTAGGGAATTTGAAGTAGATTTTTCCATGGTGTTGAGGAAAATAAGATCCCCAACCTTGTTTATCATGCAAGATGATGCAATAGATTTTGAGAGAAATATGATTGCATTTGGAAAAATGAAACAAAGAATGGATCAAGTGGACAAATACAAAAATAAAGTCAAAGAAGAATCATACACCTCTGATCCTAATAAAGATTCCCAATATGCAAAGATTGAAGAGATGCCCAGATTGATTAGGAACCTTTCAACAAAATTTCTAGGTTTGAGATTGAGGGTAACAAGACAAATAAAGCTTTGCATGAGGAGGGTGTTAGAAATCCTAATTAATTCAGAAGACCTTTAAATCCACAAATGATGAGAAGGGAGAGAAGGAATGAAGAACAACCCATCCAACCCCTTGTCAAAATCAACAATGATAATAATCTTATTGAAAATATGATGTATGAAGAATATGTTGATTTTCAAGAAGAAATCCACCTGCTCCAACATGCCAATGATGCTATCCATTTGACTAAGAAGGATTATGAAAATCCGCTAAATCCTAAGAGATAGATCCCAAAAAGTGAGTTGAGCCAAGAAGATTTTTCATCATCTCAATACAAAATGTTTGATGATGCCTTACATGCAAAGATGCATAAGAAATACGACCTCAGACCCAACAAAAAAGTTACTGAGAAAGACAACCAGTCACAACCCAAAACGTCTCCTCCAAATCATCCCAAAGATAAGCCTAAAGAAGTTTTAGATACTGCAAAGGTAAATGATGTTTCAGAGCCACTGAAAGGGGAAATTGAACATAAGGAAGCTGGAAAGCATGTTTCTACATTTAACATTGACCATGAATTATATAAGATCAAGATTCTTGTGCCTTTAGTTGAATTGGATACAAATTCCTTTTACCATAAGGAGATTGAAAAAGCCATGCATGGAGTAGGATCTGCAAATCAACCATATACTTTGAATGTCCAAGATGAATGCCCTATTATTGTAGTTGGACCTCACATAGATGTGAATGCATACTTTGTTGCTCCTTTTTATGTGACATTGAATATTCATGATAAAATGTTGCACAATTGCATGCTAGATTCTGAAAGCTCCACACAACCTCATGCCTAAAATAGTCATGGATAAGTTGGGACTAGATATAACTAGGCCATAGCATGGCCTATACTCTTTTGATTCAAGAAAAGTTAAGTGTGAAGATTTAATCAAAGACATGGTGGTCACCTTAGCTCAATTACTTGTCAAAAGCATTATGATGGATGTGGTAGTCGTTGATGTTCCTACTAACTATGGTATGTTGCTGTCAAGAACATGGGAAAGAAATCTAGGAGGTACCATGCAAATGGACATGACTTATGCCACAGTGCTAGTCTTTGGAGGGAAAAATAGGAGATTGTATAGGGAAACCAATTTTTCCTATGTGGTTAGTAATAAAAATAACCCCAAAAACCATCCCATATATGTTGTTGATGAAGACATGGGTTGCTACATTCTATCAGTAAATGAGGAGGATGAAGACCCTACACCTGCAATTTTTTCTTCAAAGGTTGTTGTAGAGGTTGATGGTGTATGGAAGATGTATTTTGATGGAGCATATTCAAAAGAAGAAGTGGGAGTTGGAGTAGTGTAAATTTCTCCCACTAAGCAATAAATCCCTTTGTCTTAGAAGATGGAGTTTGAAGCCACTAACAATGTAACTGAATATGAAGCTTTGATTCTGGGATTAGAGGCTGCAAGAAAGATGCAAATTACTAGGATGACAATGTTTGGATATTCAAAATTAGCGGTACAACAAGTCAAAATCCTCTATCAAACAAGGCACCCAAGGATGAGATCATACATAAATCAGGTTTGGGACCTGATAGACAATTTTTATGAATACTTCAACATCACCATTGTCCTTAGAGAGTTCAACCATCAAGCATATTCCCTAGCATTAGATGCTAGTACTTTCAAGCCACCAACCATATTTCAATTGGAGTATGAAATTGAGAGGAGACGCATACCATCTATTCATGATAATATCAAGTATTGGTAGGTGTTTGAAGATGATCAACAAATTAACAGATTTATGGAAGTAATATATGTGTTTGCTAATACCCACATGGACTTAGATGGATATTTAGAGATGGAAGATGTGATTGAAGGAGAATATGAAGCAATCCCCAAGTTCAACAATTATATGGCCAATCATAAAGTCTTGTAGCTCAAGAATAATATTATTCCAAAGGGGTTGGTACCTTTGGAACAACTCTCTAACATACATGATATACCTGTCAAACCTGTTATCCTCCCAAAAGATGAAAATATTGAGGATTGTAATATAGGGACAGAGCATGAACCAAAATATATCAAGTTGTCTAAATACATCTCTATTGAGCAAAACCAAGAATATCGACAAATTTTCAAAGAGTATATGGATGTGTTTTCATGGAAATATGAGGATTTGAAGACTTATGACACCAACATTATACAACACATGATACCCCTAAAACCCGGTACTAAACCTTTTCGGAAGAAGCTTAGGAAAGTTAATCCCATTTTTCTACCTACTATTGATATGGACTATTGAAGGACCATGAAATTAGATGGACTATTGAAGCTAGGAAATCCTTCCGACAAATAAAAGAGGCATTGGGAGAATATCTAGTGCTAGTTATCCCCAATTGTGACAAGGAATTTCTCATTTTCTCTTTTTCCTCTGGAAATACCATTGTTGATGTGTTATTGCAAAAGAATGAAGAAAATCATGAGCAAGCCACAACCTTTCTCAGCAAGGAATTGAAGGATGTTGAATCAAAATACAATGGTATGGCGAAGAAAGATTATGCCTTAGTGAAATATGGATAGTTGGTTGTCATTGGTGTCAACCCTTAGAGAAGTCTGGAAGCCTTAGAGATGTAGACGAGATTGTTGGAAAATTAGTAATCGTTCGTATGGTTGAGATTGATGGTGAGTTAGTTGTCATTGATGGAGTGGTTGATGTCAACAAATGTTAGTTGGGTCCATTTGAAGAAGCCTACAAGGTTCCCAAGAGGTGTGTTTATGGAACTCAAAGTTAATTGAGGGATATAGACATAAAGGATAGTGAAATTACAGGTGCGACACTCATAGATGTATATTCCTCATCATTTTGTTTCCAGTGATATGTGGTACGCCACATGGTTCCTCACAGTTAGGGAGATATGGCCTTGTGAAGTTGGAAACCCTGAAGAATGGTCAAGAAGACACAAGTTGGTTACAACTCAATGAATGAAAGGGTAAAGTGGTTGTAACAAGAAAGTCAAGAATCCCTAATATTAATGAAAGATGTTACTAAGCAAACGTATAAATACACCTCAAGGAATCTCTCATAAGCACACATACACACACTCATTGAATACATATCTTGTGAGAATATTTTGGTTTATTGGTGAATATGACGTCGTGACTGAGGCAACAAAGAAAGTGCGAAGAAAGAGTGAAAGTTTCAGAGCTATAGAGTGCTAGGGTTTTACTCTAACCCTAATTTGGATAGCCCTCGCAAGTCAGACATAGAGTGTCCCACGAGGACCTCGCCAGTTGCATAGCGGACGTCACGCGAGGCCCTGTGTGACAAGGAGTCTTCATCCCATGAGGACAAGAAAAAAGTGAGGAAAGATGCTAGTGCCAAATTGCTGAGGACTGAGGTATCACTATAGGTCTGTGCATCAGGATCAGAGGCACCAGGTCAGTTACATATGTAAAAAGGTATGTTATTTTATATGTTATGAAGTTTCATCTTGGTGATATTGAGGAGCATGCTTGAGGGTTGTGTTTGTGATATTTGGTATATGACTTGAGGCACATCATGGATGTATGGTACATGTTGGTTGAGGTATATATATTGAGGTACATTGCTAGTACTTTCTTGGTATATCTTATGGTACATGGTGCATGGGATGATTGGGATGGTATTTGGTTGAGATACATGGCATGGTACATGGTATGGTACATGTATTGATGTACATGGTTGATACATGGTATGGAATATGATTGGTACTTGGTATGGTGTTGATGTTCATGGATGATGATTGAGGTACATGGTACATGTGTTGGTGCATGGTTGATGCACTTGTTGTGGTACACGATTTATGTTTGGTATGGTACAGGTTGATGTTTTGGTACATGATTGAAACATATATCTTGTGATGGTATGTTAGTGATGTTGTTACATGCTTGGTTAGAGGCATGTGTTGATGTTGGAAATCTAGTTTGGAGGTGTCCTTAGTATATGATCCATGTGAGAGGATCTAGTTGAGTATCGATGACAGTGTCATGTTGGATAGGTTGATCAATGACATGTTGATGTGATAGGTTGGATCTAGTAACAGGTTGATAGGTTGTAGGTTGATGTGATAGTGATAGTGACAATTGCAGTGACAGTGGGAGTGATTGTGGTAGTGAAAGTTGGTCTACACTTATATTTTAGGGTGACATGACAAGACAAGGAAAGGGGGTTGTAGCCTCCTTTCGGTTGGTGTTGGAGAACACAGAGAGTCAGAGTTTCCTTCAGGTTGGAGCCTGAGAATCAAGGGGTTTTATCCTCCTTCCGGTTGGAGCCATAGAATCAGCCAGTTGGAGCTTCCTTCATGTTGGAGCTTGATAATCAAGGGGTTGTCTCCTCCTTCTGGTTGGTTCCATAGAATTCAGGGAGTTGTAGCTTCCTTCAGGTTGGAGCTTGAGAATAGGGGGTTGTAGCCTCCTTCTAGTTGCAGCTAGAGAACTTGTAAGTTGGTGCTTCCTATAAATGAATTCTTGATACATATAGGAAAACATTCCATGGTTTTCTCCCATTTGGGTTTCCACGTAAATACTAGTGTACTGTGTATTTGATGTGATGTTTCTTATGATTATATTCTCATGATATATTGAATGAAATCATAGATGATACATTGATGATAAACTCCTAAATACTATTGATAAAGTTGAAGATTATATATTGTGGTTAAAAGTTGTATAAAGTGCTCATACTAATTCACCCCCCTCTCAGTATTCCAACAATTTATATCAAAGCAGGTTCCTTCAAGAAACAATTTAACCACTGGAAGGTAGATCATGGAGAGCAACAATATGTATAGAAATGGAAAACCATAGTTTCATGGTCAGAATGGTCAGAGCTATGATATTTGGAGAAACATGATGAAATCATTTCTAGTAGCATAGGGGTATGATGTTTGGTACTCAGTTGTTACATGATACACCACTATAAATAAATCAAAGACTACAACCAATAAGGAATTGAAAATAAACAACAAAATAGAAATCGATTTCATTTGGAAAGGATTACCTGATACGGTAAGAGAAAAAATTGGAAAATGTTCATCAACTAAAGAACTTTGGGATAAGATACATAATCTCTACTTTGAGGAATATCCCATCACAAAGCCAAAAAATGCTAAAGAAGATGCAAGAAAAGAACAGTAATAAAGATGCTCATAAAATTCAGAAGAAGAGGAAGGCATAATAGACCTTGACGAAAAATTAATCAGTGCTTTAGACGAATTGACAAAAAAAAGGAAGAAAAAAAAAGTCTCTTAAGGAAAAATTAGTCAAGAAGAATTCTCAAGGAAGTTTCGAAGAGGTCCAACAGGTCATCGTGAATCTAAAAGCTCAGCTGGAATAAGAAGGATTGAAGAAACATACAAAAGTCAGATGGAAGAGAAGTATTGTTTGGAAGCCAAAATAACAACACTAAGGAATGAAGCAATGGAAGAGAAGCAGTGTTTGGAAGTCGAAAGAAAGGAAGCAAAGAAGAGAGATAATATTTTGACAGATCATATCAAGGAAATAACTGAGGACTTAAATAAGCTTGAAGCAAAATTTGGTCAAGAAGAGAGAAGACTTGAAAAATAAATCATCTCCTTGAAGATCCAACTTGAAGAAGCAAAGAGAACAGAAGAAGTCATGAAGATTTATATGATGAAGAAAGAAGAAAAGGTTGAGAAGCTTGAAGAAGATGTTGTCACATTGAGAGTTAAAATCATCAAGCTCAGCAAGAACGTTGTAGAGAGAGAAACATCCACATCATCCATAGAGAATGTCGAAGAGAAGCACTCCAGGTTGCCAGAGAGGAAGAATGAAGAAAAGAGTTATGAAAAAGTACTGAAAGGAAGGAATCATGGTCAGTAAGATTCAAAGAAGAATGAGTATAAAAGAGATACATCTTCAATAAGACCTTCCACATTCAAGCAACAAAGAAGCTTTAGTCATAATGAAGGGATCCATAGAAGAGAAGATCATGATCAACCAAGGTAGGAATTCAAAAGGACTACACCACAAAGAAGATCATTCACTCCTAGGTATGTACATTTCTTTTATGGTTATTGTTTTAATTGTACTAACTTTGGACATAAAGTTGTATATTGTAGGGCTTATGGAAGAAATGCTCAAGCAAGAAATTCTTAAGTGGCCCCACATAACATTGAATGTTACAAATTCCACAATTATGGTCACATAGCTCGTGATTGTAGAAACACGATGGCTACTTCTATGAAAAAGAACACTGATATCAGATATAAGAAAGATTGGAAAAGAAAACAAGAACATGTAAAGGAAGATCAAATGAATGAAGGAAAACCAGATGTCATACTCTTAGGATTGGAAATAGTACGAGATGAAGACAAATCTGCAGGGAAAAAAAAAGATGTCAGATACAGGAAGGTTTGAAGAAAAAATGAAAAACAAGAAGAGAAAGTGAATAATGAACAAGCCCTAGAGATCTCAGGATTTGTAGTAGTGTGAGAAAGAAAATAAGAGCAATTGAATAAAGAATAGGCACAAAATATTGTAATTTTAGGAATTGTAGTGAAAGATCATAATGAATCAACAAGCAAAAAGAAAGAAGTCAGAGTTTATAAAGATGATGAATCCACAGAAAAAGAGGAAGATTACTCAACATTAGGGAGGATTCCTCCATTGTCCTAAGCCATCTGGCTTGGAGCCTCCCAGTAAATATGAATATTGAACAGGGGGAGTCTATGCAGTAGCTACTACAGATCAAAGAGACATCCTTTGAGTAGTTTGAATTATTTGTAGAGACATATTTAGAGCATTCAGATATCAGAAATACATAATGAGAGATTGATCGATTGAGAAAGCAATTTTCCCACACATGTATCGGTTGTCAATTACACATGAATACATTTGTGACTATATTCCATGTATGTATTCATACATGGATATCTTCAGTACAGGTTGTTCCAGACATGCAAAGTTTGATTTATAGATAGAGAAGACTAGTGCACAAATTTGATTCAGTTTGAGAAACAAGAATATGTGATGATTAGTTGTAGCTGTGAAGCCTTCACGATAGTATAGTGAAATATGGGTCAACATTGTGAAGATTTGAGTAGCAGAGTTATGGACATATGGACAGAGATGGATTCATGAGATGTTTAGCAGGTACATAAAGCATGGGTCAAAGAAGATGCTTAGCAATGTATTTACAACTGGAATCAATGGAATTAATTGGAATCAGATGGTCACAAAAATTCAAGCACTGAAAGGAACAACAAAATAGGGAAAGAGAAACCGTTAGTAGAAGCTATATCGTCAAAATAACAATATGGTCAAGTGAACATGACAAGTGAATGAAGAAATCAAGTAATAAATTATTTTTATATATGCCAGTGAATTTCAAGAGGAAGCACCAATGGACAATAAAAAAGCACTAGAAGAGAGGAAAGGAAACATTTACAGGTATCCCTACATTGATCTACACGACATCTTGCAGATAAGTCAAGGGAAGAGAAATAATAAGAGAAATAGATCCAACAAGGAATATCCGTAGCATACAGACAGGGGGAGACACACTGACAAGTGGATTTATCCTTTTTCCCATGATGAAAAAGGAGAAGATAAATAACAAAGACATGTAAACATAGAGAAATAAGAGATGCATGAAGACAGGGGGAGAAACCCCAAGGGGAGATACCATTTTTCATAGATGTCAATGCGGGAGAGATAAGAGAAATGCCATAGATGCAAGGAGAGAGATAAGAGCAATGCCATGGATGTAGGGGGAGTGATAGTCACAAGGGGAGCATGAGCATGAGTATGCATATGAGAATGCATGTTTCCATCAATACATTCCATTAGTGTTTCCATCAATGCTAAAGGGGGAGATTGTTGGAAAAATGGTTTGGACTGTTGGTTGTCATTGATGTCAAACCTTAGATATTGATGTCAACCCTTGGAGAAGTTCATAAGCCTTAGAGATTTAGAAGAGATCATTGGATAGTTGGTTATGATTTGTATGGTTGAGATTGATGGTGAGTTAGTTGTCATTGATGGAGTGATTGATGTCAGTAGATGTTAGTTGGGTCCATTTGAAGAAGCCTACAAGGATCCCCAAAGGTGTGGTTATGGAACCCAAAGTTAATTGAGGAATATGTACATGAAGGAAAATGAAATTATAGGTAAGATACTCATAGATGGATAGTCATTGTCATGTTGTTTCTAGTGATATGTGGTACGCCACATAGTTCCTCATGAGTAGGGACATATGGCCTTGTGAAGTTGGAAGCCTCAAAGAATGGTCAAGAAGCCCCAAGTTGGTTACAACTCAATGAATGAAAGGGTAAAGTGGTTTTAACAAGAAATTCAAGAAACACTAAGATTCATGAAAGAGGTTACTAAGAAAAAGTATAAATACACCTCAAGGAATCTCTCATAAGCACACATACACTCATTGAATATCTATCTTCTGAGAATATTTTGGTCTATTGGTAAATTTGACATCGTGACTAAGGAAACGAAGAAAGTGCGAGGAAAGAGTGAAAGTTTTAGAGCCACATAGTGCTAGGGTTTTTCTGTAACCCTAATTTGGCTGGCCCTCGTGGGTCAGGCATAGGGTGTCCCACGAGGACCCTACATGTTTCATAGTGGACATCACATGAGGCCTCACGTGACAAGGAGTATTCATCCCATGATGACAAGACATAAGTGAGGAAAGATGCTAGTGCCAGGTTGTTGAGGACTGAGGTATTTCTATAAGTCTGTCCATCAGGATGAGAGGCACCATGTTAGTTACATATGTAAAATGGTATGTTATTTTATGTGTTATGAAGTTGCATCTTGGTGATATTGAGGAGCATGCTTGAGGGTTGTGTTTGTGAGATTTGGCATATGACTTGAGGCACATCTTGGATGCATGGTACATGCTGGTTGAGGTATATTTATTGAGGTACATTGCTAGTATTTTCTTGGTATTTCTTATGGTACATGGTGTATGGGATGATTGAGATGGTATTTGGTTGAGATACATGGCATGATACATGGTATGGTATAGGTGTTGATGTATATTGTTGATGTACATGGTTGATACATGGTATGGAGCATGATTGGTACTTGGTATGGTGTTGATGTTCACGGTTGATGGTCGAGGTACATGGTACAGGTGTTGGTGCATGGTTGATGCACTTGTGGTACAGGTTGTGACACACAGTTGATGCTTGGTATGGTACATGTTGATGGTTTGGTACATGAATGAGACACATATCTTGTGATGGTATGTTGGTGATCTTGGTGCATGCTTAGTAGAGGCATGTGTTGATGTTGGAAATCTAGTTGAGAGGTGTCCTTGGTATATGATCCATGTGAGAGGATCTGGTTGAGTATCAATGACAGTGACATGTTGGACATGTTGATCGGTGACAGGTTGGATACAATGATAGGTTTAATACAGTGACAATGACAGGTTGGATACAATAACAGGTTGACAGGTTGCAAGTTGATGTGATAGTGACAGTGACAGTGGCTGTGATTGTGGTAGTGACAATTGGTTTACACTTATATTTTGGGGTGGAAGGACGGGGAAAGAAAAGGGGGTTGTAGCTTCCTTCCGGTTGGATCTAGAGAACACATGGAGTTGGAGCTTTGTTTACATTGGAGCATGAGAATTAGGGGGTTGTATCCTCCTTCTAGTTAGAGCTAGAGAATCATGGAGTTGGAACTTCCTTCAGGTTGGAGCCTGAGAATCAAGGGGTTGTAGCCTCCTTCTGGTTGGAGCCAAAGAATTCATGGATTTGTAGCTTCCTTCAGGTTGGATCCTGAGAATAGGGGGTTGTAGCCTCCTTCCAGTTGGAGCTGGAGAATTTGTAAGTTTGTGTTTCCCATGAATGAATTCTTGATATATATAAGAAATCATTCCATGGTTTTCTCCCATTTAGGTTTCCACATAAATACCAATGTACTATGTATTTGATGTGATTTTGCTTATGCTTATATGCTCATGATATATTATATGTAATCATAAATGATACATTGATGATAAACTGCTAAATACTATTTATAAAGTTGAAGATTATATATTGTGGTTAAAAGTGGTATAAAGTGCTCATATTGATTCCCCCTCTCAGTATTCCAAAAAATACCTAAAAGCTTTCAGAGACTATGTATCACATTCAAATATTTTGGCATATGTTCCTACTAGTGCCATTAAAGACATCCTCATACAACTTGACAGTGAAGGAAAAAGAGGTAACTAGATTGCTAAAATTTAAAAGTATGATGTAGAGATCAAACCCCCAAAAATTAGTGAAGGGTAAAGGAATATCCAAGATGTTAGTTGAGACAAATTTCAAAGATCTTGGTGTGCATATGTTGTTATCAGACATCCTATTAGCAGAGCTTGAAGTGGATGAAACAAAAGAACCATTCATGAAGGTAGATTCCAAATTATCCCAGTTTGACTAGTATAAGGATATCGCCTTATATCTACAAAATTTTCTATGCCCACCAACATAGGACAAGGCCAAGGATAGATCCATCAAACTTAAGTCTGTCAAATATTACATCTTAGGGGAAAACCTATTTTGAAAGGATCTAGGAGGTATCTCGCTTAATTGTATAATTACAGAAGAAATTGAAGGCATTATCATTGAATTTCATAAGGGAGTATCTGATGGTCACCATGCTTGCAGGGATACTGCCTATAAGATCCTCAGAGATGTTTATTATTGGAATTCTCTGTTCTTTGATGTAAACTCAATGGTTAAGGCTTGTGTAAAATGTAAGATGTTTGTTGGGAAGCAAAAATTGTTGCCACTCCCACTGAGACCCATCAGAGTTGAGACACCTTTCCAAGAGTGGGGTTTGGATTTTATTGGTGAAATTAAATAGGACTAAGGTGCTATTTTCAAGGTGAAATTAAAGAGTTTCTTATACTCAAAGAAGAAATATAAAATATCTCAAGAACATGTAGATGATGAAGGCAACAAGCCTCAAGAGATTCATACACCATGATGTGTTCAATATGTAAAATCCATAATCTTATTCTTCCATTGTATTTGTATTCTAGTAAATCCATTTGTCCCATTTCTAGATAATTGTATAAGATCTGATTAATAAAAGATTAGGAAATAGATTAACACCACATTCAATGTTACTGTGTGATGTTTATCATGGAACTGAATTGATTTCATTTTATATGACTAGTTCTTGTCATTTTCTTGAACATTTGAATGTATGCATAGGATACCTCCTTATGTTTGACTATATGAATTTTTAAAGCTATATGAAGCACACCCTTTCACAAATCTTGATGCTCTTGTTATAACTATTGAATTCTTAATTGCTCAACACGTTTTCTTTCTACTATAGACTGCAAGATTTATTCTCTGAAATAACTTGTATGTTTAAAAGTATTTCTCAAAATCCATCCACCCATTCTTTGAAATTTCAAACGTCTAAAACGTACATGGTAACATGCCTCTTGAGTGTTAGAAAAACAAGATCGCAGAGCAATAAAATAAAATAAATGCAGAAATAAAACACAAAAGATACACAATAAAATAGAGACACAGATATATGCAGTTCACCCAGTGTGGGATACATCCACCAGAGAAATTGTTAGGTCCTTACTTTTTATTATCCAACAAAATGAAGGGATACAACCTACAACACACCCACTGTAACTTCCTCTTCTTTCTCTCATAGTCTCCTCTCTCAGAACACAATATTCACAATAATGCACAACCACAATACAATTCCCTCATAAATGAGGGTTTCCTTCTAGGAAAAAAAACCCTAACATAATCTCTAGCGTCAGATCTGTGACTTAATGATGAACAATAAAGACTGACTATGAAATTACAATATACATTTACAAGGAAAATTTTCCTTCAAGGGCTTCGCCCATGAACCCCCATCGGGGGATGCTACCCTCAAACTCCCACTAGGGGCTCATTGGCCCTCAGACCCCCAGTTAGGGGGATGAACCCCTAGGACCCCGTAGGGGGGGGGGGGGGGGGGAGCCCCCCCTGCAACCCCCCCCACCCCCCGTGTGGAGGGGTTTACTTTCTTCCAGGGTGTACAGTCTTCATGGGGTATAAACACTGCCGAAAACAAAGACCTCTGAATCGGGAAGATAATCAAGCTCCAAAACCAACAATCTTCCACTTGGAGACTAATCCCAAAAAATCTACTGCTGATGTACCTGTTGGACTATGATCCACCTTGGACCTGGAAAATTTCTCATCTTCACCTTCAATCTTGAAGGCCAATTGAAACTGAGCAGGAAATCAGTTTCTCCCTGGTTACTCCCTTTGTTAACATGTTTGCAGGATTCCGACTAGTATGTATCTTTTCCAACTTCAAATGTCCATCTTTCAATATGGATTGTATGAAATGGTACCTAAGTGGTATATGCCTAGTATTTGAATGGAAGGGTGATTTATTTGCAAGATGAATGAAACTCTCGCTGTCACAATACAAACTACTATTCTCCCGCTTCTTTCCCAACTCCTCCATAAACCTCTCGTTGAGCACTCAACACACCCTAAAAGTCTTTGTGAACTTTTTCTTTTGGGTACCACTTTGTCATTTATGATTGGATTCATTTGTGTAGGGATCAATGGGTTTTTTCTATTTTGTTTTGTTTTATCATCGATCACATTCATTTTGATCTGAAATCTGTTGAACAATTTGACATTTTTATCTAAGTAAACGTGGCATTACACTAAGTTGCAAATAGCTTAAAATTTGTTTTATAAAGAGCCACGTTCCGATCAATGATCCTAGCCTGTGAAAATAAGTCCTTAAAAACAATCATCGATCACTGATGCACCCCCAACATCATTAAATTGGGAGAAAGGGCACGCCAATCGGTGATTCTGGCCTGCGAAAAAGTTTTCTAAAAATCATTGATGTACCGCCGGCATTGGCGAAATATGAAAGATAAACATCAACATAGGCGACAAAAATCGCCGATATATCATCGACATCGGTGAAGAGGGAGAAAGGGCATGATTAAATATGTAAAAAATAATATCACCGACACCGAAAAGAAATGCTTCTCACACCCAAGGGATCAAATCAACCGCCACGTTTTTTACCACGTAAACAATCCATATTGCTCAGGTATTACCCATTTCATCTTTTGATGTCCCCCATGTCATACCTATACTTTCATGTCAGCACTGTGGGGCAGTTTTGGGTTAGCATCAGAACTTTTGACTAGAGGCGCCAATAAAATAATGTCAAAGACCATCCGCTGACGCCGATACAATCATTAACTACCAACTGATTGCTATAACACCGAACTTCTAGTTTTATATCGAACCTTTATCCACCGATGTTGATAATCCTGGTTGTTTTGCACTGTCCATTTAACAATCCTTCTTATCCTTGATACCGATCATACTAGTCCTATCGGAGTGTGAAATCGCTCGGGTAATTTGAGGAGACACCTCTAGCTAAGTGAAGGATAGGGTCTATGATTTGTTAGACAATTAAGAGCTTGATGTAACCAATAAAACAACATCACGCGCCGATTAACTTTCAAAAATTTTAATTCCCCGATGAACTCTAAAAGTAACACACTCTTGCACTGCCAACTTGCATTGCATTTAATCCTGAGCATGATGTGGATTCTATTATAGATTGTATCTATACTCATGAATTTAAGACTCGATGCGACAAGGTATGTATGTTTTAAATCTGCAAAGTTTGTGCCCAAGCATGGTATTCCATTCACAAATCACTGATCGCCCAAGAAGACGAAGGTGAAAGAGAGAGCATTGAAGAGGTAATAGGTCATTGTACCACTTCAATTACTAGTAATCCCAGGTTATTTACTGTAAGGAAGAGGTAAGCATGATATTTATTGTTTATATTTTATGATTTATATGAATGACACTTGTCTCAGTTGGCTTGCAACTTAATATTTTGTTTTGTGCAAGAAAATGACTTCACGAAAGCCGACAACCAGGTGCTCACTAAGAACACCCAAAATGAAAGAATTGGAGATCGATGAAGGGTCGACATCGGTGACCAAGAGGGAACTTGATTTCATTTCAAAGACAGAGTTAGTTATTCAAACTTCCATTGAGAAAAAAATTACCAAACCTCGAGCTTTCAGGGACAAAAAGGAAAACACTGGATCTAAAGTAATGCTCCCACATTGGGGGGATCTTTAAAAAAAAAAAATCAGGAATATTACTCGGAGTTTACACCCCACAACGATCTGGATGTCAGGATATTGGATGACGAGTTTTTCCCGAACATTAAGCGATCATACTTGTATATGGTGGCCTGTCGAACCCCAGTTTTTCCCTGCATCCAAACCCTACGATGGATAATTGACCAGACAGACACGATGAAATTTACGATCAATAATGGGGAGGGAGAATGTGTTGGTGACTTTCTTCTAGTAGAGGTACACAAATAGTACAAATGTAGAGACCTGGAGGAGAGACTAAATACAAAATTTGTGGTGAGGTTTTATGAGTTCCATGACACTAGCAGGTTACTGGCCTTGTGGTGGAAAGAAGATAAGAAATTCACAAACATGAGAAATGGCTGGTACAACACGGTAAGCCTCATAGAGACTTATATGTATTTAATGGCTTTAATCTACCGATTGTATGGGGAAAAATATTGCTCAAATTTTTCAGAAGCATGTATTCCCTTGGCATATACCGTGGCATTCTCTAGGAGTAGTGTTAATTGGGGAGCCATCATTTCCAAACATCTGAGAATCAACATCCTACAGGACCAGACACCAAAGGATGGATAAACACTAGTTTTCCACATCGAATCGTACATGTTGGACATAATCTATGCATGAAGAGTTTTTGCAGGTATGAATTTAAGCTGGCATGTTGCTGAGTTACCCATGCATGTTTATTTCAACATTTTGTGGGAAAATAGGTATAAAAAGTTTTATGCCATGATATGTGATGAGTTCATATCCCGAGTGCACTTCATTATATTTATAAAAGAATGCCAAAGGATTTCAACGACAACCAACAAGATTATTTCCAAAGTGGGCCACTGGTATTTTGAAGAAACAAGCACTTATACCAGAGTGTTCGGGGCTACTGGCGCACCATACTTACTCCCAGTTCATGTCCTGAACCATCTCATTTTGGGAGAAATTTGTTACTAGACCATTCTGCAAGGCTATAATGCCTCTTTGATAAAGGATAGGAAGAGATATTTCATACCCTATGGTTTTTATATCCAGTTTTACATGGTAAAAGACATTGCATAGGTAAAACAAGAGGGATTGAGTCAGCTTCAGTATCGATTCCCCACAGGCTGTTTTCACAAGCATGATCCAAAATACCTGGTACTCCAACATGCATCGCAAGTGTCCTCATGTTGGCCATATTCTCATGATATCTTCGAAGATGAGACATTTACCGAGGGCGCCCAAGACTAGGAGGAAGTGCTCTATAGAAGGCAAACCCAAATATGACCGAATTCAAAGCAATGACCATTGATGAACAAGTTGAGACTATAGAACACACTGCTCAAGAATCCATTAAGGTAATAGAATAAAACAAGTAGCAGAAATGGATGATGCACAAAGAAGGGGGACATTGTTACTAAAAGAAGTTGAGAGAGCTATGCGAAGATTAGGGGAAGATCCACCACTTAATCCTTTGATAGGACCCTTGAGAATTACGTTGGTCGATACAAATGACGAGGCCAAACTAGATAATTCAAAGACGATTCCATCGGAAGAGAGTATTGACCAAGAAAACACCATCTCTATGTCACCACAGGCAGGATCGTCGGTGACTACTACAACTCAATGAAGGTCAGCAAGAGAATCAAGTGGGGCAGGTATGCCTACTATCCTCATAGATATAATCACCATATATGACGATGAGGAAGGTTTAGAAGGTTCACACATAACCCAAGTGCCAATCACACAGGAGGAGGAACCCATGGAAACATCTGGTCCCAATTCCAATGATTTGGTCCCAAATCCCTAAGTAGGCGACCTCGAAGCTAGAAACACTCTTGACACTGCATTTCTTAATCAACTAGGAACACAAACTCATGATGATAGCTATAAGAGTGACTTGAATACAGGTGAACAAGAAGAAGGAATAGGGCAACCATAAATACACATCACAATGACCGAACTCCCAACCAATATCAATCCTTTTCCATTTCTTCATCTAGGACAAAGACTTTGTCAGTTGATAAGGAGCAACAAAATGCCAGGTCACTAGAACATACAAGAAACTCCCTTGCTAGGGAAATAAGTGGACCAAGCCATGGAATAGAACAAGCTAATGCAACAACATTACCATAGAACCCACTGCTTGAGAAGGAAGGAGATTGTGCGCCTACCCTCTAAAGGGATAGAGAACTTGCAAAAAATGCATGGTTCAGGAACCCCAACAAAAAATGTAGGAAAGATTTGAAGAATGTGAGAAAAATTGGGAGAAAATCAATCAGGAAATGAGGAATACCGACTTTCCAAAGTTTGTCCCACCGAAGGATTTCACCGATATACGCGACATAGTTAAGCGACATACAGAGCAAGACAAGGTGAACGAAGTGGAGATTGCACATGTCGTTTTCTTGACTTAACACAACTTAGTAGCTATTTTTAGTTTAGGGTTATTTTACAAATGAGATAATTGACCTTGATGTCAGGGTCGATGGTTTTGGAGAGAGATTTTTTCTGGAATATTGTAAGAGAATTACTTATGTGCAAGTTATTTTAATTAAGAAGTTCTGTTTAGAACTAAAGACACTTCTTTCATCTAAGGTGTAAATGTGATTGGACTGAGGGGGATTATCTTTGTCTTCGAATTCAATATTTTATGATGTATTGAGTAAGAGTTGTTGTATCTATTATTCAAGTTATCTTATAATGCTACGACATTTATTTTATTCTAGTTGATGAATATAAATCGATTGTGTTAACATGTGATTGATACTAGAGCATTGAAAATTACTTTTCATGCACTAACTTCTGGTCATGTATATATTTTATTTGTGTAACTGTTATCTCAGACGATGTTGAATGTATACAAGTCACAATGGTATTATTGCTAGTTTGAATTAGTTTAGATATTCTTCGTCTGCATGCTAAGGTATACAGGTTATCCCAAAATGAGGCTTTCTCCAACATGTATTAAATTCCCTCTGCCATTTAGTTTAAGATCTATCTTTCTTTTGTTACAAATGTTAGAAAAGAACCAAAAAGAGAACTGCATAGCCCAAGGAAAGGTTTCACAGAAAAGACATAATCTATCAATCATGATTAAATCCCATCGATAATTCTAGCTAGATCACAAATATGGAGAACCTTACTACACATCAAACGCTTACGAGTCAAATTGGGCCTCTTAAGTGGGTTTGGTTCTTGTTGTTGAGTTAAAGGGATCTCGGACCCCTCAACAAAATTGGAGCTATAAGGAGGGTGTGAATGAATGCATGGCTAACAATTTTTTTGATAATATATTCTAAAAAGCCTATAGATTTAAAACAATCCACATGCATGGCTAGTCACTCTCAAGACAACCCACATACAGAGAGTACGTATGATATGAGTAACTCACCTCAACACGAAGAGGAAGAACTATTGTACCCTGAAATACCTTACTCCCTTCCCCACGAAGAGTTAAATAAGTTCAGAATAATCACTAGAGCTTATGCCCGACAAATAAGAGCATTACCTTTAGCTCCTTTACTTTCTCGAAGAAAACAAATAAGAGGACCAGTTGTTGACACCCTTGACCAAGTTTTCGTTCACATGGTAGAAGACCTGATATATTTTTCCCTCACAAAGATCGAACAACCCCTTAATCTGATAACCAAAACACAAGCTGGTAACTACTATGAACCTGACGATTATGAATCTGAAGAGGAAGGGTCCAACTCTGATTGCTCAGGTTCTGAATCAAAATACACGGGAGATAATAATGATAACTATGGAGAGGGGGGATATCAACCACGAGATAACCAACCATGGTTGGCAAGAGATGCTCTGGAAACTCCAGGATGGGTGCATAACCTACCCAGGTGTAACACCCCTTTTCGCCCATTCTACCGTGTAGGTGTTACTACGCAGAATAGCACATTCTCATCCATAGTTAATCACGTGCATTTATGCAGTGAAATACATTTAAGCTCAGAGTACTCATAAGAGACATTTTTAACATAAATAATCCATGGCACATACATTAATCCAAATGCACAACAGAATGCATGATCACTTTAATACACAGAGATACCAAAACATATTGATAAAATGTGATAAAACATAGTTAGACACTTATCTTGTAACAATGGTGGTTCCACCAATTGAGTGCAGGCCTTCCACGAACCTCCTAGCCTTTGACCACACTGCTCATCATCTCAACAGTGGGTCACCCCCGAGCTGGGACCGAGCTCCACTCCAAGGCAAGGAATCCTAGGCTAGGCTGAGGTTACAGAGAAAACAACATAGAAATACCTGGAAAGGTTCTTCCCAAAGATGCCATCTTACGCCCACTACTACCAGACTCTCATTCCCCACATGCCTATTCCGCCTGGGAGTATACACCTTCACACGCACAGTCCATCGGTGCTAAACTCCCTCTCTGGGTCTCGGAAACAGGCCGGATCAAGAAGTCGCAGAGCCTGAAGCTGGTGCTGGACACTCTCTGGAAGAAACCTCTTCCAACAACATCCACCTCCCTCACCTAGAGAGAGATCCCACACATGAACAATTACCACCTGCATTGGACAACAACTCACGCGCTAATCCATATCTTCCTGAACACTACAGTCAACCGGGAATACCGACTCAAACTTCTCAAACAAGCTCAGCAATGGCGGCAAGGTCTCACGGTGTTGATTTTTGGAATTGCGTGAGAAGCAATTTCCGCAGGGAATTTACCCAGATTCTCTGGTGCAGAACGGGAGGATGAATCAGGCCTTTTCAACAACTGAACACAGTCTTCTCCCCACAGAGGGTGTACGTGGGTTTTCAGAGACATACCCAGGCTCCCCCGTTTCCCGATAGAATCCATTTCCCATTCGCCCTGCCCAGGATAGACTCACGCTCTGGTGTCGGGAATGCGTGACAGACAATCCACGCAAGGGTCAACGCAGGTTCAGACGGTTCAGAAGATGTACGAGGGTGTTTATGCAAGGGTCAGATCCGTTACTCCTGGCAGTCCGTGAGTCGAAAATGGAGAAGAGAACCCCCAACACGGCTCATTGCGGCTTTTATTGCATGGTCAGGGTTGACACTTGTCACCCATGCGACTGCATGCGTTCCGGTAATGTGCGTGCTTCCCACCATTTGGAAATCACATGTCCTTTCAAAAAGGACTTAGGTTAAAACATATAATGCACATATCTTTTGGAATAATATTAAAATATTATTCCCAAGGCTTAAGCCCCCTAGGCTCAACACTTAGCCCCTTTTTCCCACCTCCAACCCCTAATTCCTTGCCCACTCTGTGGATGCTCAGTCCCTCTTCACTCATTCATCGTGGTCGGTCTGCACATGGCGGTGTTTATATTTATTAATTGTTTTGCATGATTACATATACAACAGTAGGCTCCCGGCCTTCAACACTTAGGCTCCCTTGCCTGACAGACACATAAGCCTACCAGCTTATACAAAACTTGGCTCACCAGCCTATAAAACATAATTACAATTTCTTTTAAAACATGTTTTACAATGGGGCTCGGCCTTAGGGACACTACACCAGGCATCCAGAAAAACTACTCCCTAAATTTGACCCCAAAACCTCTGGATTGCCTGAAGACCATATTAAGAAGTTCATATTAGCTATAAGGTTAATGAATGTGCAACATGACGATGTGGTTTGAAATTTTTTCCCTTATACCTTTGAAAATTCAGCCTCAACTTGGAATTTCAACCTACCAGTCGGTTCAATAACTAGTTGGACAAAGTTTCAAAAGGATTTCTTGGACAAATTTGTTGAGGAAACTACTACAGGAGCTTTAATGGCGGAAATTTTCGCCACCACTATGAGTTTAAAAGAAAAGGTCAAAGATTTCAACCAAAGGTTCACCACCATTTTGAACAAATTCCAACCTAAGGCTAAACCTACATAGGAGTTGCAGATTGAAGTATATGGTAATGCTCTCCCAACTTCTATTTCCATGTTCATAAAAAGGGTTGCCAAACATACTCTAGCTGAAAATTTCAAAGAAGATAAAACGATTGAAGTCCAAATGAAAGGATGCAAAGAAGGTCATATCTCACTAATAAAAAAGGAAACCCAACCTCTACCTAAGAGAGGAATTTTGTTAACAAGACACTCGGACAAACAAACATAACAAGGTCCTGAGAAAGAGGGAGGGGATCTAGAAAACTTGCAACGGATGATCAAAAAACTTTCCAACGACATCATCGATATGAAAAGGAGTGGCAATGAAGGAAACCAAAGTCAAAGGCATTATAAACATTTTTTTAAAAGGAACCCACCTTTCAAGGCTATAGAATCTTCCCCAACCAACCTAAACATTGACTTAGGGAATTTAGCATCTGAATCCTTCTGCACATACCATCAAGAAAACCATTCAGAAAGAGGCCGCGCCCAATGTTTGCGTGCTATGAATCTAATGGCTAATCGATTCCTAGATGAATGCTCTCTAACCAAACAACCCAATGGCTTGGTAATGGGTGTTACTGATCAAGAAAGTGAAGAACCACCTGAAGAGATTGCCATGTTGATATGGGATTTCAATCACCCGATACCTTTCAACGACTTCATTGAGATGCAGTGATGCAGGAGCATCACTCCACCTCAACACGCGCCAGCCAATTGACACGTGTGGTGCACATTCAAGGAAGGGAGAGGCGTCACCCTCTCATTTTTCCTTCGAGAATCTAAGGCGTGATCAAGGCATTTAATGAAGACGAGATGGAAGAGCCAATTTGTGCCTTCGCACAAGCTAGAGGTAAGGTTTCCATTAAGTGGTTGATGGTAGGAGGGATCTGTATCCGATTTGGAGAAGATTTGCATCATTGTAATTTTCCCATTAGACATGTGTTTTGAATAGTGATTTGACACCACTAGCTTAGCTTGGAGGGAATCTCGTCGAGCCCCTTTTGTATAAATATTTGTATTTTATGCTCAGGAGAGGTTGTTGTGGAGAGACATAGATGCATAGGAGATAGGGAGAGAAACTCAAAGAGACGAGACTCAATTGTAAATCAGACTCTCGTATTGTAATGAACATTCTGCCATTAATAGAAAATGACAACTTTTCCTATTATCAATTTCTATGTAATGGATATTTTATGTTGAATGTCATTTGTATGCATGTGAATTGTAGATGAATGTTTGGAATCGTCTGCAGGGATAAAGCATACCGTTTTCTGTCTGTGAGTGTGTCGGATTAAGTTTGGTTCTATAGGCTAAGTGCAAGGAGTGTACGACAGAGAGAGGAAACTTTGTGAGTCGACGCAAAGAGTGCGTGTCTGAACTCAGTGGAGTCAGAAGAGAAACTGCCAGGAGGGCATACCAGGTTAATTCATAGCCTTGGGAGGAAATTTCAAGGGGGTTACGTACCTTGGAAAGAAATACTGTGTAGGAGGAAACACAACTCAGAGTTACTAAACACTCTGAAACACTCTTCTAGGAGGGAATAGAGTAAGTACGAGAGCGTACCAGAACAACATGGTTGGAAGTGTTGGAAATCTTAAGAGAACCCTAGAGTTGTTGAACACTTTGAGGAAGGAAGGCTTTGCAAGAGTGCATAGAAAAAGGAAATGAGACACCTTAAACCCTTCAGGTAGGATAAGGGAGAAGTCGTCGAAAATCTTAGATGAGCGAAATGAGTGCGCCAAGGAGATTGTAAATCCATATTCCAAGCTCAGGAGGGAGAGCGTAAACTTCCAGGAGGGCACGAGAACGTTCACTGAAGGACGTAGAGGAATGGGGAACCTTGAAGATTTTCAAGTTGAGCAAAGTCGCAGAAGAGCCTGCACAAAACTCTGCAAGGAGTGCATAAGAGTTCGAGAATAGCCTAAGCATCGAAAAGGGAAAAATACGCTAAGTGTGCAGAAAAGTCGAGGACTTGCCAAATTCCCGAAGATAGTAAAATCGTCCATTGTCCAGGAAGACAGGTGGAAGAATATCCGAGAGTTTGAGGATTCAGACTTCGGAAGAGTTGCAAGGAGTACAATTCAAACTTCGCGAAGGGCGAAGTGTGGAGTGATTCTGGACTGTTCAATCCAGGAATATGCATGACAAAGATCCACGTACTTCGGAGGAGAACCCTTCGGAGAAAAGTCAAGGAGAAAATACTCGAAGATCTAGGAGCTGAAGCAATATTAGCCTTCCATTTAGACATGACACGTGGCGAGAATTTATCAGTTTCATAAATCGAGAAGTATAGAGTTGGGAGAAGAGAGGAATCATGAATTACAAACTCACAATTTGATCGTAGCCGTCGAGCACGAGGAGAACGTGGACTGTATATTTGGTCTTGAAGGATTCGCCTATTCAGAAATCAGGAAAAGGGGAGTAAGAAGCTCGCGAAATTTTCGAAGTACGGAGTCGTGAAGAGAGCTGGCCCATGGTCATGGTACGCGGTCAAGAAGGGAGGATCCTATCATAGAGAGATAGCGTCCATTGGCGTTAAGAGTTGAAGAGCGCTGAGGAGAGGGTCCGTGGTTGCCACACAACTTGCACCGAAAAGGAAGAAGGGCACGTGTCAAGTTAAATTGGTTCCTATCAGGAGCCCGACGAGCCATTCGGTTTGGTGACTTGAATGATCCTAGACAGGGAGGTCGAGCAACCCTTTGGAGGGAAGGGGGTCTGCGCCAATATGGTATCAGAGATAATGCAGAATTGATTTTTGTAAGCAAGGGAGATGGAGTGCGATACTCTGTTGAAGTTGTTGCAAGTTGTGCAACAGATGATAAACAACCAGGTGGGCTGTAGGTGAAAAAAGATGGACGTTGGAAGTCATGAGAACGGTCGAGGGGAGGTCTACCTATAGAAAATCAAAGCAGAAATAGGCAAGGAGATCAAGGAAATCCAGACATAAATGGAGATTCTAGCATTGAAAATGCAGGAGGAGGCAAGGGTGCATTGGAGGTATGAATGGCCCTTGAAGAGAATAGTTAAATGGCCGGTTTAGGAGTTGTTGGCCAGAGGGCAAAAAAAGGTGTTAAAAAGGTGGTTGAGGTATGCTGAAAACCTCAGTGATGAAGGAAAGAGATCTGGAAGAGGTCTCATAGGTTTCCAGGTGGGCAATGAGAAGGGATAGGTGGATCTCGTAAACTTCTAGGTGGGTAGAGGAGACATCACAAATTTCCAAGTGGGAAAGAGAGAAGAGGTGAGATCAATTGAGATATTGCATCAGGGGGTGTTGACAAATGAGGAGGAGGTAGAAGAAATACCTCCCTCAGATGGAGATTCGCATGGAACTACGAACCATGTGAATGAAGATGATGACAAGTTGGAAACTTTCATCATAGTGAAGAATGATCAGAGGAGCATTATGATCATTGGAGGAGTCGAGATATTCCTACCAAGTGGTCAAGGAGAGGCTAGCATAGACGTTGCAGATACATAAGGACAATAAGATGAGACTATCATGGATAAGGATGAACATATACTAAAGTCTCTCCCAACATAAGAGGAATGCCCAGTTGAGTTACTCACTCATTTGGAAATGGAATTGAAGGCACTGGAGGATTGGTTGGATAGTTTGACACCAAAAGGTGGCTGCTAAAGGATAACCATGCCAGGGGAGGCATACCAGCACGAGTTGCAGCTGGAGGAAGTTGGATTTAAACCAGCACAAGAGAAGCTGATAGGAGAAAATACGTCAAAAGAAGAAGAAGCTGAGCATAAGCCCAGTAATGAGAAGAATGCAAGAGTGGAAGCTGTAGCAGAGTGGCAAGCTAAGGCCACACGAGATGAAGGAGAAAACTTGGGAGATCGATGTGATTTACTCATTGACAAGGAGGAGGTGGAGAAAACTAGTATGCAAAATAAGAGCCAGCCAATGGAGCAGTTGGACGAGGTGATTGAGGAGATAAGGAAGCTGATGTTGGGGCCAGTAGAAGAAGCGGTCAACAAGGAGAAGCTGGATAGAAAGGAACCCGCACGAGCCACATAAAATATTTAGGAGAAGAAACAACAAAGAAGAGAAGTTGAGAGACAACTCCGGGATAAAGTTTGGGATCCAAGAGGATTTCAGTAGAGTTGGAGAGCTCATGAATTTTCGTAGTTGTGGAGTATGATGTAGGAGAATTTCTTCTGCGCCTCAGCATGAGCCACCCGATTGACACGCATGGTGTGCATTCAAGGAAGGGAGAGGAGACACCCTCTCGTTTTTCCTTTGTGAATCTAAGGCGTGATGAAGGCATTTAATGATGACGAGATGGAAGAGCCAAGTTGTGCCTTCGCACAAGTTGGAGATAAGGTCGCCAATAAGTGCTTGACGGTAGGAGGGATATGTATACGATTTGGAGAAGATTTCCATCATTGTAATTTGCCCATTAGACAAGCATTTTGAATGGTGATTTGACACCACTATCTTAGCTTGGGGGGAAGCTCATCAAGACCCTCTTGTATAAATATTTGTATTTTATGCCCAGGAGAGGTTGTTTTGGAGAGAAACAGATGCATAAGAGTTAGGGAGAGAAACTCAGAGAGCCGAGAATCAGTTGTAACTCAGACTCCTGTATTGTAATGAACATTCTACCATTAATAGAAAATGACATTTTTTCCTATTATCAATTTCTGTGTATGGATATTTTGTATTGAATGTCATTTGTATGCATGTGAATTGTAGATGAATGTTAGGAATCGTCTACAGGGATAGATCATGAAATTTTCTATCTATGAGTGTGTCAGATTAAGTCTGGTTCTCTAGGCTAAGTGCAAGGAGTGAGCGATAGAGTGAGGAAACTTTGTGAGTCTACGCAAAGAGTGCATGTCTGAACTTGGTGGAGTCAGAAGAGAAACTTCCAGGAGGGAATACCAGGTTAATTCACAGACTCAGGAGGAAATTTCAAGGTGGTTAAGTACCTTGGAAAGAAAGACTGTGTAGGAGGAAACACAACTCAGAGTTACTGAACACTCTAAAACACTCCGCCAGGAGGGCATAGAGAAAGTAAAAGAGTGTACCAGAATAACACGGTTGGAAGTGTTGGAATCCTTAAGAGAACCCCAAAGTTGTTGAACACTCTGAGGAAGGAAGGCTTTGCAAGAGTGCATCGACAAAGGAAAGGAGATGCCTTAAACCCTTCAGGTAGGCTAAGGGAGAAGATGTTGAAAAGCTTAGCCGAGCACAAGGAGTGTTCCAAGAAGATTGTAAATCCATCTTACAAGCTTAGGAGGGAGAGCATAAACTTCCAGGAGGGCATGAGAACATTCACTGAAGGACGTAGAGGAATGAAGAACCTTGAAGGTTTTCAAGCTGAGCAAAGTCGTAGAAGAGCCTACGCAGAAATCTACAAGGAGTGTAGAAGAGTTTGAGAATAGCCTAAGTCTCAAAAAGGGAAAAATGCGCTAAGTGTGCAAAGGAGTCGAGGACTTGCCGAAGTCTCGAAGACAGTAAAATCGTCCATCATCTAGGCAGATAGGTGGAAGCATATCCGAAAGTTAGAGGATTCAGACTTCGAAAGAGTTGCAAGGAGTGCAATTCAAACTTCGCTAAGGGAGAATTGCAGGGCGATTCTAGACATTTATATCCAGGAAGACGTGTGGTGGAGATCCATGTACTTCGGAGGAGAACCCTTCAAAGAAAAGTCAAGGAGAGAATATCCAAAGAGCTAGGAGCCAAAGCAATCTTAGCCATCCATTGAGACATGACACATGGCGAGAATTCAACATTTCGCTGTTTCACAAATAGAGAAGTATAGAGTTGGGAGAAGAGCGGACTTGTGTAGTCTGAACTCACGATTTGATTGTATTCATTGAGCGTGAGGAGTTTGTGGACCGTAGATTTGGTCTTGAAGGATTCGCTGATTCAGAAATCGGGAAAAGGGAAGTAAGCAGCTCGTGAAAGTTCTCAAGTACGAAATTGCGAAGAGAGCAAGCCCATGGTCACATCAACAAGGGAGGAGCCTAACATAGAGAGATAGATTTTGTTGGTATTAAGAGTTGAAGAGCACTGAGGAGAGGGTCTATGGTTGCCACACAACTTGCGTCGAAAAGGAAGAAGGGCCTGTGTCAAGTTAAATTGGTTCCCATTAGGAGCCTGATGAGCCATTCATTTCAGTGACTTGAACGATCCTAGACCGGGAGGTCGAGCAACTCTTTGGAGGGAAGGGGGTCTGCGCCACGCAAGGATCCCCAAATGAAATTATGGCTATACAGATGTGAAGTAAAATTCAACCTATCCAAAGTAATCCCACCACTACTCAATCATCTCGAGGTGATCGATCTCCCCAAACCCCTATTTTCTTCCCAAAAAAAATCTCACAAACATACATACACGGGAAACACCTAAGCTAGACTACAACGTAGTAGAAGACTTGAAGAAGATCAAAGCTAATGTGTCTGTCATGGACATGTGTAGGATTCCTCAACAAAAGGATTTTTTGTTACATGCCTTAAAATTAACAGATACCTCTATGACAAACATTAACCAAGGAGACACCCCATCTCCCACAGACTTAACAAATAAGCCGAATGTGAATGCTTGTTCTTTGGATAAAAAATGAAGGCCTTTTGTTCCTCCTTTCCTCTTGATGTTTGAGGTTTTTAATAGAAATCTACATAATTACCCAGTCGATTCCAGGGCATCTTCAAATGTCATGCCATTGACAATATGCAAGAAACTGAATGCAACCCCGATCAAAAGTGATAAACAGGTTATACAACTAGATAGAAATCAGGTAAAGGTCATTGGGGAACTGAAATATGTCATGATAAGAATTTCTACACACCCCAAATTTGTTCAAGTAATTGACATAATCATGGTATACATCCCGAAGGCCTATGGAATGCTACTTAGATGAGACTGGTATGAGAAATTAAAGAAATACTTTAGTACCGACTGGGCTCACCTTTGGTTTCCATTGAAAGGACATACAAACATGATTAGGATTGACAAAGAAAGATATCTCAAACATACCGTCACTGATTTAGAGACCCTAAATGAACCCTCGTTAACAAAGTTCCCTATGTTAGGAAACTGCTCCTGTGATTTTGATTTCGGTAATTTCTCCCCTCACATGTCTGACATACCTTCCGCACAAAAATACAGAATGATATTTCAAATATACTTACTAGCAACCTTAGAAGAAAACATCTTCTATCAGGATTCTCTGACAGGAGTAGCAGACAAGGAGGTTGAAATTGAAAAAATAGCTAGACATGAAGAAGTTAGAAATTCCCCTCCACAAATTTGGATGCTATACTTTGATGGTTCTAAATTGCAAGAAGGGTCAGGAGTGGGATGCATCCTCATTGACCCAAAGGGGAAACAAACTTCTTATCCTCTAGATTAGAGTTCAAATGATTTAATAACATTGCTGAATATGAAGCTCTAGTCCAAGGACTAAAGAAATCCATCGATTTAAACATCAAGGAATTAAAGGTTTTTGGAGACTCCAAAATTATCGTTAGGAAAGTAAAGAATACTATCCATTGAAATTCACCTCACTTAAGAAATTATCAGCAAGAGGTACACATACTAATAGACAATTTTGAGGCCTTCAACATTTCTGTTGTTCCCAAGACGAAAAATACCCTTGTTGATGATCTAGCCACCCCAGCCTCAAGATTATCTACTTTATGAAGATTATGAAGTCTCGAGGTTTGGCACCTAACAACATTTCTAACTGGAAAGTTTTTGAAGAGGATGAACAAATTGTAGATTTCCTAAATAATCATAAGAATTTTAGGGACTTGGCCATTGATGATGAAGTATTCCAAGAACTACTCATAGAATCAAATCTCCACAAACAAAATAAGGGAATAGATTATTCTGATGACAAACCCAAGTTTCACACAATACCTAAAGGAGTGGCCAATTTGGAGAACCTTTTTGACTTGAGGGGAAGATTAAGGGGACCAAAGAATGCAAAAACATCGAGCTCATGCCCTATACGAAACTATAAACCTAGGCACCCCCGAGAATCCAAAGAATGTCAACCTAGGCAAGATAGTGTCCAAAGAAGATAGGAAAGCTTATCTTAAACTATTTAAAGAATATCACGACGTCTTTGCTTGGTCTTACCGAGAATTGAAAACTTATGATACTCGCATTGTTCAACACATGATCCTGTTGAAATATAGAATAAAACCCTTCCAACAAAAACTTAGGAATTACCACCCATCTTTGGAACCTCTAATGTATCAAGAGTTGAA
Organism: Picea engelmannii; assembly: GCA_009831015.1. Classification (NCBI taxonomy): domain Eukaryota; kingdom Viridiplantae; phylum Streptophyta; class Pinopsida; order Pinales; family Pinaceae; genus Picea; species Picea engelmannii. The sequence goes on along the minus strand of ML787809.1, from coordinate 676,904 downwards.
GAAATTATTAGATGCTAAGATTATATTTCAGGTAAGACAGTCTGCATGGGTATCCAATCTAGTTCTTGTCAGAAAGAAGTCTAGGGAGATCTGTTTGTGTGTGGATTTCATAAATCTTAACAAAGCATAAAAAAAAGATAACTACCCAGTCCCACCCATGGAACAACTCTTATAGACAGTATCCGACTCTGAAATTGTTTCTCTCCTAGACGATTTCCTAGGATATAACCAAGTCCTAGTTTCAGAAGATGATTGATTAAAAACTACCTTCTGAACCAAGTGGGGAACCTTTGCTTATAAACACATGCACTTCGGGCTGATTAACATAGGGGAGACCTTCCATAGGGCCATGGATGTAGCTTTTTGAGGATTTATTAACAAGTGTGTGGTAGTCTATTTAGATGACATAACAATATACTCAAAAAATAAGGAAGACCACATTCAACATTTGACTCAGATATTCGAAAGGTGTAGGAAATATGGAATATCTTTGAATCCTAAGAAAACCATCTTTGGCATAGAGGAAGGGAAGATACTAGGTCATATTATATCTAAAGAAGGAATTAGCATTGACCTTGAGCGGATAAAAGAGATAACTCAACTCCCCTTTCCCCATAATAAAAAGGCCATGCAATATTTCTTTGGGAAAATCACTTTTGTGAAAAAATTTACTCTGGACTTCACCGAAACTGTCAAACCTTTACAAAGAATGATTCAAAAAGATGCAAAGTTTAAATGGGATGAAGAAAAGAAAGGAGCTTTCAATAACATCAAAACTACCATCTCCCAAGCACCAATGTTACAAAGCCTTGATTTCAACAAAGATTTTTTCCTTTATACCTTTGCTTCTAACCAATCCTCGGCTGCAGTACTTACCCAAAAAGACGATGAAAACAATGAAGCACCAATATCCTTTATGAGAATTAACCTACAAGGATCCGAACTAAACTACCCTCTATATACAAACAAGTTTACATAGTATATAAAGTGGTCAAACATTTCAGGTCCTATATCTTGAAGAATCACACTAAAGTCATAGTACCTCATCCAACAGTCCGATCTCTGTTCACTCAAAAAGAGATGGGAAAAATATGGGGAAATTCGATGGATTCATCCAAGAATTTGATCTAGACATAAAACCTGCCAAAATAGTCAAAGGTCAAGGATTGTGTAAACTGGTCGTTGAGGAACAAGATTTGATTAACGCAGAAGACTCCGGTTGGGAAAATGAGCTATCGTTATGGTACAACGAAGCCTTATACATACTTATTGTGCAATAATCCTAGTATGGAAACTTTTCTTATCTCCTGCATCATGGAACTTGTCCGTAAAACTTAAACCCTAGAGAAAGGAGAGCCCTCGGGTTAAAATCTGCTCAATATCGCCTCATAAATTCGATGATTTTTTGCGTAAATTATGATGGAGTGCTCCTTAGATGTCTCGAACATGACGATGCATAAAAAGTATTGAGAGAGCTCCATGACGGTCCAGTGGGTGGACATTTTGCAGGAGAACATGGCTCACAAAATATTAAGGGCTAGTTATTATTGGCCTACTTTGTTCAGGGACGTTCATGCATATGCGAGGAAATGTAAATCTTTCCAGTTGAGTGTCGGTAGAGAAAAGAAGGCAGTCGTTCCACTCCATCCATTGACCATATCCAAACCATTCAAACAATGGGGAATATACGTCATAGGGGAAATTACTCCCAATTCTTTGAAACAACATAAATATATCTTGACTGCCACAAACTATTTTACGATATGGACGGAAGCGATCCCTCTCATGCACGTTAATGAGAAGGTAGTAATCCAATTTTTAGAACAACAACTGATAACAAGGTTTGGATTGCCCTCTGTTCTCATTTTTGACAATGCTGCCTACTTTTCTTCCACGCTCTTGAAATAATTCACCCTTAATAAGGGGATCATAATAAGATATTCTGCAAATTACTATCCGTAAGGGAATGGGGTGGTAGAGTCAACTAATAAAAACCTGATGAGAATTAAAAAAAAATAGTTTTTGAGAATCATAGGAATTGGCATAATTTGCTTCATAATTCCCTATGGGCCGATAGAGTAATGCCTAAAGAAGTCATAGGAAACTCTCTGTATTTTCTAGTATATGGACAAGAAGCCATTCTCCCAAATGGATTGTATCTTCCATCTTTACATCTTTCCCATGCATCAAGAGGTCAACCCTCATCCGCTATTCAACAAAGGATTGATACCCTTCTCATGCTAGACGAAGAAAGGGAAAAGGTTAAAGTTAAGTTCAATGCTCATCAACAAGTAGTCAAAAGATGGTTTGACAAACATAAGGCCAAAGAAAAAATTTTCGAAGTAGGGGACCTAGTTTTGAAGTGGGATAAAGCAAACAAGTCCAAAGGAAAACACTAAAAGTTCCAAAATATGTGGTTCAAACCTTTTCAGGTGGCCGAGAAGATCGGGGAAGGAACATACCGGTTGTAGAATATGATGGGGTAATTCGACACCCTTCTGGTGAATGGCTAGGCCTTAAAACAATACTTCTCCTAAAAAAACCAGAAATCTTTTGAAGCTTTGTTTGAGTTTTTGTTTCTTTCAACATACATTTTTGATTCAGACGAATGTGTGGGTTTAGGGAAGACCATTTTTTGAACTCCTTTTTTCATTCTTTCTTTTTGATTGTTATTTTATTTAATTAAGTTGTGTTTTGTAAAGAAATGGTTGAATTTAATGAATATGGTGAAGAAGACTCTGCTCCTGACCTGCACTTACATGCAAAATAAGAGACCTTGGGCAGACACAAATTTTCAAAAAATCATATTTGTCTTTGTAAGCATACTACTCGGGGAAGCGATGAAATATCTTCTTAGTGGCCTCGTAGAGCTAAATGGAAAGATGGATCACTGGAAAGAATCACATGTACCTATGGACAAAGCCAATTAAAGATCCACCTTAACAGTTTCACCTTATCAAAAAACATATATCCTCGTTTTTGACTCACTCTTGGTATTTATGCTAGAAAAAGATGATCCATAAAAAAGAGTGTAAAGTCTGAGAGGGTAGACAGATAACTCCATCAAGGTTATGGACGCTCACTGAAAGCGGAGCAAGGTATGTGATTTCAGGGTTACTCTGTCGGGGCTATGGACGCTCGCTGACAATGGAGAAACACCTTAAGAAAGGAATGGTAGTTAAATGGCCTCACGCCAATGGATGCTCTACCCGACTCTTGTATATAAAGGACATGGATTATGGTTAACATGAAAGGAGATGGAAAAGCTAAACCCCATAGGAAGATCCAGATTCATAAATGCGGGAACTTGTGTACACATTGATAGAAAAGGTTATGCTGAAAAGGAATAGAATAAAGCTAGATGGTTTCTCAACCAATTTGCATAGGATAAGCACAAGAGAAGGAGCATAGATCTAGTTTTCGCCCAGAGAATCGCCATTTGTTGAGAACACAACACACCCTAAAAGTATTTATGAATTTTTTATTTTGGGTACCACTTTTTCATTTCTCATTGGACTCAGTCAAGTAGGGATCAATTTGCTTTTTCTATTTTCTTTTGTTTTATCATCGATCACATTCATTTTGATATGAAGTCTGTTGAAAAATTTAACATTTTTATTTAAGTAAACGTGGCATTAGACTAAGTTTCACATAGCTTAAAATTTGTTTTATAAAGATCCACACACCGATCGACAATCCTGGTCTACGAAAATAAGTCCTTAAAAACAATTGTCGATCACCGATGCACCGTCGACATCGGAAAATTGGGAGAAAGGGTGCACCAATCCGTGATTTTGGCCTATGAAATTTTTTCTAAAAATCGTCGATGTGCTGTTGGCATTGATGAAATCCAAAAGATAAACCGTCAACATAGGTGACAACAATCGCCTATCGCTGATCGCCAATCGCCAATCGCCAATTGCCAATCGCCAATCGCCAATATACCATCAACATCGCCGAAGAGGGAGAAATGGCATGATAACATATGTCAAAAAGAAAATCACCGATGCTGAAAAGAAATGCTTCTCATGCCTAAGGGGTCAAATCAACCACCATGTGTTTTACTACGTAAACATTCTGTATTGCTTGGGTATTACCCACGTCATATTTTGATGTTCCCCATTTCATACCTATACTTTCACATCAACACCTCCACGCCAACACTGTGGGGCAGTTTTGGGTCGGCATTGAAACTTTTTCCTAGAGGCGCCAACAAAATAACATCAAAGACAATCCACTGATGCTGATACTCGCATTAACTACCGACTAATTGATAGAACACTGAAATTCAAGTTTTAGATCGAATCTTTATCCACCGAAAATGACGATCTTGGTCATTTTGCATTGTCCATTTAATAATCTTGCTTATCCTCGAGACCGATCATACTAGTCCTGTTAGAGTGCGAAAATGATCGATTAATTTAAGGAGACACCTCTAATTAAGTGAAGGATGGGGTTTGTGATTTGTTAGACAATTAAGAGCTTCATGTAACCAATAACACGATGTCGTGTGCCGATTAAATTCTAAAAATTTTAATTCACTGATGAACTCTAAAAGTAACACGCTCCTGCGCCGCCAACCTGCATTGCATTTATTCTTGAGCATGATGTGGATTTTGTTATAGATTGTATAGACCGTATCTATACTCGTGAATTTAAGACTTGATGCAACAAGGTAGGTATGTTTTAAATCTACAAAGTTTGTGCCCAAGCATGGTATTCCATTCACAAATCATTGATCGTCCAAGAAGATGAAAGCGCAAGAGAGAGCATCGAAGAGGTAACATGTCATTGTACCACTTCAATTACCAGTAAGCCAAGGTTATTTCTTGTAAGGAAGAGGTAAGCATGATATTTATTGTTTATATTTTATTCTTGCTTCAAATGACACTTATCTTAGTTGGCTTGCAACTTAATATTCTGTTTTGTGCAGGAAAATGCCTCCTCGAAGGCCGATAACTAGGTGCTCACCAAGAACACCCAAAATGAAAAAATTGGATATCGACAAAAGGTTCGACACTGGTGACCGCGAGGGAATTTGATTTTATTTCAAAGACAGAGTCGGTTATCCGAACTTCCACTAAGAAAAAGTTTACCCAACCTCCAGCTATCGGGGACACAGAGGCGAACACTAGATCTAAAGTAATGATCCCACATTGGGGGGATCTTTTTAACAAAATAAATCAAGAATATTACCTTAAATTTACACCCTATAGCGACCCAAATGTCAGGGTATTGGATGATAATGTTTTCACGAACATTAGGCGATCATCCTTACATATGGTGGCCTGCCGAACCCTAGTTCTTCGTTGCATTGAAACCCTCAGATGGATAATTGACCACACAGACGTGATGAAATGCACAATCAATAATGGGAAGGGCGATTGTGTTGGTGTATTTCTTCCATTAGAGGTACAAAAATACTACAAACTCAAAGACCCAACGGAGAGACTGAATACAAATTTTGTGGTCGGGTTTTATGAGTTCCATGACACCAATAGGTTATTGGCCTTGTGGTGGAAAGAAGATAATAAATTCAAAAATAGGAGTAGTGGTTGGTACAATACGGTAAACCTCAAAGATCTTTATATGTATTTAATGACTTTAATTTGCCGATTGTATGGGGAAAAAGATTGCTCAATGTTTTCAAAAGCATGGATTCCCTTGGCATATACCGTGGAAATCTCCAGGAGTAATTTTAATTGGGGAGCCATCATTTCCAAACAACTGAGCATCAAAATCCTATAGGCCTAGACACCAAAGGATGGAGAAACACCAATTTTCTACATGGCATCGTACCTTTTGGACGTAATCTGCACAAGAAACGTTTTCGTAGGTATGAATTTAAGTTGGCATGTTTCTGAGTTACCCATGCATGTTTATTTCAACATTTTGTGGGAAAATAGGTACAAAAAGTTTTACGCCATGATATGTGATGAGTTCATAGCCCGAGTGCACTTCATTATATTTAGAAAATAATTCCCAAGGATTTCAATGGTAGCCAAAAAGATGATTTCCAAAGTGGGCCAATGGTATTTTGAAGAAACAAGCATTTATATCAGAGTGTTTGGGGCTATTGGAACACCACACCTACTCCCCGTTCATGTCCCAGACCATCTCATTTTGGGAGAAATTTGTTACCAGACCATTCTGCAAGGCTATAATGCCTCTTTGGTAAAGGGTAAGAAGAGGGCTTTCATACCCTATGGTTTTCATATCGGGTTTTACATGGTAAAATGCACTGCACATGCGAAACAAGAGGGATTGAGTTAACTTGAGTATCGGTTTCCCCACAGTCCATTTTTGCAAGCAGTATCCAAAATGCTTGGTACTACAACACGTGTTGCAGGTGTCCTCATGTTGGCCATATTCTCATGATATCTTCGAAGATGAGATCTTTACCAAGGGTTCCCAAGACTGGGAGGGAGTGCTCTATAGAAGGGCTAACCCAAATATGACCAAATTCAAAGCAATGACCATGGATGAACAAGTTGAGACTATAGGGCACACTGCTCAAGAAGCCATTAGGGTAAGAGAAGAAAACTGGGCAGCTTAAGCGACCAAGGCATAGAGAAGGGGGACATTGTGATTAGAATAAGTTGAGAGAGCTATGCAAAGATTAAGGGAAGATCCACCACTTAATCCTTTTATAGGACCCTTGAGAATTACCCCAGTCGATACAAATGACAAGGCAGAACTAGATAATTCAAAGACAATTCCATCAGAATAGAGTGTTGAACAAGAAAACAACAACCCTATGTCACCACAGGAAGGATTGTCGGTGACTAATACAACTGAGCAAAGGTCATAAAGAGCATCAAGTGGGATGTATATTCCTAATGTCCTCATAGATCTAATACCATATATTATGACAAGGAAGGTTCATAAGCTTCACACATAACCTCGGTTCCAATCACACAAGAGGAGGAACCCAGGGAAACATCTACTCCCACTTCCAATGATTTGGTCCCAAATCCCCAAGTAGGTGACCTGGAAGCTAGAAACACTCTTGACACTGTATTTCTTAATCAACTAGGAACACAACCTCAGGATGATAGCTCTCAGAGCGACTTGAATATAGGTGAACAAGAAGAAGGAATAGGGCATCTAGAAATCGACACCCCAACGATCGAAATCCCATCCAATATCGATCCTTCGCCCACTTCTTCATCTAGGAAAAAGAATCCATTATCTGACAAGGAGCAACAAAAGGCTAGGTCACTAGAACATATAGGAAATTCGCCTAGTAGGGAACTAAGCGGACCAAGCCATGGAACATAACAAGTTGATGCAACAACATTACCACATAAACCACTACTTGAGAAGGAAGGAGGTCGTGCGATTACCCTCGAAAGGGATAGAGAATCTGCCATGGAACACCTCTATATGGTGGGAAGCATAGATACTACTCTGTCTTGGGGACATCAACAGATTCCTGAACCAATAGATGAAGTCACTGATATACATGCAATTTCTTATGATAGGAAAACGAAAGATGTGATGAGAAGAACAATCAATAAAAGTAAGCTCAAGATCGATAACATAGTTTTAATAACCATAGAGGAGACACTGTTCGACAAACAAAGTGCTAAGATGACTGAGCTAATCAGAGTAGGGATGGCCATAACCAATGCCACTTTAGATAGGGAAAAAAGGGATGAAAGGGAGGTGGCCGCCATGAAGAAAGAATTGGACCATTTGTGACATCAAGCAAATTATTACCAAAATTCAACACAGACGGTGGTACTTTTGAAGTGTGAGATTTGAGATATGTATGCACAATTCACAAGGGAGAGAGATCTCTTCACCGCTCACATAGCTAATTTCCAAGAAGATACCCTCATGGGGATGGAAACTTGTAAATACATGCAACGATGGTATGAGAAGACACATCAAGCCTTAGAATAGATAGACTACATCAACGAAGTATAGAAGGGCCGAGATATAGAATATCATGGAATCCGAGTGCTGATGGACAACAATATCGCCTGAATAAGGAAGGTAGTTGAAAATGGGTAAACATGGTCCAGGAAACCTGACAAAAAATAAAGGAAAGATGGGAAGAATGTGAGAAAATTTGGGAGAAAATCAATCAGGAAATGAGGAATACCGACTTGCCAGAGTTTGGCCCACCAGAGGATTTCACTGATCTACCCGACATAGTTAAGAGGCATGTAGAGCAAGACCAGGTGCACGAAGTGGAGATTTTGGAGGTTTCAAGCATGATCCCGGGTCAAGTGAAGAAGTTCATGGAGCCTTTGATTAAATCTCTTGAAGTATTACAATGCTCGAGTGTCAAACTAATCAAGTACAAAGAACGAGAAATTGAGATGAAGGAAGTCCTCTCCTCTCCGATGGATCAACACAAGTTCCCATATGCAAATACATGAAGAGATATCTTCTGCAGGTGGTCATAATATGAGAGGAACAATCCACTTCAGTAAAATGACCAGATGATCTCAAGAGAAGAAAAAGAGAACATATAGATAAAGTTTTCCACGTGTCATTTTCTTGACTTAACACAACTTAGTAGCTATTTTTAGTTTAGATTTATTTTATAAATAAGAGAATCGACCTTGATCTCAGGGTCGATGGTTTTGGAGAGAAAGAATTTTTCTGGAATATTGTAATGTAATTACTTCTGTGCAAGTTATTTTAATTAAGAAGTTATGTTTAGAACCAAAGACTCTTCTTTCATCTGAGGCATAAATGGGATTGGACCGAGGGGGATTATCTCTGTCTTCGAAATCAATATTCGTTGCTATATTGAGTAAGAATTGTTGTATATGTTATTTAATTTATCTTATAATGCCGGGATAGTTATGTTATTCTAGTTGATGAATAGAAATCGATTTTGTTAACATGTGATTGATAATAGAGCACTGTAAATTACTTTTCCTGCACTAACTTCTGGTCACGCATATATTTTCTTTCTGTAACTATTATCTCAGATGATGTTGAATGTCTGCAAGTCACAATGGTATTATTGCTAGTTTGAAGTAGTTTAGATCTTCTTCATCTGCATGCTAAGGTATAAAGGTTATCCGAAAGCCAAGCTTTCTCCAACATGTATTAAGTTCCCTCTGCCATTTTGTTTAAGCTCTATATTTCTTTTGTTACAAATGTTAGAAAATAACCAAAAAGAGAACTGCATAGCCTAAGGAAAGGTTTCACAGAAAGGAAATAATCTATCATTCAGAAAGGAAATAATCTTTCTTTGGGTTGTTCTATCCTCTCCTATAGCAATGCCTCCTCGAGTAATGACAACAACTCTAGGTTTGGTTCCATAAGGTTCAACATATATCATTTGTACTTGTGGGTTCTGCTGGGGTCCTCATCTTTCCTGATTCTTAGCCAGTAGCACAGGGCATTCTTCTATGACATGCTCAAAAGAGTTACAATAACTATAGATTGTGCAAGGAATATGACAATCCCTTGCTAAGTGTCCTGGCTGCGCGCAGTTATAACAGATTATTTTTCTTCGGCCTCGGCCCATACCTCCTCCTCATCCTCGTCCTCTAAATACACCATGAGGAGTGAAGTTTCCTATCCCTAGAGAGTTTTACTGTGGAGTATTTCCTTCTTGCTGTACTTCGCCTTGAATCTTGTATATGTCTCTCGACCTCTCATGCATGAGATCGTAAGATCTACAATATTTATCATCGTGCCCTACTAATTTACAGAATATGTAGTACAAGTTTGTGGGTGTTTGAACATACTTCTGCATGTAATATCACTCACCTGGGTGATGCCTATTTCTGCACACATCACACCAAGGCAGGTTAACTTGCTTCAAGGGGCTTGGCGCTCCTGAGGCCAAATAATCATGGAATAAGGGACAATGTTCCTTATCATGACCTTTTGATATGCATCTCACACACCAGACATCTTCCCTTTTGTCCTTCCCCTTGTCCTTATTCATATCCTTGACCTGTAGAGACAAACTAGTCAGCTAACTCAAGATCTGGCTCATGCATGAGCTAGATTCTCCCATAGGTGTTGATTCAAACTTCATGGTGATTTCCAAAGCTTCTACCTACGATGCAATATTCTGTTGCATCAGAGGGACTCTGATGTGTGGTAACATCACAACGGTGAACCATTATTTGTTCTGTTCATTGGGGATTTGAAAAGTTAATCGGCCTGTTAGGGTCTTGAATCTCTGGTCGAACTCCCAAACAGGTTCTGCTACCTTTTGTTTGATCTCTTTTAGCTCTGTAATACATTGTGACTCCGACTTAGGTTTCTTAAACTCTGCAATCAACACATTCTTGATCTTGTTCAGTTTCTTAGGCTGTGCTAGTCCTTGGACAAGTTTAATGTACCAACTCAGTTCATGGTCCCATTACGTAGTGCTGAACTGGGTTCTCGTGATGGCTTCGTCAGTAATACTTTTAATATTCCATACATATTCACACATAAACCAATGCTGATCTAGATCTTCAGATCCATATCCTCTAAAGATAGGGATCCTCATTTCATCTGCCATAGAGCTGACTAGGCTTCTTGTCTGAGTAGATGCTAAGCTACCAGTAATAGTGCTCTGACGACTCTGGTGGTTCTGACCATTCTGATTGCTAAGTACTATTGAGACAATAGGAAGATTAATGTTACTTACTTCAGTAGTCCACGTAGTTCTTGAGGTTTCTGGCCCACTTTGGTGAAGTTCTTCAACTTCCCCTTCTTCTGTTCTGGTGGGCTCTGAATGTTATTCGTCGGTTAGATCTACCTCTTCTCCACTACAGAAACCCTCTTCTCCATAATTTTTCTTAAACAAGTTCTCAAGGTGAACCCCTCGGAATACTTTCCCACTATGCGTATGTCCTGCTTCTGTGCCATTGTCACTGTCCGATATCTTGAACATTAGCCTTTTCAGGTCCAACCAATCTATTGTATCTTGAAGATGTGGTTTTCATGCAAGAGCATCTTGATTCTCAGCTTCAAAAAGTGAAATTTTTTTCCTCTGGGTCCTTTGAAAAAGTATCTCTCGGCTTGGCTATATGATTCTGTTCTGTCAACAACAAACTCAGTGATATACCCTCCAATGGTACTATCAAACCAATGATCTACTGCTCTGGATACAATGTTGTCAACTCTCTTGACCTTCTGGATCAGTGCCAGCGTCCAAACCACAGGAGTTCTAGATCTAATCTCAAACTAGGTATCGGCTAACCTAGCCAACCATTCAAACAACTCCTAGTGGATTCCCCCAAAGAATATCTCTTGAATGTCGGTGGAAATGTATCTTTGTAGCCAATCTTCAGTACTCAGTTTAGGGTTCTTGTTCTGGGCTTCAGCGAAGTCCCTCTCTCGATCTTCTATCTACTTTTGAATCTCAGTCTTTGATGGGAACCACCTTGACATTCCCTTAAAAATATTCCTATCCCGGCAACAAAACCATTTGTTGGCACAGGAGCAGACCCAGGGTTCACTCGAAGAGCGCACCAACAAGCCCTAACTACCGGCCTTTTCGGAAACACCTGCAAAGCAGATGAAGTCTCACCCAAAGTAGCTAAGAGGGGGGTTGCAGGAAAGAGATGTCTACAACCAGGGGAATATCAAGTGAAACTAATACAACAATAATGCAACATTCATATATCTCTTATCAACTAGATCTACTCCGTGCAACTATACCTCTGATCTAACACAATAATGAAAATAACAGTATATCAATGACAGAGATCCAGGCATCAATCACACATACGACAAAAAATATACGTGGTTCACCCTCTCTCTAGGGCTACGTCCACAGAACTGTTCTTATGATATATTAAGATAAAGCTTAGAGTTCTGATCTGCACTCTTAGTCAACATATCTTCTCTCTTTTTCTCTCTATCTCCCACCTTCTTGCGCACTCAGCTGCAGGACTTGATCTTCGCACCCAGCTGAAGATCTTACAATACCAGAAGGCTGTCGCTCTCAACACTCCTCTCTCTCATAGTACAACAATATCTCAACCAACAACAATCAATATCAATACCCAACACTAGTACCGACCTGATCTAGGTCCTCTTGACCTCTATTTATACATTATAGTCCCTCACTGATAGCCTTAGGTTGAAACCAAGGTGTCAAAACCCTAATTACCCAAAACCCTAGGTGTCTAAAATGCTAGGTCAAATTGACCTGCCTTTTCAGGGCTTCGCCAGCCTGTCTTTCCTCCCTTCTCGTGCAGTGCTCCAAAGCATCCAATGGTGGCTTTCTCTACTTGCTAAGTTGTCTACGATTCTTTTCTCTTGCTGATCTATCTTCCCTGATCTCCTCATTCAACGACTTGATTTTCCGTACTTCGATCCATATTTTCTTCTCTTTTTCTTACTTCGACCCTATGACAGTCACTGTGTCTCCCGCGCAGTTCACTTTTGACCTTTTCTTCCTCAATCTTCGCTTCCTTCCATAACCAAGGGCCAACACCAAGGATTTTCTTTGTAGCACCCAAATCCTTCATCGTAAATGAATTAGCTAATTTATTCCTGAGCACATTTATATCCTGCATATTAGACCCTGCAACAAGCATGTCATCTACATACAATAGCAACATAATATAGCTTCCATTTTCTAGCTTTTTAAAATAAACACAATGATTAGAATGGCATCTACTATAACCTTGTTCTGTCATAAAACTGTCAAACTTCAAATACCACTGCCTTGGATCTTTCTTTAGGCCATACGAGCTCTTCTTCAACCTGTATACCAAATTATCCTTCCCTTTGAGCTCATACCCCTGTGGCTGCTGCATATAAAACTCTTCCTCCAAATCCCCATGGAGAAAATCTATTTTTACATCTAACTGTTCAAGATGAAAATATTCTACTTCCACAAGACTTAAAATAGTCCTAATTGAATTCATTTTAACAACATGATAAAATATTTCATCAAAATATATACCTTTCTTTAGTCCAAACCCCTTTACAACAAGTATAGCCTTGTACCACTTTTTTCCTGCATCTTCTTCCTTCAACCTGTAAACCATTTTATTCTACAATTCTCTTTTTCCTATAGGAAACTGAACCAAGTTCCAAGTCTGGTTATTTACCAAGGAATCCATTTCCTCCTTCATGCCTTGCTCCCACTTCCTTTTAGTGTCTACCTGCATTGCCTCTTCATAAATTTCTGGTTCACCATAATCAGTCAACAATAAATAGTACACTGAAGGAGAGTATTTTTCAAGGGGTCTACTTAACCTGGTAGATATTCTAACAACACTTGCAGGAGGTTGAGGCACATGTTTCTCTTGTTGTTGTACATTTTGATTTTATGGTATCTTTGGAATTTCATTTTAGTGATCTCATCAAGCATTGTTCATTCTAGTTTTTCTTTTTCCTGTTTCTTTCCCAACAACTAATCTTTGTACATGAAATTCTCATTGAATAAGAAATATCTATTCCTAATGATATTCGTGATTTTCATAATCCCATAAGAGATAACCAAAATCATTAACATTGTATCCAATAAAGGCACTCTTCTTGGATTTTGCCTCAAGCTTTGTTCTATTTTCTTTATCAATATGGACAAATGCTTCATAACCAAAAGTCTTCAAAAAATAATAGTTTACCTTTTTACATGTCAATGCCTCCTCTGGAATTCCACCATCCAAAGATATTGAAGGTCCTCTGTTTGTTAAGTAAACAAAAATATCTATAACATCTGCCCAGAATTGTAAAGGCAACCCAACATGCAATTTCATACTCCTCGCATGCTCCATAATTGTCCTGTTCATCCTTTCTGACACACCATTTTCTTGTGGTGTTCCTGGAATTGTTTTTTCTCTATGAATACCATGGTATGAACAATAATTATCAAAATTATTGCTGCAATATTCACCTCCATTGACTGATCTGAGACACTTCAACCTTTTTCCCCTCTCATTCTCAACCAAAGCTTTCCATTTCTTAAAAGTATAAAAAAGATCACATTTTTGTCGAATGCAATAAACCTAAATTTTCTTAATTGCATCATCAATAAAAGTAACATAATAAAGAGATCCACCAAGAGATGATACCTGATCTGGTCCCCATACATCTGTATGCACAAGCTCTAACCTTTCAATCTTGTTTTCTTTTCCGACACTAAGAAATATTACTCTCTTCAATTTTCCATAAACATAATGCTCATAGAAATCCAAATCAATTTGTTTAAGATATGGAAACAAATTTCTTTTGTGAAGTATCTTCATCCCCTTCTCACTCATGTGTCCAATCCTGTGATGCCACAGTGCTGTATCGATGCTTGTAGAAGCTAAAGAGATAGAAGAATCAATATTACTAGTACATAAATACAATGTACCTACCTTCTCTCCTTTTTCTATCACCAATGATCCTTTGGTGACCTTCCATGCCTTATCTGTAAATACATATATACAACCTTCAATTTCCAATTGCCCTGTTGAAATTAAATTTTTCCTTAGATCTGGAACATGTCTTACCTCTTTCAATGGCCATTGGTTTCCATTATTTTTCTTTATTTGTACCTTACTCATTCCAACAATTTTTCAAGGTGCATCATCACCCAAATGAACCTGTCCAAAATCACCTTGAACATAATATAGAAAATGTTTCCTATGGGGTGCAACATGAAATGAAGCCCCTAAATCTACTACCTAAGTCTCAAAAATATTATCTACATAAAGAATCAAAGCATCTTGTAACACATCACCTGTTACATTTGCTTCTTGATTTTTCTCTTGTTGTCCATCTCTTTGTTTCTTTGGAGATCTGTAGTCTTTCTCGAGATGTCCTTTCCTCCCACAATTCTAGAACTCTATATTTCCCAGTCTAGATTTGGATCTTCCCTTCCTACAATTCCCATGGTTCCCTGATCCCTTTCCTCTATCCTTTTGTTTTCCCCTGTTCTCTACAATCAATGCATTACCTGATGTCTCACCTGTGCTTTTCTGTCACATTTCCTTGCTAAGGATAACACCAAGAGCATCATCAAATTTTAGAGTGTTTGAATGAGAGGTAGAGTTACTTATAACCATGACCAAACCATTCCATATTTCTTCAATGAGCACAATATTAGAAGAGCCTCGACCTCATCATCAAATTCCACTTTTACAGAACTTAGCTGATTAGTAATCGTATTAAATTCATTTAAATGATCTGCAACAGACCCACCTTACAACATCTTCATATTAAATAATATCTTCATTAGAAATACCTTATTCGACGCTGAGGGTTTTTCATACAGTTTAGACAATGCGTCCATTAGCTCCTTCTTTGTCTTTTCTTTTGAAATATTGAAAGCCACCGATGCTGCCAGGCTCAACTCTATTGTTCCTAGTGCCTTTTGTTATCCCCGATTTCTAGGGACAACTAGGAGATCATGTCTTGAGGCCCACGGGTCCTAGACATGGAGTACCGAGAGCAGGATTGAATTGGGCATGGCCCTGGAGGGCCCATCCTTCTCTTCTTTCTTCAGATTCGTCTTGTCAGTAGCAGCAACATCCATCACCATCGACTTGGTCTTGTATCAGAGAAGACTCTTTCTCCATGAGGTAATTGGTCCAGGTATCATGGTATGTGTCACTTTTGATCATTATAACCTTTAAATGTATGCATCTAATTCCTTTTATTATTGACGAATGCTTGGATCTTACATTGACCCACTTGACCATGCTTGGGGAGATTGACTGGGTGACCTAGCAAGCCTATACCCATAGGTTTTGGTTTTCCACTGGGGGGTTTCTAAAGAGTCATCATCCGCTCCCATCATACCATCACTTTTCCATCTTGTCTCCCGCTCATCTGTCCCATTCCCCTTGTCTGAACATTAGGATGATCTGTTTGTGGGGTTGCACCTTATCTCATGGGAAGAAGGGGCTAAAGGCCCAGAAGGTAAAAGAAGTTGGTAAAAGATAAAATCCTAAAAAATGAAACCTCGAGATGCTTCGCCCAGGGATCCCCGTGAAGGCAATAAAAAGTCTCTCAGCAAGAAACAAGAGGGACCCGAGAAAATAACAAACAAGACCTCATCAAGAGGATAGGGGGTCTCATCACGAGCCAACCTATTATGTTCATAGGTACCTAACAACATGACATTGCCACCATCTGGTTACCATGCCAGGACAATGACCTTTGGTTGCATGGCCAAGGGAAAGGGGGTCTCATCATGAGCCAGCCTTATCACCGCTATGAAAGTACTTGTGGGTAACACTGTCAGCTCTGGTCACCATGCCAAGGCAGTTTCCTCTAGTTAACCCTTGAATAAAAAGAAAAAGAAGAAGAAAAAGCAAATAAAGAAAATAATAAAGGCAAAAGGGGCTTGGAAAAATTTGCATCCATGATGGGTACAACTCGCCTTCTACAAAGGCACCCACAGGTAATATCATGCATCCCTGGCTCTCACTCTACCCTTATATTTGGACATCCCCTAAAACCACTTCACCCCGTTACATGGCTTGGAAGAAACCCCTTGGAAACTTTTCGTTCCTTATGGATACTAGCCCAATAGGGTATCTTGTCCTTTTTCTCAACCTTGTATTGTAGGTTTTTGTAGAATCTTTGAGCTATTGAATGATATATCAGGGATTTTATGCATATGTTTGATAAAATTGATGATGAAATGTGATTGACATTGCTATGATCTTTGTGACTATGAGCCCGTGGAGGGCATAGTTTTTGATGTGCAGGACCATGCCCGATGGACAGGTACCACATGGACCGGTACACATGGGGAGATGATTAGTTCAGACCTCCATGGGGCTGAAGAGCCCATCAGATGGTTGCTGGGACCCCATCAGGGGCAGAGATAGGACAATGTTTGACCGAGCTTTTGCACCTGAGAAGAAGAGGGCGTTCCATCAGGGGCACTTTGGCTGAGCCCGACCTAGGGGGTTTGACCCACTTCCAGTGGAACGTTTCCCTTGGATGGCCCAAGATGTCACCTAGGATCCATTGACATCACCTTGAACGTGTGACAATTTGATAGGGAAACTGGCACGTGTGGCATGATTGGGAGGCCCAAAGAGGGCCAACATTTTGTCATTTTGTGCTGAATTGGCCCTAAAAAGGGGCTAACGTCTCCCTCAGTAGGGCTTGACGTCTGGCTTATTCTCAGTTAGGGTTTTGATTTAATAATTTAATGTAAAAACAATATGATTTTGGTTTGTAGCCTTGTCGGCTATTTTTAATGACCTAAAATTAATTAAAGGTCATGATACAATATATATTGAGGAGATTTATCCTCATTTTGACATAACACACAACTCACTCTCTTGTGAGATCTGATTTTTGCGCCCTAGTTGGGGTATTTCATCTTTTAAGTGAGGTGCACTTGTTGAAGGAAGGATTTTCTTGGCATTTTTGGCATTTCTCTTGAAGGAAGGTTTACAACTAGGGTTTGCAATGCTATTTCTTCATGATATGTAAGTGTTTTTTCTGCAAAACTTCTTAATTTAATGGTTGTAGGATTATATTCTTGCATTTATTTATAAACTTTGCTGATTTAAAACCCTAGGTGACAAGCACACAAGTAGGTCCTTGTTTCATGTCCCCTAAAAGAGAAATATTCATCCATTGAAGAAGGAAGGAAGAGCCTAGCCATTGTTATACTCTTTTTTATTTTTTCCCTCGTGCTAGCCATGCCTTTTAAGAGCCAAGAAGGAGGAGATGTCCCAGGCCTAGGATATCTACACCTAGGGCCGTCCTGCTTCTAGGGTTTGGTGATAGGGCCTTGCCATTGCAACACTCTCCCTCACCTCACTCTCTTGTCTTGACTTATCTTTTATGCTAGCCATTTTGCCAATTTTAATCTAAGGAAGGAGGAAAGAGCACGAGGCCTTGCTTAAGCAACACCGGAGTGAGCCTCTTTCCACTAGGGTTTTGATTCTAGGGCCCTGCCATTGCAACACTTTATAACCCTTCCCTCTCGTCCTTAGCCTTTTATCCCTTCAACTTTGCGTCCTCTCCTTAATTGACTCCATTTACCCTTAAGCACTGATCTCAGCTCCCCAACGTTGAAGTGATATTGGCCAAACAACTCTTAAAACCTTTACAATTTGAAACCCTAACTAACTACTAACCCTAATAGGATGACGTCACACTTGGTTATTCCATCTTGACGCAACACTTTCTGTGATAAGCAATTAGATGATGGTTAAGAGCATTTATTGAGTAAGGGATTGATTAAATACATTGTTGGCTACATCATCTCAATATTTATTGATGAATTGATATTTCCCCACTGTTATATTGATAAACACTGATCTCATTGATATCTATTGTTATAATTGCTAATCTATTGATATTAGATAGTTATATGAAGTACTAACCCATTAAATTATAGCCTGCATATATTGTTTTGCTATTTTCTTGTTCCGGGTAGGTGTTCTCATTTGGGGTTACACTTCATTATTGGTTGTTTAGCCGGACTATCTGATCTTGGAGGTAACCTGTGAGGAGGAACTTTTACTTTGACCTTTATACTTTAGCCTCTTCAAAACCCCAGGTTACCGAGGACGTCTCCCCTGGGCTAACCTTCCTGAATAGAAAGAACCTCCCCATTGTGGTGACATTGGGTGGGGTAGCTTCTTGTTACGCCAGTTTGGCCTCTACCTTCTAGCCATTTGACCTAGCTAGAAACTGTGCGATAACACCTTTCTGTCAAGAACCTCCCATTCTTCATCCTTCATGGCCATCGAATTCTTTGCTATTCCACCCAATGGTAGGAATAGATGCTTCTGATATAAATAATATTCCATCTGCATCTTCCATAACTGGTAGTTTTGGCCATTAAATTTCTCGACCCTAAACTTTCCATCTTCCACCATTGCTTCCACTCGAACCAGGAACCCTCTTTTCCTGCGAGTTACCTTTCTTTCCGATACTAGTTGTTAGAAAAATAGGATCGTGAAGAAATAAAATAAAACAAATGTAGAAATAAAACACATAAGATACACAATAAAATATAGACTTAGATATACGTGGTTCACCTAGTGTGGGCTACGTCCACCAGAGAAATTGCTAGGTGCTTCCCTTTTATTATCCAACAAAATGAAGGGATACAACCTACAACACACTCGCTATAACTTCCTCTTCTTTCTCTCACAATATACTCTCTTAGAATACAATATTCACAATAACACACAACCACAATACAATTCCCTCATAAAATAGGGTTTCCTTCTAGGGAAAAAAACCCTAACATAATCTGTATCGTCAGATCTGTGACTTAATTATGAACGGTCAAGATTGACTATGGAATTACAATATACATTTACAAGGGAGGGGTGTACAATCTTCCTGGGTGTAGAATCTTCATGGGGTATAAACACGACTGAAAACAAAGACCTATGAATCAGGAAGATAATCAATTTCCAGAACCAACATTGAGGTAGGTTGAGGTTTTATTAATCTCTTTTGAAATTATTTGAAGGTCAAGAAAGAGAGAGAGAGATCCAAGAAATTCCCACAGTATTTGTTCTATACACACATGTATTTAAAGCTCAATCCAATTTTTATCCCATGAGGTGCCTTGGAATAGTTCCATAAATATCCTGGAACATCTCAAAGAACAACATCATTTATGAGACATGACCACTTTGAATATAAATGCATTCATCCTTTGGTTGTTCTTGACAACTTTAAGTATTGATGAATTGTGGAAATGCATAAATCATGGATTTATAGGGGTCACATGGGTATTGAAGGAATCCTAGTGCGATCAAGCAACTACATAAAGGAGCAACTGTAAGACTCTTGAGATGGATTGACCACTAAAATAAAAAGGCCATGTGACACCCAAGATGGTTAACCTATTGTTTGACTATGAGTTGAGTTATGCAAATGGGCATATAAATCATGCATCGGGTGTATTAAGCATGGTTAATGTTGTTTTAGGATGTCTTGGTAAAATCACATAGATGACTTATGTGGATAAAATTTGGTGTGATAACATATACCCCTTGATGTATGAGGTTAGGATCACATTGCATAGAAAAAATGCGTAACATGTTTCTTTTGTAAAATATGCACACACACACACACACACACACACANCAGAGACCATACCCATTTTTGAAAAACAATCAAAACAAGTACAAATAGGAACCATGGCTAGTGGAACTAGGTCACAATACATCTAAAATTGAATGTTTCTTTTGTTTGAAATGTGTAATGGGAAATTGTCACTTGTGGGGGGGGGGGATTGTAGCAAAGGAGGATTACTAAATATAGGGTCTAGGGGGGGATTGTAGCAAAGGATTATTACTAAATATATGGTCTAGGGGGTATTGTAGCAAAGGAGGATTACTAAATATAGGGCCTAGAATATGTAGAAAGATAAATATGTAAGTGCAAACTGGAGGCTCATATCATATGTTGAAAAAAATCCATATATGTCCCTAGTCTTCAACTAGATCTGAAACACTTCTACCATTGAGTATGAATATCCACAATGTGATAATGAGTTATACTCTTGCATGGGAGATACCATATGGTTAGATATTAATAATGACAGTCCTCACTAAATATGAGGAAGCCCACCAATAATGATAATGGGTACCAAGGTACTAATACACACCAACATAGTGCAAGTAGAAATGCTCAAGTCAAACATTGAAAGGAACAATGTTGTTAGGGATCAATGATGTAAATCCAACATGACATATGCAGAAAATTACCAAGGATGAAAAAAAAACCAAGGTATTAAGCCTCCAAATCAAACCCTTTGAGTAAATGATTTGGTGTTAATAGGGGTAGATTCATTAGAAAATGGGCAAGGATGATTCCCTGTAAACCAAAATGAGGTATGAAACAAAATGATAGATGTAATAATGTAGAATTGATGCAATGACAAGAGGAAATAATGGAATATGAGACATCCCTTCGATATAAGAAAAATGATGGTTGACTTAGGCAGTGACCATAAACTAAGAAGATAATTCCACCAAATGTCAATGTGAAGATTGGGAGGTGAGTGATGCGAAGGGTGTACTGGGGACCATGTAGAAAAAGGAAAAATGAGAACATGAGGGAGAATTAAGGATCAAGATGACAAGTCAAGTGGATGGTAAATGTAAAGATTAGGAACCACAATGATGAGATTGATGGTATGGAATGAGTGGGAAGCTACATACCAATTGATTTTATACTAATGAACATACATGGGACTCAATACATATTCTATGAACAAGGGAAACACTAACAAGGACCAAAATAACAAAGAGATGGTGCACGACTTTGATGTAAAAATAATGAGAACTAATATTCTTTCCTACATTTTGTTTTTTTGTAGTTTTTTTTTTATGTTTTAATTTTTGGGTTTTATAAATAATAAAAGAATCAATATGTTACAACAAAGAGACATGTCAAGTGTGACCAAATGGTTTATAACCAAGTGTAGGGGATGTGATAATAGATGGAGGTAACAACTCGGGTGGGTACTTGGGGTTGGTCTCCTTGGAATGAATGAATGAGTGGTTTTAAATGTAAAGGAATATTATGCACATGAATGGAATGAAGTATGAGTTCAACAACATAGTGAGAAGAAAATAATACAAGCAATGGTAAGTGTGTGGGAGTCCATGGGTAGAGGCTAGTAAAAGGGAAGATGGTGGGCACCTAGGGTGGGTCTCCTTGGAATGAATGAATGAGTGGTTTTAAATGTAAATGAAGCTTTTACACATAAATGGAGTGAAATATCAGTTCAACAACATAGTGAGAATAGAATAATAAAACCAATGTTAAGTGTGTGTGAGTCCATGGGAGGAGGCTAGCAAAAGGGAAGATTAAAGAATGATGCTCTTGATGCAAAGTGGACTATATGCATTCCTAATCTTGATGGGAAATGGATTGGGTGCTAGAATGCAAAAGGTTCTAAACTAGTGTGACCCATTAAAAGTGGAGTGCTACCCTTTGCTGAGTGCAACAAAGTAACATGGAGTGGTGAGGCACCTCACCAATATTGGGTAGAACCTAAGGTAAATTCAAAAGGTGGAAAAAGGAAAATGCAATGATTGTAGAGGGAACACTTAAACCTAAATTTTAGAGTAGAGAAAACACTTATTGGGGGACCACCAATGATGTGTGAAAAAAGTGATTCCTTTGGTAGTATCTTACACACATAAAACACAACTCATGGCATAACAACACTACAAAATAAACACAAATTCCATATACTATACATGGGGCCTTCGCTGGTGTGACAAAGGATTTAGAATATGATTGAAAACATATCCCATGAATATGTTTTAGGTTTTTTTTCTCAAATGGTAAGCAACATACAATGTCAAGGTTATTGGAAACTTGAGAGGTTGGGGAAAGAGGAGTTACCAAAGGAGGACATACGATGAAGGAGGCTAGGGAATTATGAGTTCCCAAATGAGGGAATTTCATTAAGGAGGGAGAGGAATGAAGAGTTCCAAAAAATACACTCTTGCAAAGGAGGCTAGGGAATGATTAGTTCCCAAAGAATGAACTCTCATCAAAATGGTTAGAGAATGAAGAGTTCTAAAGGAGGCACTTGTGTGAAGGAGGCTAGGAAATAATGAGTTCCTAGGGAAGGAGAATATGAAAGAGGAGAGGAAGAAGAAGAAGAAGAGTAGGGGAATGATGAAGAAGGGGAGGGGGAAGGAGGATTTGAAAAACAAGAGGACGAGGATGAGAGGTAGAGAGAATAAGGAATGAGTAGGAGGAGATAAAGTGTAAGAGGAAGGAGGATTTCAGGAAAAGGGAAGGATTATTTGAGGAAAATAGGAAGAGGAAGGAGGAGGGGAAGAATAAATAGGAAGAGGGGTAGAAGAATATAAGTAAGGATGAACTAGGGAAGAATAAGAGGAAGAGAGGGAGACTAAATAAGAATAAGAGGAGGAAGGAGGAGTTTAAAATAAAGAGGATAAGAAGAAGGAAGAGGAGACAAATTATGGAAGAGGAAGTAGGATTTGGTGAAAAAGAGGAAAATGAAGGAGGATTCATGGAGGAAAAGGAAGGAGGATTTGGGGAAAAAGAGGAAGAGGAAGGAGGAGGAAGAGGCAACAAGATAATAAAACAAGGAGGTTGGAGAAGTGGGAAAACAAGAGGAGGAAGATAAGAAAAGGAGAAATAATAAGGAAGGAGTAGGAGGAGACAAAGTGGATTAGGAAGGATGACCTAGGGAAAAAGAGAGAGATGAAGGAGGAGTTATGAAAAATGAGGAAGAGGGTGAAGAATAATAAAGAGTATAATACAAGCATAAATAATAGATAATCTTAATCCCTTAAACACCTACATTGGATTTAATTTTTAGTTTAGTTCATATTAATTTTTTATTGGTAACCCCAAGAAAACTCTACCATAAATTAACAAATGACCCTCCATTATCTTTAAATAGAGACCATGGACCATTCAAGTGTTAATCCATGGATCAAGTGTTGTTATTATTGAGGAGAGATGAACCATTGAATCACTTTATGTCTAGGAAATAATCGTGACCATCAGATTAGTTAGTTACAAAAACACACTAAAGAAACACACTTTACCTAAAGACACATTAGCCAAAGTCAATATTAACTAAATCCTAAGTGCCTAAATAGCATAACATCCCCCCTTAAGAACAACTTTGGACATGATTGAAGGATTTACAAAGGTGACACAATAGGGTAAGGAAGGAGACATTAGAGCATATGCCCCCTTAATGAAAACATTTTGAACTGCTAACATAAATTGAAGTTTGGAAAACTTCACTTTTTTAATAGTTTTATGAAAATGTCTACAACTTGATCATCTGTATGGAAATAGAGAACTTTAAGAACGTGATCCTAAAGAAGTTTTTTGGTGAAGTAAATGTGTATCTCAATGTGTTTGTTGTGTTGATGCACTACTGATGTTGATCTAGATATTTGATGACCAAAATGACACTTTGATTATCACAGCAAAGTGTGGTTGGTTGTTGTTTCTAGAATCCAAACCATGAAAGGATTTGTTGAAGCCACAAGACTTATTGACTTGCACAAACAACTACTTGATACTTTGCTTCTACTGAAGAAAGAGAAATGACACACTGTTTCTTACATGACCAAGTAATAGGTATGAAACCAAGACTGTTTTATACTTTTGATCATTAGGGTTTCTAGCCGAATCATAATCAATGAAACCAACCAACAAAAGGGTTTGCCTTGAATTGTTCCCTAGACATATTGAAGTGTCCTTTTGTTTTTTTCTAATGTCTCTCATGGGGTGTTTTCATATAATGGGAAATAAGACCAATAGAAAAGGAGTTTTCAATATGTGTAGTATAGGTGATAACATGTTTGACTCCATATTGGAAGGGAGATGGGGCTGGTTTACAATATTCCATGTGAAAGTGGTGAAGATGCTCAAATACACACTTATATTGGGAAAGGGAAATTCCTTCCTTGGTTTGCAAGACTTGGAGGCCAAGAAAATAACACAAATGTCTTAATTTTTTCATTTCAAATTTATTCCTAAGGATGCATTTCACATGGGTTAAAATTTTGGGGTAGCTACCGATGAGTATAAGGTCATCAACATAGAGCACAAGTATGATGATATGGCTACCTACATTCTAGATATGGACATTAGGGTCATAATGACATCTAGAAAATACAGTTTTAGCTATCCATTTTAGCATACCAAGGCCAAGAAGCTTTTTTAAGGTCACAGAGATATTTCTTAAGGTGAAAGAAAGACTAGAGTCATTTTGAATATATCTCGGAGGTTATTTCATGCAAATTTTTTCTTGCAAATCCCCATGCAAGAAGTTGGATTTAACATCCATCTGATGGACCTACCATTTATAGGAAGAGAAAAGGGATAGAACATAGTTAATATAATTCATTTTGGACACAAGAGAAAATGTTTCAATGTAGTCAATTCCTTCAACTTGAAAAATCCTACTCCAAATACAATGAACAAAAAACAAGCACTCCTTAACTAGGTAGTTCTTAAGATGTTATTCTCTATGTGCTTCCACCAGTGCTCCATTTCCACGTGCCATTAACTATGATTCATAAACCCATGAACCATTACTTAGGTGAGTATATTACTGACCCATTTCTTCCACCACCATAGGTTCATGCATATCCCACATGAAATCTTCCATAGCCATTTGCAAGCCACACCGCTTGATCACATCTAGTGCCAATTTCCATTAGCTCCATTATGTTCAATATGAAAAACACCATCACTTAAGGCACAACCCTACTTGGATCCAACTCACCAATTTTCTCTGTAGGCCATTCTTCCATCTCTCTATCCCCATAATTGCACATAAATTGTTCCCACACAACTAGCTAACACCAACACCAACACCTCCACCACAAGGTACTCCTTCATCATTTCCTTAATTGCACAAATTTTAACAAGGCACAAAGCCATTAGTAGTTTCCATAGCTTATTTGTAACTCCATCAACTTTTCCTTGGAATTCTCACTCGCTTGGGGCTAGATGTTCAAGGTAATTTCATGCATAATAGGTGTCACACCTTGGTACTTTGATGAGACAATATTGTGTGAAAAACCATGGGATATACCAAACTCCAATTCTTTCTTCATTTTTTGGAAACCCTGTTTAGATTCATCATCTTCATCGACATCAAAGCTCAAGAGGAAATGACCCAAATGATGGTAGTACCTATTTGGATTTGTCCGTCCTAGATATTCTATCATCAACAATGAAGTTAATGAGATTCAAACCCGAGGTAGGTCTGTTGGAGCACTTTTCCTTGCTTGAATTCTGTGTTTTGCTAGGAAATGGATTGATGACCAAATTGTCATTTCTATTTCCATTTGCATCCTCATTGTCATGTACTTTGGATCGATGCTTGAAATTATTATCCTTGATGTTCATCCTATGAACGATTTGCCATCCCACTCTTCCTCAAGTTGATCTAATCTCTTCTATGCACACCTCATGAATCTTATCACACTGCCATGCCTTGAGCACAATTCTGTGGAAATCAAAATCCTCTGAAGCATCGATTCCTTCTTGAAAGGATGACAATAATAACCTCTCCTCCTCACCTACTCGATTATTGTAAGGATATGAGATGCTACTTTTCTTTGTTATCCACAACTTGACATGCTCCATTGTTAGTCCATGCTGAAGCTGCATGGTTAGGGTCACTAGATTGAACATTCCCAACATTTCCATGCCCACAACAATTTCCACCATCGATCCTCCTTTTTTCTATTGCATTTTGAACTCGACTCAAGGACGTATCCCCTTGGCATTATTTTTCTTCAACCAATCAACACCAGATCTAGGTTCTAATCTCTCCTTTTCTTATAAATTCAACATTAGAGAAATGCTTAGGTCACTCTCTCCTTTGCTTACAAATACACCATCATCAAAGAAATTCTCATGCCACTCTTTCTAGAGAGTCTAGGATAACCATGCTACGATACCACATATTAAAATTAGGAGAGATGAATATTAAAGACAATAAAAAATCCACACACATAGAAATACCAACAAGCACATAAACACAATATTTACCATGGAAACCCTTAAGCGCGAAAACCAACACTCAAGATATATATATTTATT
This sequence comes from Picea engelmannii, assembly GCA_009831015.1. Lineage (NCBI taxonomy): Eukaryota > Viridiplantae > Streptophyta > Pinopsida > Pinales > Pinaceae > Picea > Picea engelmannii. The sequence goes on along the minus strand of ML787809.1, from coordinate 650,420 downwards.
GACCTTATCCAAGTTGGCCAAACATGAGGCTGCTTGAGGCATCTTACAATGGAGTTATTGAATCCTTTAAATAGGCTTCATCACATCAAAAAACCATGTGAAAATACCATGGGTTACCCAACACCATGGGCCCATAAACCACCAATGATAAACCTATCAATGACCATATCAAGGTTAACTTATATACTCTATGACTGAGTCAAGATTAACCTAACACCTACAATGCTAATAATTCCATTATGAATTTTTTTATCTTGCTCTCTAATGAGAGAAACAAAAAAGGCTTCAAAAGAGGGCATTTTGTAAGTATCCGCTTAATTAATAAGTGCTTCTCCAACAGAGTGAAAAGTAGATACAAAAATATAATGTGTAGTGCCAAGTTTAGAAAGAATAACATATATAAGTGTTGGACAATTGGTTTTCAATGATGTCAACCCTTGGAGAAGTCCAAAATCCCTAGGGATGCGGTTGAGATTGATGGTGAGTTAGTTGAGGTATGGTAATGGGACCTGAAGTTGGTTAAGGAATATGAATGTGAAGGATATGATAAATGAAGGTAAGACACTCATAGATGGACAATCATTGTCATGCCATTTCCATTGATAGGTGGCACTCCATGTGGTTCCTCACGGTTAGGGAGATATGGCCTTGTGAATTTGGAATACCCGAAGAATGGTCAAGAAGCCCCTAGTTGGTTACAAGTCAATGAATGAAAGGGTAAAGTGGTTGTAACAAGAAAGCTAAGAATCCCCTAATATTAAGGAAATAGGTTACCATGAAAAAGTATATAAAAACCTCAAGGAGTCTCTCATAAGGACACACACACTTACATTGAATATCTATCTTGTGAATGCTATGGTCTATTACTTCGTATTTTGGTGAATCTGACGACAAGAATGAGGCAGCAAAAATAGTGCAAGGAAAGAGAAAATGTTTCGGAGCTGCAAAGTGTTAGGGTTTTTCTGTAACCCTAATTTGGATGGCCCTCGTGGGTTAGGTATAGGGTGTCCCACGAGGATCCCACAGGTTTCACAATAGTCATCACGCGAGGCCCCGCGTGATAGGGAGTCTTAGTTCCGCGAGGCTAAGGCAAATTTGGGGGAAACATTGGTATCGGTTTAGTGAGGTTTGTGTAATATTTATAGGTCAGTGTTACAGTACAATAGGTCAACTGTAGGAGCATATGTAAGTTTTAAGGTTATGATTATGGTGTTATGGTACATGCATGGTGGCGATAGTATGTGATATGGTACATCTTGATGATGATGTGATACATTGTTATAGGTACATTATTGTAAGTTTTAAACCTCTGAAGTAAATAAATGCATATATATTCTTAAGAAAAACAAAAATTAATCAATTGCTCATACACATAGTACACAAAAATTTACATTGGAAACCCTTAACCGGGATAAAACCAGCCTTCCTTGGTGCCACACATTTCAACTCTTCATTGTATTAATTTCACCATTCACCATACAATATATACAATATTTTAGGTATTCCGTAGCTACCAAAACCCTAATCCCTTAATATGGTATTAATTTAGAAAACCGCTAAAAATAGCAAAATCCACTAAAATAGCAAAAACCGCCCAAAACAATATTTCGGGGCGTTGCCTTGAACTTCGTCAGCTCCAAGCTACCTCCTGGAGCCGAACACCGCACGTAACCAGGGAGGGACAAACTTGGACCCCCCTGGGACTCCCCCAGGAAAGCACTCAGTGCACATTACATATAGGGCGAAGGAAGTTGGGATCGTCATACACAATTTTCGAATCTGACGCGCCCACACACACACATGCAAATAATATAACACATACCCAACATTCTCCCACTTGTTGTTTTCTTTGCATACAGGGGTTCACATGATTACATAGTAAACAATCCAGGGCAAAGATTCCAATTGTTACTCTACACCAGGATAAATTCTATGTGCTCACAGACTTTGTCAATGAATCTGCAACATTCTTCAAAGTGCCAACCTTTTCCAACAACACCTTCTTTTCTTCAACCATGTCTCTCACAAAGTGATACTGAAAATCAATATGCTTTGTGTTCAAATGATAAGCATGGTTATTTGCTAGGAATATTGCACTCTGACTGTCACACTCTAATCTCACTGCTTTTTGTATCAACCCAATACCTGAACAAAATCTTTGTAGCCATACTACTTTCTTTCTTGCATGAGTGGCTTCCATGTATTCAACTTCTATAGTTGAGAGTGCCACTACAGCTTGTCTTTTGCTCATCCAACTAATTTCTCCTCCAAATAGGTTAAATACATAACCACTTGTGGATCTTCTGCAATCTAGATCTCCAGCCAAGTCTACATCAACAAACCCATTTATGTCCACCACTTTGTCCAATCCTGGTCTTCCTTGGTAGCACAATCCATAATTGGTAGTGTCACACAAATACCTAAATACCCTCTTTACTGTTGTCCAATGCTCCTTCCCTGGTTTTGACATATACCTGCTCAAAACTACCAATGCATGTGCAATGTCTGGTCTAGTACAGACTATTGCATACATCAAACTGTCAACTGCAATGGCATACAACACATGGGACATATCCTCTTCTTCTTCCTGTGTCTTGGGACACTAATCTGCAGATAAATTTACACCTATAGGAATAATAACCTTGACTGATTTACTTCCATGCATACTAAACCTTTGCAATATCGTCTCAACATATTTTCTCTGATTCAACCAGAGTTTCATTTTTGCACGATCTCTTCTAATCTCCATTCCTAGAATGAAGTTAGAAACACCGAGATCCTTCATGTCAAATTTGGAGGATAAATGCGATTTCACCTTCTTGATAACATCCATGTTATTTCCTACCAAAAACATGTCATCAACATACAACACTACATAAATTAAGTGATTACCAACTTGATTGGAATATACACAGTGATCAACCCTCCTTCTCAAAAATCCCAATCCAAGGATGTATGTGTCAAAATTTTGGTACCACATCCTAGGTGATTGCTTCAGACCATATAGTGACTTCTTAAGCTTACATACCAACTCTTTCTTTACCTTCACTACAAATCCTTCTTGCTACTTCATGTAGATTTATTCTTCTAGATCCCCATGTAGGAATGTTGTCTTCACATCCATCTATTCCACTTCAAGATCAAAAGCAACAATAATAGATAAAATAAATCTAATAGAAGTTAACTTGGAAACATGAGAAAAAATCTTACCAAAGTAAATTCCCTCTACCTGGGAATAACCCTATGCTACTAATCGAGCTTTGTATTTCTCCACTTTTCCTTCTACATTAAACTTCTTCTTAAACAACCATTTGCTACCAACATATTTTCTTCTAGCTGGCAAATAAACTATATCCCATTCCTTGTTCTTATCCAAGGAATCCATTTCTTCAACCATGGCCTTCTTCCAGAGTTTACTATCCTTTGAATTCACTGCTTCCTTGACAGTTCTGGGATCATCATCAATAATAGATAAAAAAAAATTAGAACGAAAATCAGATGGACTATACCTTTCTGGTTTCCTTCTTTCCCTCAATGATCTCCTCAATAATGGAGTATGAGGTTCTTCTTATTCTGCTTCATCTTCTTCAGATGATTCATATTTTTCATCATCCAACTCAAACTCTATTTTCTCAGGTTCTTCTTGCCTTGGTAGGAATTCCTGTTTGGAAACATCTTTTACCTCTCTAAAAACAACATCCCGATTGTAAACAATCTTCTTATTTTCTGGGTTCCAAAGCTTATAACCTTTCACACCATCTTTATAACCCATAAAGATACACTTTTCAACGTTATTATCCAACTTACTCCTATTTTCCTTTGGAACATGTATATAAGCATCACAACCAAACACTTTGAGATGTTCAAGAGAGGGTTTCTTACCAGTCCATACCTCGTGTGGAGTTTTATTATCCAACACTAATGAGGGTGATCTATTGACCAGGTAACATGTTGTACCCACTGCCTCTGCCCAGAATTCCTGTCCTAACTCGACACCACTAAGCATGCTCCTTGTTTTTTCCATCAGTGTCATGTTCATCCTTTTCGCAACTCCATTTTGCTGAGGTGTGTATGGAGTAGTCTTCTTCATTGCTATAACACACTTACAGAATGCTTCGAATTCATTTCCGCATAATTCTCCACCATTATCTATCCTCAATACCTTTATTTTCTTCTCTGTCTGATTTTCTACCAGAGCCTTAAACTCTTTAAATTTATCAAATACCTCAGATTTCTTTCTAAGAAAATAAATCCATGTGTTCCTTGATAAATCATCTATGAATGAAACATAATACACAGATTTACCTAGTGATGGAACAAGCATAGGTCCAAACACATCACTGTGTATCAACTCTAATATCCCCTTTGCTCTTGTAGCACCAGATGGGAATCTTACTCGATTTTGTTTGCCATATATGAAATGTTCATAGAAATCAAAATTCAGACTGCAATTAGACATACCTTCAAACATACCTTTACCATGTAGTGTTAGAAGGCCTTTTTCTTCAATATTCCCCAGTCTTTGATGCCACAACATGGTCTTCTTTCTAGGGAAAATATTGGTCTTGTCTTCTTTATTTCTCTACTCAGGGACAACAGAACTGTTACACCCATTAGTATAAGTGCTTCCCAATAGCTTGTACATAGTTCCAGACTGAACTCCCCTCATCAACACCATTTCTCCTCATACCAAATACAGTATCCACTCCTACATCATCCAACTTGCTTACATATATTAGACTCCTGGCTAGTTTTGGAATGTGTAGAACCCCAGGGAGAGTTCTAATCCTTCCATCTTTTAGCAACAAATTAACCCTTCCACGCCCCATAATTTTGGCTGTTGAGTCATCTCCTAGGAATATATCACCACCATCATATTTTTCATATTCATAGAACCACTCCTTGTGAGGATTCATATGATATGACACACCTGAGTTGATTAACCATATACCATGGTCTGCATGTGTACCTGTAGATTCCAGATAAACATCACCTCCTACTTTAGTGGAGGTTTTCGCCTCTGTGGAAGAGGTATTATCAGATCCCTTTGGTTTATCAACCTTCTTAGACTTTCAATATTTCTTATAATTCCTTGTTTTACCACACTTCCAACATTTCCTCAAAGATTTTCCTGGAGACTTAGATCTACCTGTAGATTTATATCTCCCCCCTGAAGACTTACCATGATTCCTGTCTTGGGTACGACCTTTTAAAAATAAAGCATCTGTGCTCTGAGTATCCATGTTTTTTCACCTCATCTCTTTAGATAACAAGGATGCAACTAATTCTTCATACTTCAATGTAGATTGAGTGGTACTACCAATTTCTACAACCAGATTATCCCAAGAGTCTAGCAAAGAACATAACAAATTAATACACTTATCTTCTTCTGGAATCATAATATTAACATATACCAGTTGACTTACCAGAGTATTAAATGAATTTAGATGTTCTTTCAGAAAATATCCATCTTCCATCCTAAGATGATACAACTTATTTCGAAGAAACAAATTTTTTACCAGGGACTTTGATTGATACAAATTCTTTAAATTATCCCATAGTTCCTTGGGTGTAGATTCTATCGAGACATTCAACAACACTGAATCTTCCAGGCAGAGTCGAATAATACTCCTTGCTCTTCTGTCCAACTTCTCCCAATCTTCCTTCGACATACCAGTAGGTGGTGTACTAGTAGTTTGTGTACTAGTAGGTTGTGTACCAATAGATTGTGTGCTAGTAGACTGCGTACCAGTAGGTTGTGTACCAGGATCCATAATGATCCATTGTTATTTTTCTACAAGAAGGTCCTCCATCTTGAGCTTCCATAGCTCAAAGTTTTTACTGTTGAAATTCTCTATCTCTATTCTAGAAGAGCTCGTCATTCCTCTTTCTACACTCAAATCACCACTGCAAAAGCTCCCACTAAACCCATATTTATCACAAACCCAAGATAAAATTTATCTATCAAGACCAAGCCAAACTCTCAACAACAAAGGTGTCCCCCTGAAGAAAAAAATGATCTCTGATACCACATGTAAATTTTAAACCTGTGAAGTAAAGCAATGCATACATATTCTTAAGAAAAACATAAATTATTCAATGGATCATACACATAGTACACAAAGATTTACGCTGGAAACCCTTAACTGGGAGAAAACCGACCTTCCTTGGTGCCGCACCTTTCAACTCTTCATTGTATTAATTTCACCATTCACCATAAAATATGTACAATACTTTAGGTATTCCATAGCTACCAAAAACATAATCTCTTAATCTGGGATTAATTTAGAAAACCGCTAAAAATAGAAAAATCCGCTAAAATAGCAAAAACCACCAAAAAAACAATTTCGAGGCATTGCCCCGAACCTTGTCAGCTCTGGGCTACCACCCAGAGCTGAACGATGCATGTAAACAGGGGGGCCAAACCTGCCCCCCCTGTGACCCCTCCAAGAAAGCGCCTGACGCACACGACACCAATGACATCCGAAGTTGGGATCGTCAGACGCAATTGTCTAATCTGATGCATCGACACGCACACATGCAAAGAATATAACACATACCCAACAATTATTGGATATCTTGATATATGGTTTGGTATGGTGGTGTTATCACATGTTTGAGGTACTTGGTGATATTGGTACATGGTTGAGGTACACCATTGATAGTACTTTCTTGGTATATCTTATGGTACATGGTGTATGGGATGGTTGAGATACATGGAATGGTACAATATTGGTACTTGGTATGGTGTTGATTTACATGGTTGATGGTTAAGGTACATGGTACAGGTGTTGGTGCATGGTTGATGCAATTGTCATGGTACATGTTACATCACATGGTTGATGCTTGGTATAGTACATGTTGATGGTTTAGTAGTTGGTTGAGACACATATCTTGTGATTGTATGTTGGTGATATTTGTACATGCTTGGTAGAGGCATGTGTTGGTGATGTTGGAAATATAGTTGAGAGGTGTCCTTGGTATATGATCCACGTGAGAGGATCTAGTTTATGTGGTAGTGACAATGATAGGTTGGTTGATGTGACAATGACACTGACAGGTTGGTTGATGTGACAGTGACACTGACAGGTTGGTTGATGTGATAGTGACAGGTTGGAGATGTTGATGTGACATGTTGGATACAATGACAGGTTGAATACAGTGACAGGTTGACAATGATAGGTTAATAGTGGCAGTGATTGTGGTAGTGAAATTTTGGTCTACACTTATATTCCATTGCAACAGGACGAGGCAAGGAAAGGGGGTTGTGGCCTCCTTCTGGTTGGTTCCAGAGAATCAGGGAGTTGGATCTTCCTTCAGGTTGGAGCCTGAGAATCAGGGGGTTATAGTCTCCTTCTCACTGAAGCTAGAGAATTCAGGGAGTTGTATCTTCCTTCAGGTTGGAGCCTAAGAATAGGGGGTTGGAGCCTCCTTCCAATTGTAGCTGGACAATTAGGAAGTTGTTTCTTCCTATGAATGAATTCTTGATATATATAAGAAAGCATTCAATGGTTTTCTCCCATTTGGGTTTCCATGTAAATTCTGGTGTACTGTGTATTTGACGTGATGTTGCTTATGATTATATGCTCATGATATATTAAATGTAATCATAGATGATCCATTGATTATATACTACTAATAAAGTTGAAGTTTATATTTTGTGGTTAAAAGTGGTAAAAGTGCTCATATTGATTCACTCTGCCCTCTCAGTATTCCAATAATTGGTATCAGAGCAGGTTCCTTTAGGAAACAATTTAACCAATGGAAAGTAGATCATGGATTACACTGAGAATGGAGCACCAATGTTCAATGGTCAGAATGGTATGGACTATGAGATATGGAGTAGAAGAAAAAAAGTATTTTTATAGGCACATGGATATGATGTTTGGCAATCAGTGGTTATAGGATACACCGCTACAAAGAAACCGAATACTGCAACCATGAAGGAATTGAAAATAAATAAAAAAAATAACAATGGATTTCATATGGGAAGGATTACCTGATCCAGTAAGAGAGAAAGTTGGAAAATGTTCATCAACTAAAGAACTTTGGGATAAGCTACATAATATTGTTTTTGAAGAATCTTCGATCATTGAGCCAAATAATGCTAAAGAAAATGTGGGAACATAACAAGAAGAAAGATGCTCATCATGTTAGATAGATTAAGAAGAAGAAGATTGTGAAGAAGGCATAGTATATCTTGAAGCATAATTAATCAGTGCTTTAGACAAATTGACAAAAGAAAGGAAGAAAAACAAGTTTCTTAAGAAACAATTAGTCAAGAAGAATTCTCAAGGAAGTTCCGAAGAAACCCAACATGTCATTGTGAATCTAAAAGTTAGTTGGAAGAAGCTAGAAGGATTGAATGAACATACAAAATTCAAATGGAAGAGAAGCAGTGTTTGGAAACCGAAATAACAACACTAAGAAAGGAATCAATGGAAGAGAAGTAGTGTCTGGAAGCCAAAATAAAGTAAATAAAGAAGAGAGATAATATTTTGACAGATCATCTTAAGGATGCTGATGTTTTGGTAGCTGCAGGAGGTATTAACCTCCACGTGTAACCTATGACTTAGAATAGAATATTCCAGAAGCAAGTGAACAATTAAACAGATATGTGGAAACCCTAGAAGACAAGTGGGCCTAGAAGAATAAATAATATTATAATATTATCTTCCAGAAATACAAGTCGGCTCCACAAGAAAAATATAAACAAACAATATAATTACCAGAAAGTCAGGTCGACCCAACCAGAAAATTCACTGGACATATTAATATAAACAGAGGACGTTTTATCTCATTTGTATACCAAGTCAGAGTGCAAGTCTTGTGGAGAGCTTCAGTTGCAGTTGCAATTGCAACTGCATCTGCAAGGAGGAATAAGGGTGTATGGTCATCTCTTGGTCTTGGTCTCTCTCTAGTGCTATCAAGTGATTCTCTTGGTGATCCTCTAAGTGATTCTCTTGGTGACATGCTTGGTGATATTATTGCTAAGTACGGTGCAAGGTTGAGAGAGTAGTACATATGCAACTGCTGCTATTTTGTATAACACTTATTTGATGGATATGAAGATTCTCTCTCTTGTGCGCTACCATTGGAGAAGGAGCACTCTACTTGTCTTGAGTTGTTGCTACATTTAGTAGCTAGGGTTTATCTCTTGGTTCTGGAGTAGGCTTGCAAGAATTATTCTAAGTAAAGGTTAGTGTGCTCAGGGTGGCATATGTGAATGCCTATGGTTGGGTGACAATGATGTGACATTGTCTATGGTTAAACGAGCATACCAAAATTTCAACATGGTATCAGAGATGGTTTCCTTCATAACAATCTAACCGATGGACGAAATATCCTTAATTTACCCCATTTTCAAGCTCATTGAGCACTTATTGATCTCAATAACAAGGTCTCCTAAGTAGGGTGCATCTTTTCCTTGGATCAGATTTGAAAATTTCTAAATTTGAGAAATTAGGGTTTCCTCATAAAACCCTAGGTCTACAGTGCCAGTTCCTTCGTGCTAGTTCCTTCACACCAGTTGCAATTCTAGTTGCAACATCAAATACAATTCTAGTTGCAACACCAGTTGCAGTGCCAACACCAGTTGCTGTGAAATTTTCTGTGAAGTTTTGGGACTAATTTTTGGTTTTCCTAGTGCACCTTACCCTAGCACATCTCCAACTACCTTTAGATTACATGTTAGAGCACCTTTGAAGTTTTAAGGTTCATCATTACTTATCTCTTTTGTCGGATGGTGCCACTACTTACCGATGTTGCTGGAGGTATGTACTTATATATATTTAAACTTTATCACTATTTTGAGTGTGATTGTAGGAGAAGGGATCTCTTACAATTGTAGATCCAGAGGGATCTCAGATCCAACACATTCAAAGGAACAACACACTCTAGGTTTTATTGTTTTCATATGCCTCTAGCTGTTATGACATTATTGTAATCTTGTGAACATCTAGTTGTATTTTGATCTATTGAAGTTATAGTAACCTCAATTCAAATTTAAAATTATAAGATAACTCTATGCAAAGTATTAGATTGATTAAGGTTGAGATTTCATAGTTTATTTGCATTATATTCTCTAACTTAGATTTCTGTCAAGAAAGCATATTGTCTTAAGTACAGGGGACAAGTGTAAGAGAATACTTGTCATCTTGAGTGAAGGAGACTCGGAAGAAAATCGACAACACTCTTTCTTGAAGATAAGACTCCAGGTTCTAGGTTTGATTGATTAAATTAATAAGTTTCCAATTTGCACATATCAAGTTTGATAATTTCTACATTACTAGTCGTGACAACAATCCTTGAAATTTTCTATTACTGCTAGATACAATGAATACTTGGCAGCACGTGAGTACTATTGATATAAATTCTTGTTGTACCTGGTTGTAAGATGAACTATCATCTCCTCTAGGAGATACTTCTTGTTTTTCTTCCAAGCAAGTCACCTTGGTAATAATATGATGATTACCATGAGATTTCCTTTTTATTCTTATTGACATAGATATGTTCTTATGAAAATGCTATTATACTTTTTGTTCTTGTTTTCTTTTTTTGGGAAGGTTACCATGGAGGAATGATTGACCACAACACTAGAAGAGTGTTTTTCCTATTTCTTATTATTGTATTTTTATTTTGGTTCTTGTTCCAGGAAGGTCACAAGCAATAGCTCTGACAAGGAGCTACTGTGATTATTTTTCTTGTTCTTGTTTTTATTATTATAAGAGTATTATTCTTGCCTACTATTTTTCCCTTTGTTATCCTTGTTCTGGGCATGTAACATGTGATAAATATGAGGGAAACTATAGTGACGGTTGTAGGAGACAACATATTAGATGGTATCTAGTTTAAGACATGGAGCAAACTATCCAGATACAAATTTGTATACACGACCGTATACATCCATGTACCAAAGAAGAAGAAGACGAAGAAGGGTACTTTTGTGAGATACATAATATCTCATATGGAGATTGATTGTAAGGAGAAGAAGGCTCCAAATATGACCGAACAAATCCCTCTAGTGAAATTGATCACTCTTTAGATCATCAGGAAGAGTTAGTAGAGCCAGAAGGGCCTACCCATAATTGTTGCAGTAACCAAGAAGAGACCAGTGTGGTCCCATGAAACTTTGTAGGATGCAACATTGATGAGTCATATCATGAGGAGAAGATGGCTTTGAAGATTATAAAAAATCAGAGGGAGTCAAGCTTCAGAGCGAGAATGGAGACTCAACGACTTTCAGATTCAGATGGGAGAGAGAGACGTCTTCTAGAACTGACAAACATATGCCATGGGTTGAGAAGGCTAGATCGAAGCTTCATAGGCTTCGAGGAGATATGAAATCTTATGGGAAGATTCCCTTGCTTCAATAGGATTTGCTATAGTGACCAAGGAGGAAGCCAGTTAGAAGGAATGAGATACATATCATTTCCTTGGTTTCCAGACTAGAAGGGAAGTCAATGGTGACTTCCAAGTTGATCTACAAGATCAAGCATGTTGTAGATAAATATCCTAGAGATGCACAAAGCTTGATTTGTGTCCAGAGGATTCTCCTAGAAAGAGGGAGAAGACTACGACGAAACACTTACTATAGTATATTTCTATTGACGAACATGTAGTAGATATGTTGAATATTGGGTGCAAGACTATTTTGAGAAGGAAGTCTATTTTGGGCACATGCCTATTTTTAGAGAAGGATCTGTTTTGGGAAAGACCTATTTTTGGAAATAAAGACCTATTTTTGGAAAGGAAGACCTAATTTTGGAGCGTGCAAAACAGGTGGCAAGAAAGAAACATGCAAAAAAAGAAGGAAAAACAGCGTGCAGGAGCAAAATCAACGCGGTGCGCAGGCAAATAAGCCTAACCATGATATGGTTAGGTTTTTTGACAATATTGTAATGACTATAAGCCGATAAATTAGTATAAATAAGGACCTAGGAGGTCTAGTAAAGAGAGATCATACAAATATCATACATAGATCATGCAGAGAGCATACATAGATCATACAAAGAGCATACAAAGAGCATACATAGATCATACAAAGAGAGTTGATTATTATGATTTTGTGGGTTGTTGATTGTAATAATTTTTGTTGAAGAGTCAAGTAAGGTAGTATTTTAGGGTTAGGTCATAGGTTGAGGAGCTTGGTGTGATATAGATTACCTTACAGAGGGTTCTTATCATCAACCTTGATTGTATTACTGAATATGTAATGTGCGCAATGCAAGATTTCGCAGCAGAATAAATAAAAGAGAAGAGAAGCCAGATCTTGTGGATGTTGCCCCAAGAGGGGGTGAACCATGGTAAACCTTGTGTTATGTGGGATGGTTAATGAATTCTTTACTTTATGTTGATCACTATCTTAAGAATGAATGGTTAAAGTAGCTATAAAAACATGCATGCATAGGTTAAAAGATGAATACATTATAGAAGTAATTGAATGATTAACAAGGATAATGCATAAGGAAGAAAGAACATAATCACAGATCCCCACTCATTCCTAGACTAAAAACACCTGAGTATTACTGTCCCCCATAAAATCTATCTCGGGTGAGACTATGCTATGCACCCTGTGCACAACGTTTCCTTTTGGTTTACCAGGAGAGCCGATAGTTTTTGAGGGATTTTTTGGAAACCTGTTTGAGATCAGAACCTGGGTCAGCCCAAAAAGAAGAAAAATAAGAACCAACATTGACCAAGTCTCTGTCAAAGACAATCTTGGAGTGGTCCAAATTTTTTCTCCAGTAGTGAGAATTGATGTATTCGCAAGTAGTGGGAAGTGATGTGATCCCCAGTAGTGGAAGCTACCCCAATGTAGGTTGGTATGCTACTCCAACACATGCTAATATGTTACCCCAACACATGTTGGTATACTACTCCAATGCAGGCTGCTATGTTACCCCAACGTAGGTTGGTATGCTACTCCAAAACATACTGGTATGTTACCCCAACACAGGTTGGTATGCTACTCCAATGCAGGATGGTATGTTACCCTAGCGTAGGTTGGTATGCTACTCCAGCGCAGGCTGATATATTACCCTAGTGCAAGTTGGTATTATACTCCAACGCATGATGGTATATTACCCCAGTGCAAGTTGGTATGACTCTGATGCAGGCTAGTATGTTACCCTAATGCAAGTTGGTATGCTACTCCAACACATGCTGATATGTTACCCCAACATAGGTTGGTATGCTACTCCAACATAGGATGGTATGTTACCTTAGTGCAGGTTGGTATGCTACCCCAACATAGGCTTGTATGTTACCCCATTGCAAGTTGGTATGATACTCCAACGTAGGATGGTATGTTACCCCAATGCAGGTTGGTATGCTACTCCAACACAGGCTGGTATGTTACCCTAGTGCAGGTTGGTATGCTACTCCAACACAGGCTGGTATGTTACCTCAACGTAGGTTGGTATGATACTCCAACGCAGGTTGGTATGTTACCCCAATGAAGGTTGGTATTCTACTCCAATGCAAGATGGTATGTTACCCCAACGCAGGTTGGTATGATACTCCAATGTAGGCTGGTATGTTACCCTAGTGCAGGTTGGTATGCTACTCCAACAAAGGCTGGTACACTACTCTAGTGAAAGTGCAAAAATTATTATGATGGATGGATTCATGAAATTAAACAAGACAATGGCCAAGGTGTGTAGAAGCGTAGAAGCAATGATGATGATCGTGCCAAGAGGAATACCTTCCTCGTTAAGAGGGAGTGTTAAATTTTTGAGTCAGTTTCTGCATGAGATAACAAGTTACTAGTTCTGTATGAACTAGATGTTGACCTGTAGTGTCGGAAATGATTCCCATTTAGAGTGTCAATCAGTAGCATCAGAGGTTACTAGTTGGGCCAACCAATCGTGTTGGAGGTGTTTTCCAGTTAGATGGCTAATGTGCGATTATGATGGTGATACTTGATATGTTTGATCATATGATATCTTGTGTGGCTATGGTGATGCTACCTGTAGACTAGTCTGCAATACCATATGAGTCTTTCCCTTTCCATGTGAGATGGATGGATGTGTTTGAGACCACTACATGAATAACATCTTAGTTAATACCTCCCTAGCTAAGAGGGAGTGTTGATGTTTTGGTAGCTGCAGGAGGTATTAACCTCCACCTGTAACCTATGACTTAGAATATAATATTATGGAAGCAAGTGAACCATTAAAAAATATGTGTGGAAACCCTAGAAGACAAGTTGACCTAGTAGAATAAATAATATTAGAATATTATCTTCCAGAAATACAAGTCAGCTCCACAGGAAAAAGATAAACATAAAATATAATTACCAGAAAGTTAGGTCGACCTAGCCAGTAAAGTCACTCGACAAATTAATATAAATAGAGGAGGTTTTAGCTCATTTGCATACCTAGTCAGAGCACAAGTCTCGTGGAGAGCTGCAATTGCAGCTGCAACTGCAACTGCAAAGAGGAATACGGGCATATGGTCATCTCTTGGTCTTGGTCTCTCTCTAGTGCTATCAAGTGATTCTCTTGGTGAAAATCTTGGTGATATTATTGAAACTCAAATGTCATACTGTCAGGATTGGTAATAGTACGAGATGAAGACAAATCTATAGGGAAAAATAAAGATGTTAGATACAGGAAGGTTTGTGGAAAAAAAGAAAAAAAAAAGAGAAAGTGAATAAGGAACAAGTCCCAAATATTGCAGGATTTGCAGTTGTGAAAGAAAGAAAAGAAGAGAAAGTGAATAAATAATAGGCTCAAGAGATTGTACTTCTAGGAATTGAAGTGCGATATCAATCCACATGCAGAAAGGAAGAAGTTATAGTTTAGAGAGATGATGAGTCTACCAACGAACAAGAAGATTACTTCACTTCAGAGCGAATACTTTTCTGAGCCATCCAGCTTGGAGACTCCCAATAAATATGAATATTGAACAGGGGGAGTCGGTGCAGTAGCCACTACAGAACAAAGAACCATCCTTCGAACAATTTGAAGTATTTATAAAGATAGATTCAAAGCAGTTAGATAACAGAAGTACAAAGTGATAGATTGATTGGTTGAGAAATAGTATTCCACATAGGTATTCATTGGAATTTACACAAAACGAAGTGTATGATTGTATTCCACACATGTATTCAGGTAGGGATATCGTCAGTACATGTTGTTTCAGATATGCAGAGTTTTATTTGCAAATAGAGAAGACTAGTGGACACATTTGATTCGGTTTGAGAAACAAGAATATGTGATGATCAAATACAACTGTGAAGCCTTCACAATAATACAATGACAGATGGGTCAACATTATGGAAAGTTGAGTAGTAGAGTTATGGAAAATTTATGACATATGGACATAGATGGATTCATGATATGTTTAGCAGGTATAGAAAACATGGGTCATAGAAGATGCATAACAATGTATTTACAATTGGAATCAATGGAATCAATTGGTCACAGAAAGGAAAGCAGTGAAAGGCACAACAAAATAGGGAAAAAGAAACCATCAGCAAAAGCTATATCATTAGAATAAAATCATTTAACAATATGGTCAAATGAATATGAAAAGTGAATGAAGAAATCAAGTAATGAATGTTTTTAATATATGTCAGTGAATTTCAAGAGGAAACACCTACAAGTAGCCCTACATTGATCTACATGAAATATTGCAGGGAATTCAAGGGAAGAGAAATCATCAGAGAAAGAGATCCATAAAGGAATATCAGTAGCATGTAGACAGGGGGAGACATACCGACAGGGGGAGTTATCATTTTTTCCATTATCTCAAAGGGAGAGAAAGAGAAATATCAGAAGAGTAAGAGTCAAGTGCATGAATTATGAGGAGGATTATTTAGAGAAGAAAATATTTTAGGGGGAGTCACTCTTTACTAGAAAAGGAGAAGAGAAATAACACATACATGAAAATAGAGAGAAATAACAAAGGCATGGAAACAAAGAGAAATAATAGATGCATGAAGACAAGGAAGAGTAGCTCCAAGTAGAGACACCCTTTTCCATTGATTTCAAAGGGGGAGAGATAAGATCAATGACATGGATGCAGGGGGACCAATGGTCACAGGGGAAGCATGAACATGAGTATGCATATGAGCATGAGTGTTTCCATAAATACATGCCATTAGTGTTGACATCAATTCCAAAGAGGGATATTGTTGGATAGTTGGTTTGGACAATTGATTGTCATTGATGAAAACTCTTGGAGATTGATGTCAATCCTTGGAGAAGTCCAAAATCCCTAGAGATGTGATTGAGATTGATGGTGAGTTAGTTGAGGTGTGGTCATGGGACCCAAAGTTGGTTAAGGAATATGTACATGAAAGGCATGATAAATTCATGCAAGAAACTCATAGATGCATAGCCCTTTTCATGCTGTTTTTGGTGATAGGTGGTATGCCACGTGGTTCCTCACGGTTAGGGAGATATGACCTTGTGAAGTTGGAAGCCCTGAATAATGGTAAAGAAACCCCTATTTGGTTACAAGTCAATGAATGAAAGGGTAAAGTAGTTGTAACAATAAAGTTAAGAAGCCCCTAAGATTAAGGAAATAAGTTACCATGAAAAAGTATATAAACACCTCAAGGAGTCTCTCATAAGGACACACACACCTACATTGAATATCTATCTTGTGAATGTTATGGTCTAGTACTTTGTCTTTTGGTGAATCTGATGGAAATACTGAGGCAACGAAGAAAGTGTGAGGAAAGAGTGAAAGTTTCGGAGCTGCATAATGCCAGGGTTTTTCTGTAACCCTAATTTGGCTGGCCCTCACGGGTCAGGCATAGGGTGTCCCACGAGGACCCCGTGGGTTGCACAATAGTCGTCACACAAAGCCCTACGTGACATGGAATCTTAGTCCCACGAGGATAAGCTAAATTTGGGGGAAATGTTGGTACCAGGTTGCTGAGGAATGTGGAAGAGTTACAGGTCAGTGTTACAATACAACATGTCAACTACATGATTAGAGGTATGTTTTAAGGTTATGCTTATGGTGTTATGTTACATGCATGGTGGTGATAGTATGGATATGGTACATCTTGATGATGATGTGATACATTGTTAGAGGTACATTATTGGATATCATGATATTTGGTTTGGTATGGTGGTGTTATCACATGTTTGAGGTACTTGGTGATATTGGTACATGGTTGAGGCACACCATTGATAGTACTTGCTTGGTATATCTTATGGTACATGGTGTATGTGATGATTGAGATGGTATTTGGTTGATATACATGGTATGTTACAATATTGGTACTTGGTATGGTGTTGATGTACATGGTTGATGGTTGAGGTACATGGTATAGGTGTTGGTGCATGGTTGATGCACTTTTTGTGGTACAGGTTACGGTACACAGTTCATGCTTGGTATGGTATAGGTTGCTGGTTTGATACTTGGTTGAGACACATATCTTGTGATGGTATGTTGGCGATCTTGGTGCATGCTTGGTAGATGCATGTGTTGGTGACGTTGGACATCTAGTTGAGAGGTGTCCTTAGTATATGATCCATGTGAGAGGATATGGTTGATGTGATAGTGACAGTGATAGGTTGGTTGATGTGACAGTGACAATGACATGTTGGTTGATGTAACAGTGACAGTGATAGGTTGGTTGATGTGACAATGATAGTGACATGTTATTTGTTATGACAGGTTGGATACCGTGACAAGTTGGATACAATGACAGGTTGATAGTGTTAGTGATTGTGGTAGTGACAATTTGGTCTACACTTATATTCCAGGGCAGCAAGATGGGGCAAGGAAAGGGTGTTGAGAATCAGGTTGTTGGAGCTTCCTTTGGGTTGGAGCCTGAGAATCAAGGGGTTGTAGCCTCCTTTTGGTTGGAGCTAGAGAATTTAGGGAGTTTTATATTCCTTTAGGTTGGAGCCTGAGAATAGGGGGTTGAAGCCTCCTTCCAGATGCAACTAGAGAATTGGGAAGTTGGTGCTTCCTATGAATAAATTTTTAATATATATAAGAAAGCATTCTGTGGTTTTCTCCCATTTGGGTTTCCACGTAATTTCTGGTGTACTATGTATTTGACATGATGTTGTTGATGTGGTGTTTCTTATGATTATATGATCATGAAATATTGAATGTAATCATATATGACACACTGATTATATACTGCTAATAAAGTTGAAGCTTATATATTTTGGTTTAAATTTGTAAAAGTGCTCATACTGATTACCCCCCCCGCCTCAGTATTCCATCAATATAAGTTGTTCATCCTTCTTTGTGATCTTACATTTTTCAAGTAAAATTATAAATGTTTTAAACTTAGATAGAAAATATTCAATGCAAGATAAATCATTGGGACTTAAAACAATCAATTGGTTTTGAATTGGTGGGTTTGAATATCACTGTGTTTACCAAACATGGTTTCCATATTTTTCCAAGTTACATCTAGTTTCTCAATTCCTGGAAGGTGACACTGTAGATAAGTGTAGATGGACATTATGATTAATCCACATACTTTGCTCCATTTTTTACTATCCCATTTGGATTTCTTTAATTGTTAAACATGGACAATTTTTGTTCCCAATTTAACTTAGTAAATTTCTGTACTTTGTAGTAAATCCGCCGTAAGAGTTTTCAATGAGAATTAGTTTGAACTAGTAAGGAGGATATCACTTGGATATGCAAGTAAAATGGCTTCAAAAGTAGAAACTTACTATCCGAATGGAAATAACTTGAAAAAATAGGTAGTTGAAAAAAAACGTGACATTGAAAACAAACTCAGAAAGTCAAAGTTATGCCCTTTTGAAGAAAAACATAAAAAGTAACTAAGGTTCAATTGTGCAAGTGATGGGTTCACAATGAAGTTTCGAAGTTGTAAATAGTTAAAAAAATTCTCTCCTTGTCTAGCAGTGTCTTATAAACTCACTTTTACAAATAAGTTACCTTTATAATACAAGTGACCTGCTTAAAGTAAGTGAGAATTACTGTTACAACAAAATTACTTTAAAACTTAAAAGTTGCATGCAAAAAAAAACTTAAAAAACAACAAATTAACTTTATGAGTGATTCACTTTTATAATTTAATTGCGATTCACTTTACAATAAAGTTATTTTATAACTTGAGGTTGCATGCACTTTACTTTTCAAAAAACAACTTACTAAAATAAATACTTGAACTCAAGCCTTTTATTTTATTAAAGTAACTTTCGACCAAGTGAGCTATTACAAAAAATATAACAAATTTTAGAAAGGAAAATGGGGCCTTTTATTTCACTTTTTGCCTCAAAATGCATGTTTACCCCCAAAACCCTTGTTTTTGCTTGCAAAAAATCTTCAACATGCCAGCATACAAAAATGTAAATTTTTTTTTTGGAACTTTAGATGTTCGAGGTTAGATTTTGGTTAGTTGATTTTCCAAGATCACATAAAGTGTAGGGAAAAGAGTATATGTAGAAAATAAAAGTACTTTCCACTCTATTTCTAACTTGTAGAGATCACACAATGCGTAAGGGAAAGAGCATACACAAAAAATAAAATATTTTCCACCTTGTTTATGATTTGTTGAGAATGCAAAAGGCATAAGGAAAAGAGCATATGCAAATTGGAAAGGAAGCAAACTAGAGATAAAAACATAAAACAATTGAAATGAAATATTAAAAGAATATGAAAAAAGACTCTAAAAAATGAAATGAAACAATATAACTTTGGATTTGATATAAATGGTCATATCTTGGGAAAAATAAACCTTTAGATTTAGATTTGATTAAAGTAACATTTTAATACTTCTTGGCACTAATATGGATTAGGGATTTAATGACGGTTAGAGCTACAAGCCTCATACGACTCCAAAAATGACAACACAAATTTCACAATAAAGGAACATCAATTCATCTCAATCTCATAGTTTTATTTTTTTTTCTATCGATTCCATATCGTGCTCAATAAGTGATAATTTTCGATAGCATACATGAAACACATTATCTTGTACTTTCTGGTTGGATATTTCTTAGGTTATTTTTATATTGATGCAATCTTTCAGGGTTTGTAGTACATTCTGGACACAATCTAGTTAGGATCTGTTGAAAAACAAAAGGTGAATGTAATTTTAAATAACAAAATCGATGATCTATCCACTAGAAAATCCTCAACATGAGCAACTAAAATACAAAAACCACGTGTAAATTGTTGATCTTTGATCAAGTTTGTAACGTGTCCAATCCAAACAAAATTTATGTATAGTTATAACCTTATAAATATCAAAGGAGAAATTTGTTCTTGAGAAAACAAATAGGGTTTGCAATTTTTTCCAACTCTATTATACTATGTGTAGGACATGTTCAAGAGGTTTGATATCAATGATATTTCTCCAAACTAGTTGGTTATGTTTTCTTGACTTGTTTTGATGGAATTTAATCTCCTAAAGGTGACTCTATGAAAGTAAGAAGATCATGGAAAAAAAATAACCGTACAACTTATGTTGGGATTGGGTGTAACCTTATAAGAAACAGATAAACAAAACCATAGATAATCGAACAGGAATAATTTTTAAAGATAAAAGAGGGTGGTGTCTAAAGACATCGTTACAACACTTAAGAACAATGAATTGTGATAAAAACATCACAATGCATGTTGGAAGGGATACTTTTAAGGATGGAAATTTATCTTAAAATGTAGAAACCTTGGAAAATATTACTAGTCCTTAATATGGAAATTGTAAAATGTTTGGTGATATTTTTGGAAAAATATTCAAATTTATAAGGCTTTTATATTGATTCTATAAAACTTTGGTGATTTTTAATGTAAACTAATTTTATTCTATATATTTTGGGTGAATAATGTTTAGAAAAAATGGAATTTGGCAAATCGTTTTTTGGGAAAAAGCATGGAAAATTAGCCAGTGGGTGAAATTAGCCCGTAAAATTTTCCTTGCATGTTGGACATATTGTACACAACAAGGATATTGGCATGATGATAGTGACCCATCAAGTCTTCTATTTATAGCTTCAATATCTAACCAAATTTCTTGGAATTGGGAAGATCTTGTCGACATATATCCATCAATGGTTAGAGTTGACTCCGTCAAAGGTGTTGATCCGAAAAGATCTTTTAAACGACAATGGTTGAGTTAATTTGCATGAGTTAAATTATCATTTAGGAAATGAATGAAAGAGAAAGAATTAATGCATAAACATAATATCCATAAAGCAATATACAGATATGAACATAAGCATGAACATCAAAAAATCATAAACAACAATGTGATAAAAGAGTTCAACAATCTCGCCTACATCTCTGGGCCTTTGTCTCAGTGGGTAGGATTTATTATTTATGTTCAAATTTTTAAAAGGACATCATAAAAGTGCCAAAAATGTTACAAAATTATCTGGTCTTGTTCTACCATATCTCTAGAACCCAACAAAACTGACGACACTGAAAATGGATGACCAAAGCTCCCAAAATTGGCCCACAAAGGTGATCTCCTCAATGGCTTCCTTGCATAAAAATGGCTTTGGCTTGAAAAATATTCAACATAAACCTATTATGAATCTCCTCCCTTCGCTTCAATAAGCCCTGGTTTATATAGATCTAAATTTGGTAACAATCTCCCAAGTTCCCCCCAATATTTGGCCTCAAAAAGGGCCCAATATCCCCCAATATTGGCCAAAAATCTCTAAAAATGATGAATAAATCATTAAAAACCTTATACTATAGTTTAAAAACCCACTATATGAAAAATATAGGGCACAACCCCCATATGGTCCGGCTCCTGGTCATATTGGGTGTCTCCATGCGGCCGTGGGCTGACGCTATTTCATTGGGCCCCTCCGATTCTGGGTGTTGCTCTTGTGGTATGGACATATGGCCCAATGCTTATCATCCACGCACCATATATTATTTAGAGCCCTCGAAGAAATATCTCTTGGTTAATCCCCCTGTTATCCACATTTTTGGTTATCAAGATGATGACATGATAATGACATGGTGATAGAAGATCTAACTCTTCTTTAAGATCATTTTCATGAAGAAAGTTACACTTATCAGCTTCTCAAAATTACACTTTTGAAGATAGTACG
>ML787809.1:609166-621628 GCA_009831015.1 Picea engelmannii | reverse complement strand
ACAGAGATAAGGAGAGCTTTCATAAAGTAAGTACATCATCCTTCTTCTCTTATCCATTCAATACTTTAGAACTAGGGAAAGAGTAGTATTCTGTCACAGTTTGTTCCAGATCCAGGTGGATCTGAGGAGATTGGTCTGTGTCCTCACTCACGAATTTATCCTTGAACACCCCCTGGTCGGCAAGCTAGCCAGACCGACCGGGGCTTAACCGACCTTAATCTCTGCATTGACAAACCAAAGGATCCGGGTCATATGCGATCCCACAGAATTGGGGGATGGGCTAACTCCAATACATGCACCGAACAATAGAGGTGTAGGGGTATAGTCACATCGTATGTGCCAAATCTGGGACCCCAGCCCTAACCTCCGCCCAAATGACACACATACAAACTTAAATATAATCGACACTGTATAAGGTTAAGTTCCAATGGGTAAGTGGGTTGGTAGCCCGACCTACGTGAAGTATTGGCCCAGACCAGAGGTCGCGGGTTCAAATCCGGTTGAGTCCCCAAATATTTTTCAATAACTTTAACCAACGAATGGGTCAACCCATGTCTGGGCCACGTGGCATCGTACCATATGCCAACAACACTGCCATGTGTTAGCGCTTGATTCATCCACATATTCCAACCATGTGTCTGCCACGTCACATGCCACTGTACCTGCCACATGTCGTACGAATGTGCCACGTGTCACCCTTGCAGTGGTGACACATGTAACACCCTGATTGGTCCACCTATACCTTCCTATTCAACAACCTATCCAGGTCACTGTACGATCAGCTGCCATGTGTCACCTCCAGATGCTGCCACATCAGCATGATGATGTCAGCATTGACTTTTTGCATGTTTGAAAAAATGAACAGATCATGATATCTGGAGCATACAACGTTTGTTTGAGCTAGTTCAAGTTGCATTGGGTTCGTATTGACAAGGTCTATGCACACATCCATTTTGAAACCATTTCGATAACTTTTATTTTTAGGCCTTCCTGGACCCATTTTGGTCCTGAGATCAATTCTTGATCACACCTCCCCACTAAAGAACTTTTGGTCCTCCAAAAGGTTACTGACCATTCATCAAGTTCAAGATAGGCCACCCAACTTATTCTTTGTCTTTGAAATCTCTCCTGTGTACCTGTCTCATCAAGATCAACTGTAAAATAATCATGATAACTGATAGCATATTGTTATCCATTAGGTACCCTGTCACATCTTACTGAAGCCATTATCATCCATGTTGACAACATTACTAATGATAACATCAGAAATATGACTGCAAATGAGCTCATATGTTTGTAATACTTGTATGACATTAGCTTATTTTGAAACAAAGTGTGATTGAGTTTCCATTCTACAATCATCTCCCGTTCTTGATTAAGATTGATTAATTGATTTGAAACAATTATAGGTGTGTTTCTTGCTTGAGATGCATTTCTTAATTGTTCCATTGTTTGAAGAGATTTATTTTCCTTTAAATGATGAGCACGAACTAGATATTCTTAACCTACTTTGATTAAGTGATACTAATTCTTTTCGTTGTAGAAGATTTCTTTGCGATCATATAAGTAAGGACTGCCTAAGACCATTCCATATTCACTTAGTGGTGCCACATCACATGTTACCTCTTCCACAAACTTAGATGAAATTGCAAATTTTAATGTGCATTGCTTTGTTAAGTGAAATTGATAATTATTGCTTATCCATTTAAGTGTGTAAGGCTTATGATGCATCTATGTTTTTAATCCCAATTGTTTAACCAATTCCTCTGAAATCAAGTTAGATTGAGATCCACTATCTATCAATGTGTCGACCTTAGTATGCCTCATAATGACCCTTAAGTGAAACAATTTAATTCTATAATAAAATCCTTCACCAATTTTACCTGTCATACCAACCAATGAGACTTTAGATTCATCACCTGAATCTGATCCCAAGTCTATGGGTCGTGTTTTTGTTGCAACTGTTTGCCTCCCTTTCTTCTCTTTGAACCACTTTGGTCTTTTCTCGGGATGCAATTGCCAACAACAGTCCTCATCATGCCCCTCTTTCTTGCAATGCTTGCAAGAGGGATTCTCTTCCTTTCTTGCCACTGGATTTTCCTTCTTTCCATTCCACTTCCTTTTGTCCTCTTTCCTTGAAGACGATTCCCCTGATACACCAACCCCTATTTTCCCTACTTCAATGTATGTCACTTGAACAAAAACCTCATCAAGATTAATAGGTCCAAACATGAATACAATGTTTTGAATATGTGTAGGTAAACCTCCTATATACTTCATAAGATTTTCTTGGGTATGTAAAGTAATATATAACATCAATGCCATTTTACAAAATCCATCGGTTTATTCTTGCACTGTTTGTCCTTTTCTTAATTTAAGAGCTTTCCATTCAATTAAAGATTTATCTTTATAACCCAAAGGATATAATTTCTTTCTAAGTGCAGAAATAAAAACTTGCCATGATGGAAATACATTACCCACTTGTTGCGTGCCATTTTGCAACTTGATTTACCACCAGATGAGTGATGTTCCTGCAGGTCTAAGAGATACCAACTTGATCTGAGTTGCCTCATCCTTGATTTGTTGCACACTGCAATAAACCTCCATTTGTCTAACCCAATTATCAAGTCTCTCTGCATTGACCTCACCATCATACATAGGTAATTGAAATTTCACATCAAGTTTTAGTAAAGGCATTTCTTGTTTATGTTTATGGACATGTTTCTTTGCAGTCGATTTAGAACTTGAAATTGAAGAAGAAGGAGAAGAAGGAGATGAAGATGGAGGTGAAGGAGGAATTTGAGTAGGATCCTATCCTTCTTCACTTTTTCCCTTTGAAGATTCACCTATATTCGGTCTCTTCCATTGCAAGTAATCCTAATACAAAACCTTCATCATCTCTGACATGTGGCGAATAAATTTTTTTGAAAATCTTTCTCATCTTGAGAAAGTACCTCTTCCAATGCCATCTTCTCGCTTTGATAAGTTCTCTTTCTCAATCCAATCAATGGATTCTCTTCAACAAGATCACCTTCACCATGATGTAGCTTTTCCCTGGTAATCATGCAAACTCAAAATCCAAACGTCAACTAGCTCTGATACCACTTTATCCGAAAAGATTTTTTAAATGAAAATGGTTGAGTTAATTTGCATGAGTTAAATTACCATTTAGGAAATGAATGAAAGAGAACTAATTAATGAAGAAACATAACAACCATAAAGAAATAGACAGATCTGAACATAAGCATGAAGATCAACAAACCATAAACACCAGTGTGATAACGGAGTTTGGCAATATCGCCTATGTCTCTAGGCCTTTGTCTCAGTGGGTGAGGCTTTCTTATTTCTTTTCAAAGCTTTAAAAGGACATCATATTAGTGCCAAAAAGGTTACAAACTCATCCCCCAATATCCCCCAATATTGGCCAAAAATATCTAAAAATGCTGAATAAATCATTATAAACCTTATACTATAGTGTAAAAACCCAATATATGCAAACTATATAGTGCAACCCCCTTGTGGTTCGACCCCTGGTCATATTGGGTGCCTCATATGGCCATGGGTTGGCGCTAGTTCGCTGGCCCCCTCTGATTCTAGGTGTTGGTCCTTTGGTATGGCCTTATGGATCAATGCTTATCATCCACATGCCATACATTAGTTATAGCCCCCGACGAAATAGCCCTCAGTTAAACCCCCTGGTCGGTGGGCTAGGCCAACCAATCGGGACTTAACCCTTAGGATCGGGGGCTGGGATAAATCCAATACACATGAAAAATAGTAGATGTGTAGGGGTATAGTCGCATGGTATGTACCAAAATCGGGGCCTGGGGCCTATAATCGATGTCATATAAGGTTAAGTTCCAATGGATAAGAAGGTTGGTAGCCTGGCCTATGCGAAGTCTTGGCCTAGACTAGATGATGTGGGTTCAAATTCGGTTGAGTCCCCAAATATTTTGCAATAACTTTAACCAACGAATGGGTGCCACGTGGTAGCCCATGTCTGGGCAACGTGGCACTATACCATACGCCAACAATACTGCCACATGTCAGTTCTTGATTCATCCACATATTCCAGCCATGTTTCTTGCACGTCACATGCCATTGTACCTGTCACATGTCGTATGGACGTGCCACGTATTGTGCGGTCATGCCATGTGTCATCCTTGTAGTGGTGACACATGTCACACCCTGATTGGTCCACCTATACCTTCCCAATCAACAACCTGTCCACATCACTATACGATCAGCTTCCACATGTCACCTCCAGAAGCTGCCACATCAGCATGACATCATGCTGACGTCAGTGTTGACTTTTAACCTATTGACTGTTGACTTTTTGCCTGTTTGGCAAACCGAACAGATCATGATATCTAGATAATATGACATCCATTTTTGCATATTCAAGTTGCGTTGGGTTCGTATCTAGGAGGTCTACACACATGTCCATTTTGAATCCATTCAGAGAACTTTTATTTTTAGGCCTTCCTGGACCCATTTTAGTCCTGAGATCCTATTCTGAATCACACCTCCCCACTAAAGACCTATTGGTCCTCCAAAAGGTTATTGACCAGTCATCAAGTTCAAGATAGGCCACCCGACTTGTTCTCTGTCTTTGAACTCTGTCCTATGTACCTGTCTCATCAAGCTCAGTTGTAAAACAATCATGATAACTGACAACATATTGTTAGCCATTGGTACCCTGTCACATCTTACTGAACCCACTATCATCCATGTTGACAAAATTACTAATGATAACATCAGAAATATGACTGCAAATGAGCTCATATGTTTGTAATACTTTCACGACATTAACTTATCTTGAAGCAAAGTGTGATTGATTTTCCATTCTACAATCATCTCTTATTCTTGCTTAAGATCGATTACTTGATTTGAAACAATTATAGGTGTGTTGCTCGCTTGAGATGCATTTCTTAATTGTTCCATTATTTGAAGAGATTTATTTTCCTTTAAATTATGAGCATGAACCACATATTCTTGACCTGCTTTGATTAAGTGATATTGATTCTTTTCTCTGTAGAAGATTGCTTTGTGATCATATAAGTAAGGACTTCCTAAGACCATTCCACATTCACTTAGTGGAACCACATAACATGTTACCTCATCCACAAACTTAGATGAAATTGCAAATTTTAATGTGCATTGCTTTGTTATGTGCAATTGATAATTATTGCTTATCCATTTAAGTGTGTAAGGCTTATGATGCATCTGTGTTTTTAATCCCAATTGTTTAACCAATTCAACTGTAATCAAGTTAGATTTAGATCCACTATCTATCAATGTGTCGACCTTAGTATGCCTCATAATGACCCTTAAGTGAAACAATTTACTTCTAGAATCAAATCCTTCACGAATTTTACCTGTCATACCAACCAATGAGACTTTAGATTCATCACCTGAATCCAATCCCAAGTCTGTGGGCCATGTCACTGCTGTAATTGTTTGCCTCCCTTTCTTCTCTTTGAACCACTTTGGTCTCTTCTTGGGATGCAACTGATAACAACGGTCCTCATCATCCCCCTCTTTCTTGCAATGCTTGCAAGAGGGACTCTCTTCCTTTCTTTCCAATGAATTTTCCTTCTTGCAATTCCACTTCCTTTTGTCCTCTTTCCTTGAAGACGATTCCCCTAATACACCAACCCCTGTTTTCCCTACTTCAATGTATGTTACTTGAACAAAAAACTCATCAAGATTAGTAGGTCCAAACATAAATATAGTGTTTCGAATATGTGCAGGTAAACCTCCTATATACTTCATTAGAGTTTCTTGGGTATGCAAAGGAATATCTAACATCAATGCCATTTTACGAAATCCATCGGTGTATTCTTGCATTGTTTGTCCTTTTCTTAATTTAAGAGATTTCCATTCAATTAAATCTTTATCTTTATAACCCAAGGGATATAATTTCTTTCTAAGTGCAGAAATAAAAACTTGCCATAATGGAAATAAATTACCCACTTGTTGCATGCCATTTTGCAACTTGCTTTGCCACCAGATGAGTGTTGTGCCTACAAGTCTAAGCGATGCCAACTTGATCTGAGTTGCCTCATCCTTGATTTGTTGCACACTGCAATAAACCTCCATCTGTCTGACCCAATTATCAAGTCTCTATGCATTGACCTCACCATCACACATAGGTAATTCTAATTTCACATCAAGTTTTAGTAAAGGCATTTCTTGTTTATGTTTATGGACATGTTTCTTTGTAGTGGATTTAGAACTTGAACTTGAAGAAGAAGGAGAAGAAGGAGGTGAAGATGGAGGTGAAGGAGGAATTTGAGGAGGATCCTCTCCTTCTTCACTTTTTCCCTTTGAAGATTCACCCAGATTCAGTCTCTTCCATTCCAAGTAATCCTCATACAAAACCTTCCTCATCTCTAACATGGCGAAGATAGTTTTTTGAAACTCTTTCTCATTCTGAGAAAGTCCCTCTTCCGATGCCATATTATCACTTTGAGAAGTTCTCTTTCTCAATCCAATTGGTGGATTCTCTTCAAAAATCTCACCTTCACTATGATGTATCTTTTCCCTGGTAATCATGCAAACTCAAAATCCAAACGTCAACTAGCTCTGATACCACTTGATTCGAAAAGATCTTTTAAACGACAATGGTTGAGTTAATTTGAATGAGTTAAATTACCATTTAGGAAATGAATGAAAGAGAAAGAAATAATGAAGAAACATAACAACCATAAATTAATATATAGATCTGAACATAAGCATGGATATCAACAAACCATAAATACCAATGTGATAATGGAGTTCGACAATCTCTCCTACGTCTCCGAGACTTTGTCTCAGTGGGTCAGGATTTATTATTTCCATTCAAAGATTTAAAAGGAAATAATAACATTTCCAAAAAGGTTACAAACTAATCTGGTCTTGTTCTAATAGATCTCTAGAACCCAACAAAACCGACGCCACTGAAAACAGATGACTGAAGCTCCCAGAAATGGCCCACAAAGATGCTCTCCTCAAAGGCTTCCCTGCATAAAATTGGCTTTGGATTGAAAAATATTCAGCATAAACCTATTCTAAACCTCCTCCCTTGGCTTCAAGAAGCCCTGATATATATATATATATATATATATATGAAGTTGGTAACAATATCCCAACTTCCCCCCAAGATCTGGCCTAAAAAAGGGCCCAATATCCCCCAATATTGGCCAAAAATCTCTAAAAATGTTGAATAAATCATTAAAAACCTTATACTATAGTGTAAAAACCCAGTATATGCAAAATATAGGGCAGAACCCCCTTGTGGTCTAAACCCTGGTCATATTGGGTGCCTCCATGTGGCCGCGGTCTGGTGCTAGTTCGCTGGGCCCCTCCGATTCTGGGTGTTGGTCCCATGGTATGGCCATATGGCCTAGTGCTTATCATCCATGCACCATACATTAGTTAGAGCCCCCAACAAAATAACCCTCGGTTAAGCCCCCTGGTCGGTGGGATAGCCCGACTGACCAGGGATTAACCCTTTATCTCTGCGTCAACAAACCAAAGTATCCAGGTCATATGTGATTCCACATGATTGGGGGCTGGGCTAACTCCAATACACGCGCCGAACAATAGAGGTGTAGGGGTATAGTCGCATGGTATGTTCCAAAACTGGGGACTGGGGCCTAGCCCCAGCCCTAACCTTCGCCAAAATGACACACATACAAACTTAAATATAATCGGTGCCATATAAGGTTAAGTTCCAATGGGTAGGCGGGCTGGTAGCCCGACCTACGCAAAGTCTTGGCCCGAACTAGAGGTCATGGGTTCAAATCCAGTTGAGTCCTGAAATATTTTCAATAACTTTAACCAACGAATGGTTCATCCCATGTCTAGGCCACGTAGTCAATTTCCCAGTTTGTTTATCCATCGACCAACTATCTTCAACTACTGGTCAACTGTGTGACCAACATGCTTGTCGACTACTCGACTGACTAGTGTAGAGATATCGTCAATCGTCCGAATGACTATTTCTAGATGTAGGTCGATTTCCCAACCGATTGATTCTAGGAGAAGTGTGATGAACAAAAAAAATTGATGTTCCAACACCCTCCATTAGCACACGACTCTGGAGATTCAGGAGGTGAAATTACGTTAGTAGGAAACCTCCCCATAATTACAGCTTCCTAAAGCGCACACATCGTATGGTGTTGATTAAGGTTAGTTGTCATTGATGTCAACCCTTGAAGAAATCCCCGCAGCAAAAAGGTTTGGGTAATAGACCCAATATTGTTTGATGTAAATATGACTCATTATTGTCTTGTCATGGTTGATAAGAATTAAATATGGATGAAATCCAAAGTGGTCCCCTTATGGTGAAAGCCCTCACGGGAAGACGCTTTGCGGAGTAAGAGAACCCATGCTTAATTGTGGAATAATGAGATGCAGGACAATGAATTTTTTAGGTAAACTATCCTATATGGATAGTTCTTGTCATTCCATTTTTGGTGGTATGTGGAACGTCACATAACTCCTCACGGTTAGAGAGTTATGTCCATGAGAAGTTGGAGACCCCAGGTTTGGGTAATGGACCCAAGTTTGTTTGATAGATAACTATATGAATTATGATATATTTTCAGATAATACTATTCTATATGGATATTACATGTCATTCCATTTCTGGTGGTATGTGGAACATCACATAACTCCTCGCGGTTTGAGATTTATGGCTTTACAAAGTTGGATGACCCTCATATGTCATCTAGAAGCCCCAAAAGGTAAAAGAAGTCAAAGTGGTTTAAGAGATTTTAAAAGGTAAATAATAAAGTGAAGTAATGAGTGTATTATAATTCAAAGTGAATACAAAATAAATTATTTCAATAATAAATTTAATAGAGAAATTAGAAGTGGGTTAACCCTAAAATAAGGAAAGTGGGGCCAAGTGACCTAGAAGATGTTTTTAAGGAAGCTACTTGGAGAGTATAAATAAGAGACAAGACTCTATCTGTTTTAATCACACTTGATAATATTGAATATCTGTAGGTGTCTGAGGTAAAAAAAGATATATAATCCAAAATTCTGAGGGAAGGTGAAGAAAAGAAGGCCGAAATGCAAGAAAGGATAAATTCTTTTGATGGTGCTTTCTAAGGTATGTTATTTACAGGTCATCTCACCATTTTCATTATAATTTTTTTTATATAATGATTCAGACCGTGAAATTGATATTCCATTGAGAAAACATATCCAAGTATCTGTGGTAAAAAAATCAGCTTGTGGGTCATTGTATTTTTGGAGTTACACTCCGTGGAAAATAGGGTTTGTGGCTAGTCTTGAAACTAGTCAAAAACAGGTGTTTCGGGTAAAAACGTCATAAATTATTCATAACATATCCAAATTAAGTGAAAAAAAATGTTTTGGTTAGGGTCCAATCTCTAGTATGCTGTGTAACAGTTTCATATCAATTCAAGAAATATTCCATGCGGGGAACACTCTACAAGGTCGCTCTCTAGAATAAGCCACAATTCAGAAAGGTGTGCCATTTTTGCTATAACTTATCTTGTGAGAGGTTCCAAGTAGTGAAACCTGGAGGAATTGCATAAAAAACACTGAAGAACATTGTGTATCAGTTTCAGATATTTATACATTACAGGTACAAAGTTATGATTACTTCAAGTTAGTGTTGTTGACTAATCCAAAACTAGGCATGTGAGAGTAAATAAAAGTTTGATGAAAATGCTAGTCTCTTGTTGTTGAAGTTAAGGAAGGTTTGTAGGAATGTGATCATATAAACCAGGTCTATTATAGAGATACAAATCAGATTTGGATGATCAAATTGATGAGGGCTTTTGGTTGAGGTACATGTTGAGTACATGGTTGAAACAAGTAGTTGATGAGTTGGCACATACATGAGGTGTATAGTTGATGATGTTGGCACATATTGATGATTCATAGTTTATGAGTAGTTGACACATGATTGGTACATACTTGGTACATGGTTAAAGCATTTATTTATGGTATAGGTTGATTACAGGTTATTTGGTACAGGTTGGTGCATGGTTGATGCACTTGTTTATGGTACAGGCTGATTATAGGTTGATGTACAAGTTGATGCATGGTTCAGATTTATTGGTACAGGTTTATAGTGGTATATATCACAGTGATAGGTTGACAGTGGTTCCATCATTCTACTTCTACTTCAGGGTGGCAGGACGGGGCAAGGACAAGTGGTTGTAGCCACCTTCCAGTTGTAGTTGGAGAACATAGGGGGTTGTAGCCTCCTTCTGGTTGTAGCCAGAGAATTAGGGAGTTGGATATTCCCTCAGGTTGTAGCCTGAGAAACTAGGGGGTTGGAGCCTCCTTCCAGTTGCAGCTGGAAAACAAAGGAAGTTGGTGCTTCTAATGAATGTAATCCTTCAAGACATATAAGAAAAAGCATTCCGTGGTTTTCTCCCTATTTGGGTTTCCATGTAAAACACTGGTGTACTATGTATGTGTATGTTTGGTCATTTGTTCATTGCTTATTACTCTGTAGTTATTGGATGATAATGCTTCATTGATATACGGCTTGGATTATATGGTTACAAATGATTAAATTGCTCTATTACTGATTCACCCCCTCTCTCAGTAATCCAACAATTGGTATCAGAGCAGGTTCCTTCAGAAATCAGTTTAACCACTGAAAGGTAGATCATGGAGAGTACCAACTCATATAAAAATGGAATACCACAGTTTGATGGATAGAAGTATGATTTTTGGAGCATAAGGATGAGTACATATATACAGGCACATGGATTTCAAGTTTAGCAATCAATTGTAGATGGATACACAACACCAACAGTTCCACCAACAAATGACAAAGTAGTAAAACTCGGTGAGAATAGTTCCAAAGCCACAAATGCACTTTTGAATGGTCTCATTGATATGGTATTCACCAGAGTTGCACACTGTAAATCCGCTAAAGAGATTTGGGAAAAGCTTCAAAATATTTATGAAGGAGATACAAAAGACAAAGTAGCAAAGCTTCAGACTTACAAAGGTCAGTTCAAACAACTAAAAGTGAAGGAAGATGAAGATATTGCAGCCTACTTCTTATGAGTCGATGAAACAATGAATGCAATCATAGGATTAGGAGAAGAAATTGAAGAATCTGTAATTGTTCAAAAGATACTAAGATCTCTTCCTATGAGATTCAACCATAAGATATCAACACTAGAAGAAATATCAGGTCTGGACTCAATAAGCATGGACGAACTGCATGAAATCTTCATAGCATATGAAATGAGAACTGAGAAGGAAAATCCAGATGTAAAAGAAGTAGCCTTCAAGGCATACAAAAGATCAAAGAAAAATAAAAAGGAACAAGAAGAATATAGCAACAACAATGATGCCTTGGAAGATGATGAAGAAGTGGCCAACTTCGTCAAAAGACTGAACAAGGGAACCAACAGTAGGTATAGAGGTAAGATCCCTTTAATTTGTTATAATTGTGATGGTATTGGTCATTTTGCTAACAAATTTCCTCATAAGAAAAAGAGAAATGATGAAGGTTACTCAAAAGGAAAACACAGATATAAAGGCAGAAGAACTACAAAGAAAGTTTTCAAGAAAATCCTATACACCAAAGAAGACATCTCATCATCAGATGAAGATGAAGTCAGTGACAATGAGACATGAAGAGTTCTATTCATGACGGTCAAAGACTTTGACAAATAAGACTCTGAAGAAGAATATGAAGAAGCCGAAGAAGAATGTGAAAAAGTCAAAGAAGAAATTGAAGAGATAGAAGTTGACTATCGAGAAGAATTAATGTGTGCCATAGAAGTTATTAGAAGAGAAAAGAAGAAAAACAAGAAACTACAAGAAGAACTAGACAAGAAAAAGGACACTCGAGAACTATAACAAATGATCACAAAATTGAAGGTTCAAATAGAAGAAGATAAAATAATTGAAGAAGCATTCAAAGAACAACTAGAAGAAAATGACAAGATCATTGGAAACTTGGAAGCAAAGGTTGTCACACTAAGAAATGATATTCAAAATAAAAATATGCAGAATAGCTCAAAAGTTCTGGATGACATTATCAACAGTCAAAAATGTCATCTTGACAAGTCCGGACTTGGATACAATCAAACAGAAAATGGATCAAGCTCCAAAACAATAGAGCAATAAACATATCCAAAGAGCTATGCAGAAACAATCAAAGAGGATAGGAAGATATATAAGGAAGATTACAGGGACACTTCTCCACCAAGAAGATTTAGATTTCAGAATCAACAATAGACAAATAGGCCTCAAGAAGAAGAATGATTCATAAGAGCACCTCCTTTCAGAAGATCTTCAACTCCCAGGTATCAAACTATATTTTTGGTTTATGTTATGCATGTAATAATTTTGGACATAAAGCTGTGAATTGTAGAGTTAACAACAGGAACAATAACAACTTTGAGAGTTATACACAAAGGGATTATTCAAGGAGACCTAGTGACACACAAAGAAGAAGTTACAACA
>ML787809.1:553191-584986 GCA_009831015.1 Picea engelmannii | reverse complement strand
TTGGTGCTTCCAATGAATGTAATTCTTCAAGACATATAAGAAAAAACATTCCGTGGTTTTCTCCCGATTTGGGTTTCCACGTAAAACACTGGTGTACTGTGTATGTGTATGTTTGTTCATTTGTTCATTTCTTATTTACTCTGTAGTTATTAGATGATAATGATTCATTGATATAACACTTGTATTATATGGTTAAAAAGGATTAAATTTCTCTATACTGATTCACCCCCCCTCTCAGTAATCCAACATATGGAGCTTGATAAATCTAGCTTCAGATAAAGAGATAATGAAGATATCCTCTAATTGATCATCTATTCTGCAATAGATAAGAGAGACAAGGTTCTCATGAACCAACTATCTCAATGTTCTCATGAATCAACTATCATATGTTCTGCAATAGATAAGAGAGACAATGTTCTCATTGAGAAAATTCTTTCGCAACCAAACATGCTTTATGGTGCTTAACAACACCTTTAAAGATAAATTTGGTCTTGTAGACACATCAACACTTCACACCATTCTTTCCTTGTGGTTGGGGAGCTAATTCTTAAGTGTGATTCTTTGACAAAGAATGCATTTTAGTTTGCATAACTTTATCCCATTTAGGTTTCCCTTGAGCATCCAAGTAAGTAATAGGATCATAGGTTTCAATTACATGAGTCATCAATGCAATGATGACATGTTGATTTTGATTTCAAGTTTGTTAGCTAAAGAAATATTACCGACATCAGGTAAAATAACTTCATTGATATTAGCAGACCACCTGAGTAGACAAGAAAGGGGTGAATTGTTGTTCACTATAGAAGGTTGATTATAATTCAAAAAAATTTCAATCAACGGAGGTGGAAGACCAGTTGAAATAGATGTCGACAAACCAATTGACTTAGAGGTCGATGGTCTAGTCAAAACAATAACATGTTTCAACTATCTAGTCAAAGAGATGAAAAATGGAATAAGAGAACTAGAGTCAAAAACAACATCAAAGTGATCATCTTGTAACAATCCAGAGGAGGAATTCAATAACTTGATGCCATAATACTTCTCATAAAACCATACATTTCGTTTGATAATAATTTTCCATTTGACATGATCATACAGTTGATAGGCTTTAGAATCTTTAGAGTAGCCCATCATGATGTAATAATGACTCTTCGCATCCAACTTATTTCTACAATCATCAGAAATATGAGTCCAGGTAACACATCCAAAGACATGGAGGTGGCCGACTGAGGGATTCCTTCCACACCATCGTTCAACTGGAGTCACCAAAGGAACAACTTGAGTCATGATGCAGTTGAGTAAATAGTTTTCACAATATAAATCTTCATCCCAGAAGCGAGGAGGAAAATATTTGGCTTGCAAAATACATCTAGCCATTTCGAATAATGTTCGATTCTTTTATTCTGCAATTCCATTCTATTGAGGTGTATGAGGAACAAACCACTTCCAGTCAAGATCATATCAAACTAGGTATTCTTCAAAAGGTTAATTTACATACTCACCACCATTATCTAGTCTCAATCACTTGATGGGTCAACCACATTACTTTTCAGCAAAGGCTCTGAATTATTTTAAATTTTCAAAGACAAGATTTTTACTCTTCAAAAAATAAACCCAAGTGAAATGAGAGAGATCATCAATGAAAGTTAAGATATACCTTTCACCTACTAAGGAAGGTAGATTGATGCAACAAATATCATTGTGAACCAACTCAAGGAGGTTCTGTCCTCACCATGCTTTGACAAAGTCAAAAGGTTCATAATGATTCTTGCCAAGCACACATCCTTTACAAACTCCATCAGGGGGAATTTTTTTAGGTAAACCAACAACCATATTCTGAGTTTCCATAGACTACAGACTTAAAAAATTTAGGTGTTTGAGTCATTCATTCCAATTTTGACTTCCTTCGTCGATATGAGAAATGAGAATAGTCAGTTTAGAGTCAGATAGATTCATGCCACATAATTTATACAAACTGGTGTTAGGGTCAAGAAACCCTCTGGTGACAATCGACTGACATTTCTTCAAATATCAAACAAAGAACTGTTTGGCTAAAAATCCATAATTTTACCTTTCTGTGTTAATTGATAAACTAACAATAGATTGACATTGAGGTTTGGTACATGATATATGTCGACAATTCTCCCATGTCGACAAGAAACATCAACTTGACCAACAATATTGAGATAAAAATAATCAGCAACACAAATCTTCCTCTCCGCAACTTCATTTAAGGAGTTGAACGGATAATCATCCTTATCCATGTGATGAGTTAACCTAGAGTTGACTACCCATTCATTCTGCGTAGAATGAGATAACAGGGCTTGAGAAGTTCCAACTTGGAAGGTGAAATTATCAATGGGTCTGCAAACAATGGAAATGTCCCCTTCAAGGTGTTTAACCTTCTCCTCTAAGTCGTCTCACTTCTTATAGAATACCTTCTCAACATGTCTAGTATTTCCATAGTAATGACATGTATTCTTCTTTTGAATTTGACGTGGTGCATATTTTTTCCATTTATGTTTTTTGGTCCATGCATCCAAGTGATCTTTATATAGGGGTATCCTCTTTCTTTGTGTTTCAACTTTCCCTTTCCCTTGATCAAGTGGGCTTGATGTTTACCAACAAGCTTACCTTCGTCAAGAAATCTTTGTTTATCAATGATCAATATTCCATAGAAAGATTCAAACATGCAATCCTTACCATGTTCCTTGCATTCCTTCTAGTTGGTGCATAAATTTGAAATGAACACGTTGAATTGTGTTCTTGAATTCATCAAGACCAACTTGATGCATTGTTTGTCTTTCTTGTGATAATTATTTCCACATTCACCAAATTTCAACTACAGTTCCTTCACACGTGAAAAATAGTCCTCTATTCTATCAAAAGAATGAGGATCGAGAGAGATTAACTCTTTTTCCAATTACATGACATGGATTTCATTAACTCTATTGAACAACGACTTCAACTTCTTCCATACTTTATGAGTGTAGTCGATTCTACTGATGTGAAAATGAATCTATCGTAAGATATAGGTTTTGATGACCCATATAGCCTCATCCTTCTTTCCATTAACAACGAACTATGGATGACCATATGTTGGATTTGGAATCACATTCTTCGTATACTGCCATAGTCCTTTACTCTTCAGTAGGGTTTCCATGTTTAGTGCCCATACTGCATAATTTGATCCATTCAAAATTATGAGATAGATATTTGAATCCATCTTCGATATCTATACAAATTAGATCTTTTTCCATAGGCTATAGTCTACAAATCAACAACTCAAAGTCAATCACACAACAGATAAGACTCAAAATGATTTTCAAACAATAGGCGAGGTCTTAAATCATCGAATATGATACCATGTAGGGGATTGAGTGTAACCTAATATGAAACAGATAAACAAAACTGTAGATAATCGAAAAGGAATAAGTTTTGAAGATAAAAGAGGGTGGTGTCTAAAGACACTATTACATCACTTAAGAATAACACATTGTGATCTGAACATCACAATGCGTGTTGAAAATCTTGTACAGAACAACGATATCAACATGATGATAATGACCCATCGGGTCTGCTATTTATAGCTTCAATATATAACCAAATTGCTTGGAATTAGGAATATCTTTTCCACATATAACCATTGGTGGTTAGATTTGAATCCATCAAATTTGCACTGTCTAGTTGACTCGACAAAGATGCTCGACCTGACCGTCCATGCATCCAAATCATAGACGATTGCTTGGTTGGATGATCCATCGATCAAATGTCTTTGACTATTGGTTGATTTTTCGATCGACATGATTTTCGACTACTCCACCAACTGATGTAGAGATCTAGTCGATCACCCGATCGACTATTTCCAGATGTAGGTCACCCGCCTGACCAATTGATTCCAACAGAAGTGCAATGAACCATCAGAACTTGATGTTCCAACAACTTGAGCTTGGAATTTTCTATGAAATTCAAGCATTTGGAATAGAGTTTAGGTTAATTGGTTGGTCGGGTCATTTGTTTCTAGTCAAGGTTGCTAGATGTACCTCTAAAAATTCACATGGATATTGTTGTGCCATAGGATTATCTCATGAACAAGAGCCGTTAGCAACATTTCAAAACATATGATCAATAAGTTAATTATTTTGAGGAGCCATTGGCTAGTCTTCAGTGCCACTCAGAATATAGTAAATCTACTGCTTTGGGCTATAAATAAGGCACTCCAAGTGATCCAAATGATAGCAGTAAAAAATACCTTGTGTGCTTCATTTGATGATTTTTTTTTTCTTCCCCCATTTCCATATCTTGTAAATGGACCATTGAATTGGTTTGATAAAATGATATTAACTTTAGATTTGTAAATCTTAAAGGATATGATGTACTATGTTGTGGAAATCAACATTATGAAGGGATAACAGTGGGGAGGTGGTGAGGTAGTGAGGAGGTGACCAAGTGGAGAGGTGGTGAGGAGGTGGCGAGGTAGTGGCAAGGAAGACAAGGTTCTGGAAACATTTTTAGAGCCTCAACTGCAACATTACCAAATCCTCTTGTTTCCCCATCACATGATGTGAGGATGTCGCATAGGAAACTAGTACTTGAGCCACCCTTCCAGTAGTGTGGCATTCCAGTTAACATGAGCACTCTTTCTCATCTTATTTAGACTTAGAATCATTCTTTATAGTTCTCCTTTAGTTACATGATGATCTTACCTTACAGTGGGATTTTCTCAGTTTCTCTTTGATTCCTCATCCATGGTATATCAAATCCTATCTCATACACCTCAAATGATATATGTACTTGTAGATGGTACACTATACTTTCACACATGGTGTTAGGTTCTATTGGTTTAGTTTGTTTACTTCAATTTCTCTACTATATTTTCATGTATGGGTTTCCTTCTTAGACATGCTGTTAACATTTCTTATGTGGTTTGTGTTAGAACCTAGATCTGTAGTGGCAAAATTTTAGATGTTTGGTCAAGTTTTGTAACATCCCCGGCCACCCCGGGTCATGGCATGCTACTCTAGAAAATGATTTTGTTCTCTGCTCAACATACTGTAACATACCCAACATCCAACTGAGCTATGCCACATAAATTTTTCGAACTGCATGCAATTAAAACATATACACATAGAGCTCTTATGGAAATATATATATAAAAAATGTAAACAGACAAATACATTTCGTAAATGCATGGATTCATACTGAAATAATAGTAAACATATACATGCAACATATACAGGCAATACCCATAAATATAAATACATTTATAACCACAAAGAGGATAAACCCATAAAAATAAACATGTAAACAATAATGAAGCATGTAAATTTATCACACAATTGACACTTATCTTGGTAATAATATCACCAACTGCGTGAAAACCTTCCACGAACCTCCCAACCTTAGACCACATTGTTGATCACTCTTAGCAGTGGGTCACCCCCGAGCTGGGACTAAACTCCATCAAGGTAAAGGGATTCCTAACCAGGCTAATGGTTCATAGACAACAAGAAAGACTCTGTCACATGTGCCAACTCAAACTAACAACCTACAATACCTCATTCCCCACATGCATGTCCCACCCCAGGAAGTGTGGCCATTCTCTTCTCAATAGTCCTTCGGCTTCCCCACTTCCTTTCCGGGCTTCAGCAATAGGTCGGACATGAAGTCTCAGAGCCCCGTAGCTGTAGTTTAGCACCTTCAGGAAATCAATTCCCAACAATTCTCTCACCTAGAGATAAATTGCTCATGGGCCTGACAACCCGCCTGTTCAATATCCCACGGGCCTGAGAACTCGCCTCTTTAATATCCCACGGGCCTGACAACCCGCCTCTTCAGTCCAACTCCCAAGCTAATCAACTACACCAACATATATGGTTATGGATACAGGTTCAACTACATTGACATGAAGGTATGGAGGTCAACTGAGTGAGTGAGTGAAAGCTCATGGAATGGTTGCATGCATGATCGAATGATGGAAGGAATCATGGAAAATGAACTAAGTCCCCACAATATGTATGCATGTCCCCAACTTGACACTTGTAAAGTTGGAAGCTACTTTGGACCACTTGTCCCCAACTTTAGAACTTAGGATAAAATAATTATCCATACTTTATGATTTAAGGAATATTAATATAATATTCCTTTTTGGCTTAAGCTCCCTATCTTAGCCCATTTTTTTTAACTTTTAGCCCCCCCTTTCCCTAACTAGTGGAGTTTAGTCCTCCATACTCTTTTATCATGGTCGGTCTACGCACAATGATGTATTTAATATTAATGATGAAACATATACAAAAA
Source organism: Picea engelmannii (assembly GCA_009831015.1). Lineage (NCBI taxonomy): Eukaryota > Viridiplantae > Streptophyta > Pinopsida > Pinales > Pinaceae > Picea > Picea engelmannii. The sequence continues at coordinate 578,689 of ML787809.1, read as the reverse complement.
TAGGCTCACTAGATTTTAATATCTAGGCTCTCTGGCCTAATTCAAAACATAAGAAACCTATCTTATAATAATTGGTTCACCAACCTATAAAACACATCATATACACAAAGGCTCCCTGGCCCCAAAATCACACGCACTTAATTTTCTACGTGTGGTATCCTAAAACATGCATACTTTGCCATTTTACTATGCAGTACATGCGCGCACTATGCCATGAAAGATGCATACAAAAATGACATCAACGAACTCACCAACTTAAGTACATTTGCATTTACATTTACAATTGGGTTCGACCTAGGGATATTACAAGTTTTCAGACTCGACAATGCACGTGGCATTTTAAAATACAAGCACACTACCAGAAACATTGTCTTTTTGCAACACATGCCATGACTAGATTTCTATAAGCCCGAGGTGTTAGGATCCACAAAGTTTTATGATTTTTTGTAAAAAATTTGAAATTTTGTTGGGCTTTATGCATGCTTATAATGTTTTTTATTAAAAATTATTGGGTTTTTTTGTTTTTATGAAAAAATATTGGCCTTTGAGGCCAATCTTATTTTATATGTCATTGAGAACCTGAGATCAAGAGCCAAGAAAACACCATAGGCATTGAGAGTCAAATCATTGAGAAAGTGCTCATACTCACCCATTCCAAATCATATGACTGAGAGATTGGTTTTGAAAAATCATTGGGTTTTGATCATCTACCCAATCTCCAATTCACAATCAAAGTCATCGACATGTGCCACCAAACATCTCTCAAGTGTCACGTTAAGCACCTAATGCCAAGTCACGAGGTAGAACCAATTCACAAGGCACCAAGGAGGAGCCCACCAAGGAGCGTTATGTATTTCACTATGCCACGAATCCTCAGAAAAATGAAATGTTAAAGGTAAGCTCACAGGTGGAAAATTAGAGTGCCAAGCAACAACTGTCGAGTGTATTCATTGTGATTCTTGAAATGAGCATGCATATCATTTCCAGTGGTTCTTCAATGCATACATGAGGCCGAGACGCGTATTATGGGAAAATAAAACAATTCTAATATGTGATGGCATGGAATCAATGTTGGTTTTATACCTGGAAATCTAGATGATTATACTATGGATGAGGTTATGCAAAATATGTAGGTTGATGGCCCAAATTTATTCTTGACCTTTTAGCGATTGCTAAGTGAAATGATCATCTTATAGCACCGGGTTCAGGGGAACATCATTGTGGCCAACCCATTGTCAATCACCACAAGATTAATTTTAGGGTGATTCTTCTCTATGGGGGTAGATTGATCCAACTGCATATCAGTGGCCACCCACCTTCTCCAATTAGCTCAAAACAATTTTCTGGCAATTTTGGCAATTTACTATTTTTAGTAGTTTTAACTTCCAGGGCCATTTTGAGGGCCTAAATGAAGGTTTTTCGGGATCGATATTCTCATTTATATGCAAATGAATTATTGATCCCCCAAAATGAATCTCCTCGATGATACCTTTCCAATGGGCTATCATACATTGGAAACAGAGATTGTATGCAAAAGTTACGACCCCGAGAAGTTGATGTACTAACTTACCCAGACGAGGCCCACATGACTTTTGGCGCTTCATATCCTAGGGTTAGGTTTTTGGATGTCTAGGGTTTTTGGCATTTCAGTTTATTGTAAAAATGCCTTCAGAGCCTCATTATAAGCATCTTCTTGCAAATGAGTGCAACCATTACATCTCTTCTCAGAGCTAAGCCGACACCATTCTAATAAGATTGTTTCTGATGCATTTTACAATTTCAACTTATTTCCTTATTGAATATAAAACCAATTTTATTGTATCTTTGTTATTTTGTGTTAAGCACCTGTTAATAATCTGTAGTCATTTTTTTCTACTCATAAAATTCGGATCAGTGGTATTAGAGTGGTATGCTCCTTGTCGTCTTAATGCATGTCCCCAACGAGGTTAGAGTACAAAGAGTTGAGTCTCGAGCTTGTTTCTCTTGAGGAAAAAATCTCTCGCATGCCCAAGTGACCTCTCATGGTAGGAGAAAAGAAATATGATGGGATGGGATATCCTTTCAAACTATTGATTGAGGAATCCATCACACAACAAAGGAACAAGATGATGGATAGTTTCACGCAAATCCTTTGGCGGCTACCAACAAGTGATGCATCTTCTTCGAGTGGAGGTGTCGCCCCCTTCAAGGTAAAAATAAAATTCAATATTCCTATATTTGAAGGTAATATAGAAGTAAATGTTGTAGACAAGTGGTTGAATCTACTAGAAGGGTATTTTTCTGTCCATAACTTTTTGAATAGATAAAAGATTAATTTTGCGCTCCTCAAAGCCATTCCCCATGTCAAATATTGGTGGGAAACTTTCTGTGAGAAAAAGGAAACAAAGGAACCATCATTATTTACATTCATGGCCACCTGGGAATCCTTCAGGGATGCTATTAAGGAAAAATACTACCCTGTCAGAAGTTATGATGAATTGTATACCAAAAGGACCACACTGCGACAAGAAAGAGACCAAACAGTGCCAGATTTCAAAAATATATTTTCCACCATTGCTACCACCAATCTCCAGCCCGGTGAACTAGATGAGCCAGAAGAAGGAGAACGCCTCTTCCATTCACAGATGTGGGTAAAAGGCACCCCACTATAGTTCATCGTTGATAGCGGTAGCCACAAGAACCTCATCTCAGCAGAGGTTGTCAAGCAGCTGGCCCTGCTGACAACGCCACACCCACAACCCTACATGATTGGATGGCTCCGCCAAGGAAGTGATCTCCACATCAGCCAACAGTGTCGAATGTCGTATGACATCAAGCCCTTCAAAGACGAGGTATTGTGTGATGTTTCTCCTCTCGAAGTTTGTGATGTTATTTTGGGCCAACCTTATTTATGGAAACATCATGCTATATATGAGTCTAGGCCTCGTAGTGTTATTACTACTTTGAACAAGAAATTGTATAGGATAACCGAGGCAGTCCCACCTAGTGATTTTTCCTTGATCTCTACTAAGTAATGCAGGAAGGTCATCTATCATATGGGGAAGTTTGTCTTCTTTGTGATCCACTCTCAGAATAAGCGAAAGATCACAACCACATCCAGGGTCTCTGTGGCCGACCTCTCCACACAATAGAAGCAAGTATATAAGGTCGTGGAAGAATACTCAGATATCTTCTCCTCACCTACCAAGGTACCTCTACACTACTAGGTCAAGCACCCCATTGATCTGACCCCCAACACACCGCTACCCAATGGGCCAGTCTATTGTTTCTCTCTATTAGAGAATGAGGAGATCAAGTGACATATCCAAGAACTGCTCCACAAGGGGCACATCCATCCCAACTCATCACCTTGCAGGAGCCCAATTGTGCTGGTACAGAAGAAAGATGGAACCTGGTGACTCTCCATTGATTACCGGGCTCTGAATAAAATCACAGTCAGAAACCGGTACCTGATTCCTCGAATCGACGACCTCCTTGATCAACTCAAGGGGGCCAAATACTTCAGTAAGATTGAACTAACGTCTGGCTACCACCAGGTCCCAATAAAATAGACAGATGTATGGAAAACTGCCTTCAAGTCAAAGGAAGGCCTTTTTGAATGGTTGGTCATGCCCTTTGGTTTAACAAATTCTCCAACCACTTTCATGAGGATGATGGACAATATCCTGCAACCATTCACCAATAATTTTGTAGTGGTGTATATGGATGACATTCTCATTTACAAAAAGACTTGGGCCGAACACTTGCAACATATTCAACAGGTTCTGCACACCCTATGACAACACAATCTATATGCCAACTTGGAAAAATGCTCCTTTAGCATGGACAGGGTCCATTACTTGTGCTACATAATTGATCAACATGGATTACATGTGGATCCAACCAAGATCCAAGTAATCCGTGATTGGCCAGCCCTAACCATAGTCATTGATCTTCATAGCTTCTTGGGCCTTGCCAATTTCTACTGTAGGTTCATGTTGGGATTCTCCCATATTGCATGGGCCCTCAGCCAAATAAATGGGGGTGGTGGTAAGGATAAATTTGTGTGGGTCCGATCCCAACAACAAGCATTCGACAATTTGAAGCAGTGCTTGTGCTCAGCCCCAATACTTTCACTACCAGACCTACATCATCCCTTTGAGATCAAGACATATGCTTCAGACTATGTGGTGGGCGTCGTTCTCACTCAGCATGGCCACCCCATGGCCTATCATAGTGAGACACTATCATATTCTATCCATAATTACCCTACTTATGAAAAATAAATGTACTCCATTGTGCAAGCCTGTCGCCAGTGGATACATTACATTCTTGGGAAAGAGACAGTCATTCACACTGATCATAAGCCATTGCAGTTCATGTAGACACAAGGAAAATTACAGAATGATCTCCATCAAAAGTGGTCCACATACTTGCAACAATTCCACCTCAACATCAAGTATAAAACATGAAGCACCAATTGCATTGTTGATTGCCTTAGAATACCACCAATCGCGACACTCACCATGGTGCTAGACTCCTACGACCATGAGACCTCTGGATGGACCCAACTCTATGAGACAGACTCAGACTTTGCCACCACCTACCAAATGTTGGGTGCAAACGTAGTTGTCGATAATTTCCATCTTCAAGATGGGTTGTTGTGTCGTCTGGGCCATATCTGTGTTCCATCAAGAGAGCGAGTGAAGTTTATTTGGGAAGCCCACTACAGTCGGTTGGAAGGACACTTCGGTGTCGAAAAGACAGTGGCGATGCTACATAAAAATTTCTACTGGATGAAACTTCGACATGAGTTCAACAAGTATATCAGGTCCTGCACTGCCTGTGCTATTTCCAAACGGACCACTAAGAAACAAGGCATGCACACCCCTCTTCCTACTCCTGACAAGCTATGAGAATCCATCTCAATGGACTACATGTCGGGCCTCCCATCTACCAAGCGGGGAAATGACTGTTTTTTTGTGGTTGTTGATCGCTTTTCTAAGATGGCGATTTTGGTTGCCTACAAGAAGAACATCACAGTAGAGGCCACTACCAAGTTCTTCTTTGAATGAGTCTGGGTACATTTTGGAATTCCAAAAACCATTGTCTCATATCAGGACATTTAATTTCTCAGCACATTCTTGTCGAGCCTCTGGTCACTGCTAGATACCAAGCTCACAAAATCCACGACCGTCCACCCCCAGACAGATGGCCAAATAGAGGTTGTCAATTGAATGATTGTGCATATCCTTCACATGTATAATTCAAATCACCCTTGCACATGGGATGAGATCCTTCCCCATGTCCAACATAGCTACAATCGAGCCCTGCATAGCTCAACCGACCACAACCCCTTTCAGATGGGGTTGGGATTCCAACCATTGGGTCCCATAGATGTTGCACTTCCCCTTGCGGTCACCTCGATCGACTCATCTCTTGCTCCAACTGAAGTTGAAAAATCCACCCAGTTCATTGAGAGGATCTAGCACATCCACCAATAGGTTCAGGATATCCTACAAAAGTCCAATGACAAGTACAAGAAACACCATGATCAACATTAGGTGCCACATAAGTTTTAGCTGGGCAACAAAGTTTGGTTGCACTTGCAAAAAGAATGACTTACAAGACCCCATTAGAAGCTTCGACCACTCCGTTATGGGATGCACACCATCACTAAGGTCATGGGGGATAATTATTTTGAGCTCAACATTCCTCCTTTCCTTGGCCTGCACCCAGTGTTCAATGTGGATCTCCTTCACCCTTATTTCCCACCATTATTGCACACCTCAGATGTAGCAGAACATATGACACCAACAAATCTCAACCCTGACTGCATACAACAGGCATCCAACGATCATATTGTGGACACATATATCAAGGGCACTCGACAACAAAGGATCCAGCTTTATCGAGTTGTCAAAGCAGGGTAGCTCCTGCACCAAGGCAAGTGGCTCACTCAGGGCCAAATTCAACAGAAATTTCTTCATCTGATGGAGGAACTCAACATAATGGATAAAAATTCTTCCTAAGGAGGGAGGATTAATCTAGGTGGATATTGGTGGCCACCCACCTTTTCCAACTGGCTCAAAACAATGTTATGGCAATTTTGGCAATTTACTATTTTTAGCAGTTTTAACTTTCGAGGCCATTTTGAGGGCCTAAATGAAGGTTTTTTGGGATAAATATTCTCAATAATAGCCATAGGAATGATTGATCCCCCAAAATGAATCTCCTCGACGATACATTTCCAACGGGCTATCATATGCCTAAAACGGATATTGTATGCACAAGTTACGACCCCGAGAAGTTGATGTACTAACTTACCCAGACGGGGCCCACATGACTTTTGGCGCTTCATCTCCTAGGGTTAGGTTTTTGGATGTCTATGGTTTTTGGAATTCTAGTTTATTGTAAAAATTCCTTCAGAGCCTCATTGTAATCATATTCTTGCGAATGAGCGCAACCGTCACATCTCTTCTCAGATATAAGCTACCACCATTCCAACAAGCTTGTTTCCGCTGCATTTTACAGTTTCAACTTATTTCCTTATTGAATAGAAAACCAGTTTTACTATATCTCTGTTATTTTGTGTTAAACACCTGTTAATAATATGTAGTCATTTTGTTCTTCTCATAAAATCCGGATCATAGATAAAGTAGGATTAAGTCAATTTTATTTCATAACGACTGAAGATGTTTGTAGCAATTTTTCCTTATTTCTCTTGACTATGCTTTAACATGAATTTTTGATGAATTAGGGTATATGGAAAGAGTTACAACACCGAAGAAGAATATCAAGTGTTGAAATGAAATGAAATTGTTAAGGTTAATAGTCATTACCCAAATGATAAAGCTCGAGTCCAAGTGTTAAGCGTAAAGGGGCATCTATTTTTTATAAAATTCCAACAAAATGTCAAAATATGCTTAATCAAGTCTTAAAGGCTGAGAGAACTAAATTCCATGAAAGCGCTCAGTGCCAAAATAAGCTATGGTTCGAGGGGTAAGATAATAGTCCTGGAAATTGCATTGTAAATAACTTCATGTCCTATAGCATTTCATGCTCAAGGATTTAGATAGTCTGCCAACTAGACTGTGTTATTCTTGTACCATGTTCTTTTCTTGTATTATTTGAATACAACGAGATTTTTGTAATGCATTGATACTCACAAAATTCATCCTTGATTATAGTGAGGATATTGTTGTCAATTACCTATGTTTTGTAGGTTGTATTCGAATATTTGTTTTAGGTTTGAAATATCATTTTGAGCTTGGAAATCTTCAACACATGACTAAACAAATTTTTCACTTATGTTTTGTGTTTCTCTCGCCATTCGTCATACATCCAATTGTTAATTTGTCTAGTTATCAGCGTGAATTCCCATGACTACATGAAGTATTGTTGACCATTTGAGATTGAATCAATGAGCTTTATCAAGTCCTAATCCCATCCACCTAATTGATCCACTTATCAACCAAACCAAATCATTGCAATAACTAAGATGTGCTAGGCATGTTTCTCTTTGCAGTTGAGAGCATCTTCTAGTGCTAACATCTTTTGGCATCGTTGTCGGGGAACAGAGTAACAAATAAATATTTCCCTGGGAGAACGAAAATGATAAGATCTAATTATTTATATTGAACAAGGATTAGGCATTGAAAATTGATTGCAGATCATTCACCTGACTAATCCATGACTGAAGAATCCATTGACAACTCCACTGTTTTAAAATGTCGAAATCATTTGATTCTCAGATGAATGTTATTATAGCTGCGAGGTTTAATCCATTCAATTTTTCTGTTGTTCATGCTTATCCAAATCCAATACCTCATGTATTTGAATGGAAAGGTCATCTACCCAAGTTCAAAGAAGGTACATATGACAATCATGCAGATCACTTGTTAGAGTTTCATGAACTTATGCACCAATTGGATATCTCTCATGAGGATGTACTCATGAAGATAATCATGTACTCACTGGAGGGAGATGCTCATGATTGATATAGATCTCTACCTCTTTCTAGCATTTCTTCACTGCAAGAATTTCATACAACATTCCATAAGCATTGTAAAAAAATTGATTCAACTGAGTGTCTTTTTGAGTACTGCTGTGAAGAGTTTGCATTGTATATTCACAATTCTACAATTGATGAAAAGGAAATAAATGTTAATGAAGTAGAAGAGGATTTATTGTTTGTTGAATCCTTTTCTAGTTTTGTTATTCATCAGGAAGAGTTTCAACATTGTACTAATGTTGAAGCTGATGGTAGCCAGACTGTAGATTCTTTTGACATCATATCAAATGTTTCTAATAGTCATAACTATGATGAAATTACTGCTAAATATTTTTATGGAGATCTCCTTGTTTTTGATGAGTATGAGGATGATTTAGAGGAGCATTTTTCAGCATCAACACATATGGAATTCTACAATAGCAAGCCCATGTATGACAGTTACAGATCAAAACCATTAGAAGGCAGTGAGGGAGGTTATGATAAGTTACTAGAAAAATCCACAAATTCTTCTTCCCCACCAAATAATGAGAAATAGTTTCAAGAGGATCATGGTCTTATTGAAGAAGAAGATTTTACATATCAACAACATTATCTTTTGAATAAGGCAGAATTATGTTATATTATCTATGATCTAGTGGCTGTTTGGATGGATTATTTTTTTCAAGGGGTACTAAATGTTGCAGATTTCAAAATGAAAACTAATTACAACCGTAAGTACAAACTTCCCATGAGATCTTTTCTACAAATATCATTCTCTTTTTGTGTTTTTTTCGCAAAGTTGTGAACAAGAAAATCCTTTCATTAGTCAATTTATTGCTTGGTTGCATTAGAAATTTGTTACACATGATCAAGCTGAATTCAACTAGTTAGGAGTAGGAGGTGTGATAAATAAGATTGTAGTTCGAGCATTTACTTTTCAGATTCATTTTGATTTGGTGTGCTATACATCAGATGGTTAATAAAGACTCCATAGCCTAATGGAGACACCGGTAAACAACTTTTCAGTTTGAGTTTTCAGTATGCAAGAGGATTTGTCTTCAGTCGAGCAGAGTAAGTTGCAGGTTGCAAGGGAGAAATATGGCATTGGTATGGGTGATATTGGTGCCTCGCAGGGTGGACACCATCCATAGGTGGAGCCAATGTTAGCACCTAGATCTATAGTGGAAAATTTTTAGACCTTTGGTCAAGTTTTCAGACTCAAAAATGCATGTGACAATTTAAAATACAAGTGTGCTACTGAAAACATTGTCTTTTTGTAGCACATTCCATGCCTTGTTTGATAGAAGCCTGAGGTGCTAGGATCTACAAAGTTTTATAATTTTTTGTAAAAAAAATGAAATTTTGTTGGGATTTATGTAAGCTTCTAATTTTTTTTATTAAAAATTATTGGGTTTTTTTGTTTTTATGAAAAAATATTGGCCTTTGAGGCCAATCTAATTTTATATGTAATTAAGAGCCCAAGATCAAGATCCAAGTAAACACCATAGGAATTGAGATTCAAATTATTGAGGAGGTGATCATACTCACCCATTCCAAATCATATGACTGAGAGCTTGGTTATGCAAAATCATCGATTTTTGATCATCTAACCAATCTCCAATTCACAATCAAAGTCATCGACATGTGACACCAAAAATCTCTCAAGTGTCAAGTCAATCACCTAATTCCTTGTCACGAGGTAGCACCAATTCACAAGGTGCCAAGGGAGATCCCACAAAGGAGAGTTATGTCTTGCACTACGCCATGAATCCTCAGAAAACTGAAATGTCAAAGGTAAGCTCACAAGTGGAAAATTAGAGTGCCAAGTAGTAGCTATCGAGTGTATTCACCATGATTCTTGAAATGAGCATGGATATCATTTCCATTGGTTCTTCAATGCATACATGAGGCCAATAGGTGTATTATGGGAAAATAAAATAATTCCAATATGTGATGGCATGGAATCAATACTGGTTTTATACCTGGAAATATAGATGATGATCTTTTGGATGAGGTTATAAAAAATCAACAGGTTGATGGACCAGATTTATTCTTGACCTTGTAGTAATTTCTAAGTGAAATGATCATGTTATAGCACCGGGTTCAGGGGAACATCATTGTGGCATTAGTGAAGCCCAACCTATTTTTGATGACCAAAAGATTATTGTCAGTGTGATTCTTCTCTATGGCAGCAGATAAAGTAGAATTAAGTCAATTTTATTTCATAACGATTGAAGATGTTTGTAGATTTTTTTCATTATTGATGTTGACTATGCTTTAACATGAATTTTTAGATGTATGAGGGTATATGGAAATATTTAAAGCACTGAAGAAGAATATCAAGTGTTGAAATGCAATGAAATTGTTAAGGTTAATAGTCATTACCCAAATGATAAAGCCCGAGTCTAAGTGCTAAGCATCGAGGGGAATCTATTTTTTAATAAAATTCCAACAAAATGTCAAAGTATTCTTAATCAAGACTCAAAGCCCAAGAACACTAAATTCCATGAAAGTGCTCAGTGCCAAAGGAAGTTGTGGTTCGAGGGGTAAGATAGCAGGCCTGAAAATTGCATTGTAAAGAGATTCATGTCATGTAGCATTTCATGCTTAGGGATTCAAACATTACCATGTTCTTCTTGTACCCTATTCTTTTCTTGTCTTATTTGAACACAATGGGATTTCTGCAATGCACTGATACTCACAAAATTCAACCTTAATTACAGTGAGGATCTTGCTGTCAATTACCTATCTTTTGTAAGTTGTATTTGAATATTTCTTTCAGGTTTGAAATATCATTTTGAGCTTGGAAATATTCAACACATGAGTAAACATATTTTTCACTTATGTTTTGTGTTTCTCTCACCATTCCTCCTATATCCAATTGTTAATTGTCTATTTTTCAGCGTGAATTCCCTTGACTACATGAAGTTTTTTTGATCATTTGAGATTGAATTAATGAGATTTAACAGGTCCTAAACCCATCCACCTACTTGATCCACTTATCAACCAAATCAAATCATTGCAATAACAAATATGTGCTAGGCATGCTTCTCTTTACAATCGAGAGCATCTTCTAGTTCTAACAGGTTGTAAATGTGGTGGACATCAGTGTGATCTAATAAAGCATCATAACACTCTAAAATTTTACCTTTTTTTAGGGGATACCATGGTGGGTCATAATTTTCTTCTATATAAGTGTCATAACCTCTTGATTCAGGTCATACTACTAGAGAAATAGGTGGAATATAACATACTTCATATCCCAATCATACTTATCACTTTTCATATTTCCCATTCATGTCCATACCATCTATCATATTTCCCACTCATGGTTAAATTATCATAAGTCATTCATCAAGTTTCTAAGAAAAACAATGAATACCTATGTGTAATATACTTCAAAGTCAAAAGAGTGAAAGGAATCGAAGTAGTTCTTGCCATTAAAAAGTTAAAATCCAAAATATAACATTTCTTGAGCTATGCCACCTCACTAAAAGGCCCCTACCTCTACTCCTATGCTTAACAATGCATATCCAAAGAAATGGAATAATAAATTAAGGAATAAAGGAAATGAAACATAAAAGAAAAAGGAAATGAAGAAAGGGGTAGTAAAACAAAGTGTCGATGTGGCAACTCAAAGCCTAGTGCACCCTCATGAAGGCTGCCATGAAACAAATGGAGACCCCTAGCTCTTGAAAGCTAGCAAAGGAAGACCTACACATTAAATATGACTATGAAGGTTGATTCATGAAGTTTCCACTTTCCCCTTCGACGCATTATCCATTATATTAGCTACTTCTAATGTAGCAATTTAGGACATACCTCTTGGTTTTAGGAGTTTCACATGTAATAGAGTTTAATGTTGTCCCCACCATGGTTGAAATTAGCCTAAAGTATAAAAGTTAAATGAGTTATTGAAAAGTTAGAAGATGTCATTTGTATGTTTACAACCTATTGACACATATATTGAGGCCCAACTCATCACTATGGGTGGGTGCCTTGCATTGGGATCTATGTACTTGAATTAAGAGTTTAATCTATGCCTTAGGATCCATGTACTATGCCTCAATATTTATATACTTTCATTGATATCCATGATATTGCATTAGTATATGTGAAATTTCCTTAGAATCAATGTACCAACATATGGACATATATATCTTAATTGGGATCTGTGACAATGCATTGGTATTCATGTATTTACATTGGGATATGTGTCACTACATTGGGATTCATGATAGTTTATTGGAAAATTTGATAGGGATTCCACATCATCATACATCCCACCTAGATCATCTATGGAGGGAAAACTTTTTTTCTTGGAGAGATATCCTTACACATGTGGACTTATTGATTTTTTTATTCCTTTTGGACCACATATGTGCGGTAGTTGTTGTGGTTAGAGTTCTTTGAGAGGTTGTTACACCTACTTGGACCGTTTATCGAGGTTGTTACTATTTTTTTATGACCACTTTGATGGAGTGACCTCCTTCTTGTGCCGTAGGTGCTAGTTTGTCATGATCTTCTTATGGAGTGCACTCTTCCTCTTTGACTATTCTTCTTACATGTTGGAGTTGATTGAGACAATTATCATATGATATATTATTTTATTTTCTCTACTTGAGTTGGTTAGTACACATTTTGGAGGGTGCACTTGTTCATGATCCACTTTTTGTCCACACATGTGACCCCTTGTGTTGGTTAGAGAATTTCATGGAGGGCACACTTCTTCTTGGACCTTCTACACACAATAGAGGTGGTATTTGACCATGCACTCATATTCTTGAGGATTTGTTTATGCTAGCCCTTATTATTTTATTGTATATTGACCATATCCTATCCAATTTGTTGCAAAGTTGATATTTTTGGGCTAGGAGGTTAGAGATTTATTGTATTTATTCATAAGGTTATTAGGCTCTTTTCCTATATAAACAACCCCTCATTCATTTTTAAAAAATGTTGGAGCATAATTGGAAATACTTCTTGTCTCACTTTTCTCAAGCTATATCATATTCTTGTCTTTGTCTTGAGGTATTTTGTCTAGGGTGAGTTGAATCACTTGTTTATTGTATGTTTCTTGGAGGAAAGAGCTAATACATGGCTAAAGGAGGAGCACATGATACATTGGACAAATCTATAAGGTATAGTTAACTCATGCCTTGTGATATTTAATCATTTATTTATAAATATAATACATTAGTCTTTGAACATTTAGGATTTCAATTTTTTGTCTTCAGATTAGAAATAGAGTTTACCTTGTGTTACTTAGAAGTGGATTTAACTAAGAACATTCTCCCCAAGAGATTGAGATATACACATGTCTTACTTTGAGGGAATGCAAGGCATACTTAATTGATGCTTTTAGACCCCAATATTTTACATGAGGACATAGCTTCAAGAAAGACAAAGTGCGACTCCATAGCCCACATGGAGGAAGACACTAGTCTTAGCCCTTTTTCCAACCATCTAAAATTTCAAAATCCTTTATTTTAATTTTTGTTTCATGCAATATAAGGTATAATTATCATTCATCTTTGGTTTAGATTCCATTTCAAGTTTGAGATGTTGATTTCAATTTATAGTTAAGTAAACTTGAATAGTTTTGCAAATCATTTTTCTTTTCATTGCTAGATGTAGATTTTTTTGCTTAACTTCTCTTGGTTTGGAAATCATAACATCTTAAGAAGAGAAATTAAATCATATCTAACCCATTAATCTCATCTATTTTGAGTTGATATAAGGACTAAACACCATAAAATAATGAATTGATGCACTAATTAACCCAATGATTTGTGGAATTAAGCCTTTCTTTAAACCTCTTTGTCGGCTGGAATACATTTCTACATTATAGTAGATATAACATATAAGTTTCAAATTTGAATTGAATCTATTGTTTAAAGAACATAAAAAGTTAAATTGATGCATAAGTAGGCCTAATGTCTTGAAGATTTATTCTCTTTCTCTAAATTTCTTGCCGAATAGTATAATTTGTGCATATGAGGGTTTAAAATCAGATCAAGAAAACACGTTTTACTTTGAAATAAATTAGATTTGATGTGCTAAAGAGTATGCCATGGATTAATCACTTTACTTTTAACTTTCTCTCATCAAACACCTTCAATTTGCTTGATAGAATTTTGATTCTAAATGGTTTAATGATTGTCATGATGCAACTTAGTATGTGAATACACAAGCAATATTTTTCTAAGGTGAAATAATACTTCAAATACCTAATCAAACATGTGATTATGTAATATCTTTATGATGGTTCATAGTTGTGATGGTTTGGAGCAATCTTATTTGGGCACTTGGATCTTGAAGAAAATAATTCACTTTCAAACTCTCTTTAAATTATTTAAGGATTAAACTCTCACACTACCTGGTGAACACATTCCATGTTATAATTTATTTCTCTTGAGAAATTGTCTTAGGAAGAAATTTTCATCACTTTTGAGCAAGGAATTGACCCACTCATCAACCAAATATAATAATAATTCATTGTTTTTGTCTCTCTTATGTGGTTGGATCATGTAATGTGTCTACATTGATTCTCATACTTGCTAGTTCATGCTACTTGTCCAATATTTCTGAATTTCATATTTCTCATTTGATCATTGGAGTAATGTTGTGAAATAATTTGGAAATTAATCTTTATGGTTTGAATCATATGCACCACTTCATTACATTAAAGATCTCTTTAACATTCATGTTCATGGAATGTATTTGATGGGATAAATATTTTAATTGTTACATGGGAATAATACTTTCCTTTATTTCATTTAATTTTATGGTGTATTGTGTAGGTGGAATCTCATTCTATGTGCCAAGTCATACATTAACATCCACACTTAAATGATATTAACATAAATTTGTATTCCTTTTATCATTAGATCACATCTTTATGCAAATCGAATTGTTTAGATAATCATATCAACCTAAGCTAATTTCACTCTCCTACACTACAACACTTGGATAAGTTGATGTTTAGGGACAACCCCTAGGGTAGGACTGAATTTCCTTAGTCTAAAGTGAGGTGCAAAGCTACCAAGGAAACAATGAGTATCTTTCCTAGTAGTTGCCTCTAGGCTCTTACGTTTATGGTTTATACTTTTCCAGTTAGTGAGAGTTTGAATGGTAACATTTTGGAACCATTGTTGGGGATAAATTCTATTACCCCAAGTTAAGAATTTCATAAGATTCAATTTTATAAGAATTGGATAATTTGATGATCAACTTTAAGATTATCCCACAACTACACAAGGTGAACCTTTGCATAAGAGATATTCTACAAGAAAATATTTTCAAGTTGTCCTTCCTTTGATCCAAGAACCAGAGAGATATTTTCACCAATGAATCCATAGGATCAAGGAACCTCCCATTTTTTAGGACTACTTAGATTCTCCCATTGTTGAAGACATCCAACATCTTTTTGAGAGAAAATTTTTGCAAAACACTCAAGTCACAATGACTAATTGGCTTGCTAAGTTGAATAAGCCATTCAATTTTACAAACATTTAGGGCATCCTCATTTTATTCTTGATAAATCCATTGATATGTTTCCCACTTTTCAAGGAAACAATGCTATGTTTGTAGTAGATAATTGGAGAGTATTCAAAAATATGAACAACATGAATGCTTCAGATCATGAGTATGTGAAGATGAGATTGTTTGCATTTTCTTTAGAATATGATGTAATATATTGGTTATAACATTGCATGCAAATAAATTTAGTACATTAGTTCAATTGGAATTTTTTTTTATGGATAAATTGGGATAAATGGGGTGAGAAGAAGGACAGTAGACATTTATTGATTTCCCTTAGTTTAAATAAAAGAAATGAGAATGAAACAATTGAAGAGTTTGACAAAAGGTTTACTCAAATTTCCCAAAAGTTCAACCAAAACGTCAAACCCCTACAACCAACAATCCTTATACATTATTTGGATGCTTTTGATGGATATTTTGGATTCCATTTGAGGAAAAAAGATCCTCAAAACCTTAAATTGCACATGAGGATACCATTAAAGTTGAGAAGAACTTATCCACAACCAGAAGATCAATCCAACCAAGCTCTTATAGAACTCAAAATGAACCAAAGAAAGGGGAAATCAACACAACCGACCCAACCCTTGATATGATTAAAGTTTTGGCAGATGCAATGAAGTGAATGGAAGAAAAATTTTCCAAACAAATTGAAACACTTCAACAACAAAATGTAGCCATGCAAAATAATATTGTCCAATTAGAGAGATATGCTCAACAAAACATGTACCAAACAAGAGGACACAATGGCTGGGACGATCCTAGGCCTCCTCAATACAATCAAAATCAAAGAGTTCCAAATACTTTGAATACTAATAATGTGTTTAATCAAGAGAATTTACCATGGTGCAATCCTTGTGAAGAACCACATGATCAAGACACTTTCTTAATTGCAAAAGAAGCCTTCCAACAAGCAAGCGATGTTGGGATATGTAGATAACAACAAAGGAGAGCGAAGGATCCAAGAGTAGTGGTGGTGTCTAAAGACACCATTTCACTAAAGCACAAGCATTCTCCATGAGAGCACAAAGAGATCTCTCCCGATGATGATAGACTGGTCCATAAGGATATTTTATAAATAGGTTTCGGTCATGGACCAAACCAACAATCACATGATGGAGTTGATTGCACTTTTCCATAAAAAAGGGATATGAAAACTAAATGTGGACACGGTAAACCATATTTAGTCAGAGGTTGGACCAAATAATTGGTTAACTCCATTAATCGACAAGGTGAGGTTTAAGATGGAACCCAATGTTCCAACACCCCCTTGAAAACTCAATTTGGAGGAAAAAAATTGCACAAATTCCCCCCCTGAATTTGTTCTGACTACAAAGCTAATCAAAACAAGGTACAACAACACTCTTGAATAAGTTTTCACATTGTCACCATCGATGTTGATCAATGTAAAGAGGCAATCATCCATTGCAAACTGGTTGCAAAACTATTGTCTAATACACAATCCCAATTGATCAGTAAACTAGACAATAAATGCACCAAGATAATCAATCTATGTATCCAATAGTATCTGTCAATGCATACAGTCTATGTATCCAAATAGTCTCTATATTAGGTACAATGAGAAACAATACAACTCCCAAGAACACAATCGAACATGGTTTGATTGGTATCAACAAATCCAAGTCGATTCAAAAAGAAGTAGTCGAGTCAATAAGAAGACATTACTTGGGTTTACACATCAACAACTTCAAGAACTCCCCCCCTTAAACAAAAATGAGGGGTCAATACATATCAAAAATAGACCTCGTTGAAAACACTAGTCAACAAACAACAACTAGTCAAAATTCAGTCAACAAATACTTAGTCAAAACCTCCATTCGTATGTCATCTCTTGTCAAATAACAATTGACTAATATCCCAATCAATCTCCAATCGACTGTCATGTCGGGTCGATCCTCGGTCGACAACTTCCAAATAAATCATAAATAAAGAGGAATGATGAACGACTCTACAACTGGTGATACATAACAATGTGAAGTCCTCAAGCGTTTGTTTATATTCTCCCATGACTATTCACCAATACAACCATAATCTATCCCAGTATTTGATATTGGTCCATGGTGTTGGTTGTGGAGCCTGATTATTTTCCTGATTTAGAGGTCTTTGTTTTTAGTTGTGTTTATACCCCATGAAGACTTTATGCCCCGAACGAATGTGCACTCCTCCACGCGGGGGAGTGCAGGGGGGGGGGGGGGTTACCCCCCTGCAAGGTTCGGGGGCAAGAGGGCCCTCGATGGGGGTTTGGGGGAAAATCCCCCGAAGGAAAAATTGCCTTGTAAATGTGTATTTTAATTTCATAGTAAATATGGACCGTTCATTATAAGGTCCCAGATCTAACGGTAAAATTTATGTTAGGTTTTTTTTCCCTGGAAGGCAACCTTCTTTTATGAGGGAAATGTATTGTGTCTATGTATGTTAAGAACCAAATATCAATATAGCATAGAAAAACCTCAGAATAAGTACTCAATGCCTTGAAAAAGAGATAATTTCAGATAATAAGCCTCTTCGAGGGGGAAAACTCCTTATACACCACATAAATGTTCAAGTACAAGATGATTCCAAATGAAAATGTCTCCTTGGTATATATAGGAGACTATGAGGTACAATTACAACTAATGGACTCAAGCCGACATAAATAAAATAAAATTACTAATGTAATATGCCCCAATTAAGGGATAACGAGCCACTATTTAGGGCTTAACATGCCCCTCCCCTTGAGACAAGTGTTGTCCACAACGCTTGAGTAACTCTAAATGCTTCTATATAAAAGACTCATCTTCCCAAGTGGAATATTCAGCCGGTAGTTTCCTCCATTTAACGAGATACTCTGAAATGGATCTATTCCTCAGCTAGCAAATTCTTGTGTCAGTGATGGCTTCATGCTCCAATATGATTTTTCCTTCCTCATCAATTTCTAGAAATATAGTTTGAACTGGGATCTTGTCACCTATAATCTTCTTTAAGCATGAAACATGGAAAACTGTGTGTACTCATGAAGATGCACGCGACTCCAATTTGTATGCCATAGTACCAATCTTTTTCAACACCTTATAAGGGCAATAGTACTTTAGTGATAATTTATTATCCTTCTTGGCTTGCTTGAGGGACATCTGTTTGTATGGTTCTAGTCTTAAAAACACCCAATCCCCTACTTCAAAACTTATTTCAATACGATGTTGATCTGCTTGTTATTTCATGCGATTCTGTGCCATGGTTAGGTTGTCCTTTAAGATTTGGAGAACTTGTTGTTGATGCTCGATGTGATCTTCCATTGCTTGAACCTTAGATTTTTCTCTTAGAGAAAAAGTGATGGAAGGAGGGTGGTATCCATAGAGTGCCATAAATGGTGTCATTTTTGTTGCAGTATGAAAGGAAGTGCTATACCACCATTCTGCCAAGGGTAACCATTTGAACCATTGTGTTTGTTTATCAGAGACAAAACAATGAAGGTCTCTTTCCAGGCATTTGTTCACTATCTCGGTTTGTCCATCAGATTGAGGATGATAGGATGAGTTATGAGCCAATTGAGTACCCAAACAAGAAAATAATTATGTCCAAAAATGTCAAGTGAAGATAGGATCTCTGTCACTTACAATAATCTTTGGGTTTCCATGTAGCTTTTGAACTGTCTCCATGAATGCAGTGGCAACTGTACTGGCTTTGAAGGGATGGGAGAGTGCACAAAAGTGTGTGTACTTAGTGAGTCTATCAAAAATCACCATGATGAAACTCTTTCCTTCAGACTTTTGTAACTCTATTATGAAATCCATGGAAACCTCCTCCCAGCGCTGACTTGGGATGGCTAATGGTTGTAAAAGACCCGGGGTCTTAATTATTTCCACCTTATTTTGTTGGAAAACCAAACATTCTGCGACAAACCTTTGAACATCAGTTTTAAGTCCATCCAAAAAAAAATCCTTCTTGACCCTATGGTAGGTTTTCAAAAATCTTGAGTGCCCTCCTACTAGAGAGGTGTGCAATTCCAAATTTACCTTTTGTTTGAGTTGGGAGTTCTTACATAAATATAAGCAATCTTTGTACCATAGTGAATCATTTTTCCATGTAAATGTATTTGATGCACTGGAATCCTGTTGCAACCTTTGAATGAGAGTCCACACTTTTTCGTCATTCTTCCATTCCTCCCTTGCTTCTATTATCCAATTGGGTTGTATGATAGAGATAACATAGAGAAATGCCTCAACATATTCATCCTTTCTTGAGAGTGCATCTGCCACAACATTTTTCTTCCCTTTCTTATAGATGATTTCAAAATCATAACCCAATATCTTGGTCACCAATTTTTGTTGTTCTTCTGACGATAGTCTTTGTTCCAAGAAGTATTTAAGAATATCATGATTTATTCTGACCTTGAAGTGCCTACCTATTAGGTAAGGATGCCATTTCTTCAATTCATGTAGTATTTCCATCATTTCCTTTTCATAAATGGGTTTGTGTAATTCTTTTCCCCTGAGTGGTTGACTTTCAAAAGCTAGGGGCCTTCCTTTTTGTATTGGGACAACACTAATTCCATTTCCCGAGGCATCACATTCAACAATAAGGTTTTTGTGAAGTCTGGAGTGGTCAAGACATGATCTTTTCACATCACCTCTTTAAGTTGTTCAAAAGATTTAGTTGCCTCTGGATTCCATGAAAATGCATCCTTCTTAGTTAGTGTCGTTAAAGGTGCTGCTATTCTTCCATAGTGTCGAACAAACTTGTGGTAGTAACCTGTCAAACCCAAAAATCCTCTAAGATTCTTCAATGTTTTGAGAATTGTCCAGTCCATCATGGCCTTAATCTTGTTAGGGTCTACCTTGACACCTTCATGAGATACAATATCACCTAAATAATCTAACTCCTTCACCCCAAAGAAACATTTGGATGGTTTGACATATAGGTGTTGCTCCTTTAGTAGTTATAGCACCTTGTCAACATGTTGCACATGATCCTCCCAAGCGTTGCTATAGATTAGTATATCATCAAAAAATACTAACAAAATTTTTCAAAGTAAGGGCTTGAAAATGGAATTCATCAACCCTTGGAATGTGGAAGGTGCATTTGTAAGGCCAAAATGCATGACCAAAAATTCATAAAGGCCTTCATGAGTTCAGAATGTTGTTTTTGGGATATCTTCTTCCTTCATTCTAATCTGATGATACCCTGAACGAAGATACAACTTTGTGAAACATATTCCTCCATGTAGTTCATATAACAATTCATCAATGACAAGAATGGGAGACTTGTCTTTAATAGTGATCTTGTTGAGCTCTCTATAATCTGGACACATACACCATGAACCATCTTTCTTGAATACCATTACCACCGGTGCAGAGTAAGAACTTTGGATAGGTCTAATAATGCTAGCCTCTAACATTTCTTCAACCATGCGCTCAATTTCACTCTTCTAGGCATAAGGGTATCTGTACAGCCTGATGTTAGGAGGAACACTCCTATGAATTAGGTGAATATCATGATCATGATTTCGAGTGGGTGGAAGACCTTTGGGAATATCTTCAAATACTTTGGAATTCTTATTAATGATCCCTTGGAGATCTAGAGGAATAGATGGCTTAGATGTTTGAACATCTAGTGAGAATAGTTGTGCAATAACACCTTGAGCCCCTTTTTCAATAATTTTTTCATTCCATTAGAGCTTATCACCTTATCGGGTTTCCCTGTGATACCTCTTAACTCAATTTATTTTCCTTCCAATGAAAAGTTCTTGAAAATTAAAAGCCATTGTTCCTAATGATTGTAACCATTGGATTCCTAGTACAACATCAACACCACCCATGGGTATAGAAATCATTGGACTATTCATTACATATTCCCCCATAGTAAGATTGATCTTATTGCATTTTCCTAAGCAATTGATAGTTCCTCCATCTGCACTCATTACTTGAAACTCTGGTGCTGGATATACAAAGCAATTGAGAGCTTTGGCTAATTTATAGCAAATGAAATTATGAGTACTACCAGAATCAATTAGGACTATTACCTTTTTCTTTTTGATATATCCTTCGATCTTGAGGGTTTGAGGAGTTATAATTCCAACCAATGCATTACACGATATCGTGGGATTCAACTCTTCAGATGAAATTGCTTCTTCGTTTTCATTTTGAGATGGTTCTTGTTCTTGTTCTTCTTCATCTTCACAATATATGTAGAATAATTTCTTCTCACCACACTTATGTCCCTTACTGTACTTGTGGTCACAATTAAAGCATAAACCTTTTGCTTTTCTTTCCTCTAATTGTTGAGGTGTCAACCTTGTAGGTTGAGGTGTTTTAAAAGAAGGAGCATTATTCTCTCTATAGCTGTTAGGATTGATCCTTCTAGTATCCATAGCCATATTTTTACTTTCAACATTTCTTGCCACCCTAAATGCATTCTCCAATGATTTGGGTTCCCAAAGGAGAACCTCATGTTGAATGTTATTCTTTAAAGTTCCTATGAATACATCAATCAAGTGCTCATCTGGAATAAATGTTACCTTTATATTCAATCTTTGGAAGTTCTCAATGTGCTCTATAACTGAACCCTTTTTCTTGAGATTTATCAATTGGATAAAGAAGGTATTGCTCCTTGTAACCTCATAGTGTGCTATCATTTCTTTTGTGAAGATTTTCCAAGTGACGAGTGATTTGTGAGAACAAAGCCATCTATACCATACAAATTGATTGGTTTCTAAATATAAAGAATAAATTCGTACCTTTTGTTTATGTGGCGCATTATGTAGATCAAAGAATTGATCCATCTGAAGTATCCATGTGATTGGGTCATTTCCATCAAACTTCCTCATATCAATCTTAGGAACATGGTTGGTCTTCAACCCAAAGTTGGAGTTTCTCCATTCTTGATTCATCTTCCTTGTGTCCTCATCATGAATTTCATGGGATACATTTTCACTTCCAGGTGTCTTCTCTATTAGGAAATTTTTTAATCCTTCCATGATCTCCCTTTTTAAACCATCCATCTTAGTATCCATTATTGCCTCCAATTTAGATTTAGTTGAATCCATCATCCCTTGTAGTTCATCTTTTTTCATTGTCTTCTTTTGTAATTCATTTATGTCCCTACACATTTCTTCACCTTCATCAAGTGTCCAAGTAGGACTTTCTAGAGGATTATTTGGTGTATAAGTTCCCTTTTTGGGTGGCATGTTGGCCAAGTACCACTTTTGAACCTTGATTTTGAGGTGGTTCTGCTATACAATCTTTCTTCTGCTGTATATCCAAAGTTTCGTCCCTTCTGGGTATGACAATTTATTTTTTGTAGTTCTCTGATATTTATTCTCTGCAATGCCACAGGATTAATCAAAATTGGATGTGCCAAGTGGAATTTATGGTAACTTCCCCACAACTTCCTGATGTTTGTCCTTTCCAGGAGATCTCACTTGTATAGCATGCCCCACACAAAATAATTGATATAAAATTATGAAACCCATACCAGAGATACTAATGAGTATCCACTATCCAATGAAACTAGTCTCACTCAATTTGGATACTCCAGGAAGAATTTATGATTGTTTTACCCAAACCACCTACTTGAGACTAGTGAATAGGACTAGTCATATACCCTATCTTCCACAGGGTGTATCTACAAATGTAAGATGACCCAAAATCTGATTTTTTTACCACAGATACCTTACTAATTTATGTGAATAGCCTCTGGATTTCAGGGTCTGAAACATTAAAGAAATATTTTTATAGAAAAAATTCCACAATGACTCAATTCAGGATGATTCCAGAACCCTATCTTACACAGGATGTATCTCCGAAATTATAAGGCCTCGGGAGATGAAATTTTAACCCAACATACCTTGATCCGTGTGATAAATATCCTCCAAGACATTCCTTCTGAAATGTTTTAGAAAAAAAATTATAGCGAAAATTCCAAGGTGTCTCAGATGTAGCAGCGAAACCCCAAGACCTTGAGCTCTGATACCATATGTTAAGAACCAAATATCAATATAGCATAGAAAAACCTCAGAATAAGTACTCAATGCCTTGAGAAATAGATAATTTCAGATAATAAGCCTCTTCAAGGGGGAAACCTCCTTATACACCACATAAATGTTCAAGTACAAGATGATTCCAAATGAAAATGTCTCCTTGGTATATATAGAAGACTAGGAGGTACAATTACAACTAATGGACTCAAGCCGACATAAATAAAATAACATTACTAATGTAATATGCCCCAATTAAGGGGTAATGATACACTATTTAGGGCTTAACAATGTATCATTGTGAGTATTGTATTATGTGACAGGAGACTGTGAGAGAAATAAGAGGAAGTTACAACGAGTGTGTTGTAGGTTGTATCCCTTCATTTGCTGGATAATAATAAAGGAAGGACCTGACAATTTCTCTGGTGGACGTAGACCACATTGTGTGAACCACATATATCTTTGTCTCTATTGTATTGTGTATCTTCTGTGTATTATTTTCACATTTGTTTTATTTTATTTCTCCATGATCTTATTTTTCTAACAACTAGTATCAAAATGAAATGTAACTTCCAGGAAAAGAGGGTTCCTGGTTTGAGTGGGAGTAATGACGGAAGATGGAAAGTTTAGGTTCAAGAAATTTAACGGCCAAAACTACGAATTATAGAAGATGCAGATGGACGATTATCTATATCAAAAGGATCTATTCCTACCATTGGGAGGAATAGAAAAGAAGATGATGGCCATGAAGGATGAAGAATGGGAGATTCTTGACAAAAAGGATCTAGGAATGATATAACTGAGCCTGGAAGCATCAGTGGCTTTCAATATTTTGAAAGAAAATACAACAAAGGAGATGATGGATGCATTGGTTAAACTGTATGAAAAAACCTTGATGTCCAATAAGGTATTTCTAATGAAGAGATTATTTAATATGAAGATGCCAGACGGTGGGTCTGTTGCAGATCATTTAAATGAATTTAATACAATTAATAATTAGCTAAGTTCCGTAAAATTGGACTTTGATGATGAGGTCAGGGATCTTCTAATCTTGCGCTCATTTCCAGAAATCTGGAACGGCTTGGTCATGGCTGTAAGTAACTCTGTATCTAGTTTCAACACTTTAAAATTAGATGATGTTGTTAGTGTTATCCTTAGTGAGGAAATGCGATGGAAAAGCACAGGTGAGACATCAAGTAATGTGTTAAACATGGAGAACAGGGGAAGACAAAAGGATAGAGGAAAGGGCTCACGGAACCACGAGAATTATAGGAAGGGAAGATCCAAATCCATACTTGGAAATGTAAGTTTTAAACCTGCGAAGTAAAGCAATGCATATAGATTCTTAAGCAATACAAAAATTAATCAATGTCTCATACACAGAGTACACAGAGATTTTTACCGGAAACCCTCAACCCGGAAAACCTTTATTATTTTCATTATATCGAATTTCACCATTCGCAATACAATATATACAATGTTTTTAGGTATTCCGTAGATACCAAAACCCTAATCCCTTAATCTGGGATTAATTTACAAATCAACGAAAAATAGAAAAATCCATTAAAAATAGCAAAAACCGCCCAAAAAAAAAAATTCGGGGCACTGCCCCGAACGCTACGCGTAACCAGGGGGGGGGCATACCTGCCCCCCCCTGGGACCCCCCTAGGAAAACACCCAGTGCACACGAAAAATCTCTAGGTGAAGGGATCATTAGACGCAGTTGTCATATCTGACGCACCCACACACATACACATGAAAAGAATATAACACACACCCAACATTCTCCCACTTGTTGTTTTCTTTGCATCCAGGGGTCCAGGGGATTATATAGTCAACAATCTAGGGCAGCAATGCCCATTGTTAATATACACCAAGAGAACTTTTCTGTGCTCATAGACTTTGTCAATGAATCTGCAACATTCTTCAAAGTGTCAACCTTTTCCAGCAACACCTTCTTTTCCTCAACCATGTCTCTCACAAAGTGATACTGAACATCAATATGCTTTGTC
>ML787809.1:489137-549914 GCA_009831015.1 Picea engelmannii | reverse complement strand
GTACTCCTTGCTCTTCTGTCCAACTTGTCCCAATCTTCCTTCGACATACCAGTAACTGGTGTACTAGTAGTTTGTGTACTGGTAGGTTGTGTACCAGTAGCCTGTGTGCTTGTAGATGGTGTACTAGTAGGCTGTGTACCAGGGTCCACAACGATCCATTGTTCTTTGTCTACAAGAAGGTCCTCCATCTTGAGCTTCCATAGCTCAAAGTTTTTACCATTGAACTTCTCTATCTCGATTCTAGATGAGCTCGCTATTCCTCTTACTTTACTCGAATCTCCACTGCAAAAGCTCCCACTGAACCCAGGTTTATCACAGACCCTCAGCAACAAAGGCATCCCTCTGAAGCCAAAAACGTGCTCTGATCCCACATGTAAGTTTTAAACCTGCGAAGTAAAGCAATGCATATAGATTCTTAAGCAATACATAAATTAATCAATGGCTCATACACAGAGTACACAGAGATTTTTATCGGAAACCCTCAACCGGGAAAACCTTTCTTATTTTCATTATATCGAATTTCACCATTTGCAATACAATATATACAATGTTTTTAGGTATTCCGTAGATACCAAAACCCTAATCCCTTAATCCGGGATTAATTTACAAATCAACTAAAAATAGCAAAATCCGCTAAAAATAGCAAAAACCGCCCAAAACAAAATTTCGGGGCGCTGCCCCAAACGTTGCATGTAACCAGGGGGGGGCATACCTGCCCCCCCTAGGAAAATGCCCGGTGCACACGGCAGAGCTCTAGGTGAAGGGATAGTCAGACTCAGTTGTCGTATCTGACGCACCCACACACATACACATGCAAAGAATATAACACACACCCAACAGGAAAGATAGAGTGCTGGAATTGTGGAAAGAAAGGACATTTGAAGAAAGACTACAGAGCTCCGAAGAAACAAAGAGATGGACAATAGGAGAACAATCAGGAAGAAAATGTAATAGGTGATGTGTTACAAGATGCATTGATTCTTTTTGTAGATAATGTTTCTAAGTCTTGGGTAGTAGATTTAGGGGCTTCATTTCATGCGACACCCCATAGTAAACATTTTCTAGTTTATGTTCAAGGTGATTTTGGACAGGTTCATTTGGGTGATGATGCACCATGAAACATTGTTGGAATGGGAAAGGTAAAAATAAAGCAAAGGGATGGAAACCAATGGTTGTTGAAAGAGGTAAGACATTTTCCATATCTAAGGAAAAATATGATTTCAATAGGGAAGTTGGCAAGTAAAGGTTGTATATCCATATTTACAGATAAGGTGTGGAAGGTCACCAAAGGATCCTTGGTGATTGAAAAAGGAGAGAAGGTGGGTAGATTGTATTTATGTACTGGTAATACTGACTCTTCTATCTCTTTAGATTCTATAGGAGTGGATACAACACTGTGGCATCATAGGATTGGACACATGAGTGAGAAAGGGATGCATATACTTCACAAAAGAAATTTGTTGCCAGATCTTAAACAAATTGATTTGGATTTTTGTGAGCATTGTGTTTATGGAAAAAAAAAGAGAGTCAGATTTCTCAGAGTCAGGAAATAAAAGAAGAGTGAAAGGTTAGAGCTTGTGCATACATATGTATGGGGACCAACTCAAGTATCATCTCTTGTCGACTCTCATTACTATGTTACTTTTATTGATGATGCAACTAGAAAAACTTGGGTTTATTGCATTTGATAAAAATATGATGTTTTTGATACTTTTAAGAAATGGAAAGATTTGGTTGAGAATGAGACATGAAAAAGGTTGAAGTGTCTCAGATCAGACAATGGAGGTGAATATTGAAACAAGGAGTTTGATGCGTACTTTTCATACCATGGGATTCGTCGAGAGAAGAAAATCAAAATGTACAGTAACAGGAGAAACAAGTACCTCAAACTCCTGCAAGTGTTGTTAGAAGATATAGTAGGTTAAGTAGACCCCTTGAACAATACTCTCCTTCATTTTATTATTTATTGTTGACTTATTCTAGTGAACTTGAATGTTATGAAGAGGTAATGTAGGTAGATACCAAAAATAAGTGAGAGAAAGGAATGAAAGAGGAAATGGATTCCCTGGTAAATAAACATACATGGTATTTTGTTTAGTTGCCTGCAACAAAAAGAGCATTGCAAAATAAATGAGTTTACAAGTTGAAGGAAGAAGATGGATGAAAAAAGAGGTACAAGGCTAGACTTGTTGTAAAGGGGTTTGCACAAAAGAAAGGTATAGATTTTGATCAAATATTTTCTCATGTTGTTAAAATGACTTCAATTAGGACTATTTTAAGTCTTGTGGTAGTAGAATATTTGCATCTTGAACAGTTCGATGTAAAAACAAATTTTCTCCATGGGGATTTGGAGGAAGATATTTATATGCAACAACCACAGGGGTATGAGGTCAAAGGGAAGGAAAATTTGGTATGCAGGTTGAAGAAGAGCTTGTATGGACGAAAGAAATATCCAAGGCAATGGTATTTGAAGTTTGACAGGTTTATGATAGAACAAGTTTATAGTAGATGTCATTATGATCACTGTGTTTATTTTAAAAAGATAGAAAATGGAAGCTATATTATCTTGCTATTGTATGTAGATGAAATTATTTTTGTAGGGTCTAATATGCAGGATATAAATGTGCTCAAGAACAAATTAGCTAATTCATTTGCGATGAAGGATTTGGGTGCTGTAAAGAAAATCCTTGGTATGAGAATAACAAGAGAGAGGAAAAATTGCAAATCGACATTGTCTTAGGGTGAGTACATAGATAAGGTGTTGGAGAGGTTTAGAATGTAGAATGAAAAACTAGTTAGTACACCTTTGGCCAACCATTTAAAATTAACTAAGGAAATGTGTCCCAAGACACATTAGGAGATAGAATACATGTCCAGGGTCCCTTATTCATCAACAATTGGCAGCTTGATGTATGCAATGGTTTGCACAAGACTAGATATTGCACATGCAGTGGGAGTTGTGAGAAGGTATATGAATAATCCAGGTAAAGAATATTGGGAGGCAGTAAAGTGGATTCTCAGGTATTTGAGAGGTACTTCTACTCATGCATTATGTTTTGGAGGTTTAGACATTGTTCTACAGGGATATGTTGATTCATATATGGCAGGTGATAAAGATAGCAAGAGGAGAACCACAAGGTATGTTTTTACTGTATGTGGAACAATAATAAGTTGGATTTCGAAACTGAAAAAGTTTGTTGCAATTTCAAAAACAGAAGAAGAGTATGTTGCTCCTACATAGGCTAGTAAATAAATGATTTGGTTACAAAGGTTTAAGGAGGAATTGGAAAAGAAGCAGGAGAATAACAGGTTGTACTGTGACAGTGAGAGTGCCATTCATCTTGCAAATAAATCAACCCTCCATTCGAATACTAAACACATACAACTCAGGTACCATTTCATACGATCCGTCTTGGAAGATGGAAATTTGAAGTTGGAAAAGATACACACTAGCCAGAATCCTGCAGACATATTAACAAAGGGAGTAACCAGGGAGAAAATGAGTTCCTGCTTAGTTTCAGTTGGTATTTAAGCATGAAGGTGAAGATGGAAAATTTTCTAGGTCCGAGAAGGATCATAGTCCAACAGATACAACACCGATGGAGTTGTTGAGATTAGTCTCCCAGTGGGAGATTGTTGGTTGTGGAGCTTGATTATTTTCCTGATTCATAGGTCTTTATTTTCAATCATGTTTATACCCCATGAATACTTTATGCCTTGGAAGAATGCTCCTCCACATGGGGGAGTGCAGGGGGGGGGGTGTTACCCCCCTGTGGGGTCCACAGGAAAGTGAGCCCCTGAAGGAAAAATTTCCTTGTAAATTTGTATTGTAATTTCATAGTAAATGTGGACTATTCATTATAAGGTCACGTGTATAATGGTAGAATTTATGTTAGGGTTTTTTTCCCTAGAAGGCAACCCTGTTTAATGAGGGAAATGTATTGCGGCTATGTATCATTGCGAATATTGTATTGTGTGAGAGGATACTGTGAGAGAAAGAAGAGGAAGCTACAATGGGTGTGTTGTAGGTTGTATCCCTTCATTTGCTGGATAATAATAAAGGAAAATCAAAATGTACAACAACAGAAGAAACAAGTACCTCAAATTCCTGCAATTGTTGTTAGAATATCTACCAGGTTAACTAGACCCCCTAAACGATACTCTCCTTCATTTTATTATTTATTGTTGACTGATTCTGGTGAAACCGAATGTTATGAAGAGGCAATGTAGGTAGACACCAAAAATAAGTGGGAGAAAGGAATAAAAGAGGAAATAGATTCCCTAGTAAATAAACATACTTGGGATTCTGTTCAGTTGCATGCAATAAAAAAATCATATCTGTGTCTCTATTGTATTGTGTACCTCTTGTGTTTTATTTCCCATTTGTTTTATTATATTGCTTTGTGATCCTTTTTTTCTAACACATGGTTCTATATTTCACATCTCTTCTGCAAAGATCTAAAATCATGATTTCCATTCCTTTGATTTTTATGGTGAGGATGAAAATAAGGAATACATTTCCATGATTAAGGATAATAAGAAGAATGTGGATCTGATTCTTGTGTACTCTCAGGATTAGAACAACCTGAAACATTAGCAACAATATAATAAAAAATGAATTTCTAAGATTATGGCGTGTTAGGAACAACCCAGTCATCAATGTGTGCAACAATAGGTTTCTTTTATGGAAAAATAGTATGAAATCCACCTGCAACAAATAAAACTTCCCTGGTTGTAGTAAGGCCAGGTGTAGGAAGGGAGACAACAAAATTATCATAGCCACTACCTATTCTTGGTGACTTCATCTTAGGTGTAATAGTAATTAAAATATTTTATCCATTATTCCCAAGTCCTCCTCTGGTATATCCCATATCATTGAGAAGTCGAGACCCAATGCTTATAGTGTGTTTTTCAAATTTGGGAGAAACAACAAAATCATTAGTATTAGTGCATTAATCAACTACATATTGCTTACAAAGAACATAAGTGGGTGAATAAGTAATAGGTGATCCTGGCATATCAACAACACCGATCCTCTTTTCAGTATTTTGTAGTCGACGAACTTGATTTTCAAGGTTCTGTTTGCAGTCTTTCAAGCCCTGAATAGTTTCATCCTTCTTAGTAAGTTGCAAAAATATGGAATCATAATATTCTTTCAAAGCCGGATATTCATCAAACACATGATTGTTATCTTCTCGAAGAGGAACAACTTCTTCACGAAGCTCATCAATAGAGGCATGTAAATGGGAAACTTCATTTTCTAGTTGGGTATTGGATTCTTCTAGTCTGCAAATGTTTGTCTTCAAGACAACATTTTCTGTATGAGAAAGAGTTTTCACTTCCTTCATGAGATCATCGATAAGATATTATTTAGTGCCAAATTCATCTACCATATCCTAAAAATAGTCTCCATTGTTTTTCTAGGTCAACACTTTTCCTATATTTATCATGAAACTATAGTAAAAGGCTAGATTAGAAGAGGGAAGCATCATCTTCCATTTGGGTATTGAAGATTCATTCTTCAATCGTCGATTCTTAGTCTAAAAATGTGCAGTGGAATTCTGTAAGTAAACAACCTCAGTATGAATTTGATTATGAGATTGTTCCAAGGAAATGACCTTTTTTCTAACAAATCTCCTGTAATTTATAAAGAACTAGAACTTCATATTCATCAAGCATGCCCATTGTTGATTGAAGGCAAGAACAAAGGAACCAAAAAATAAAAGTGATGGTTCAAAAAGAAAGTGGGTGGACGGGAAGTTGACCACAACAATAAGTTACTAGTTAACTGAAAATAAAGCTGGTCTTCTAGTATTCTTCCTTTAATAAGAAATCACCCAAAGCCAATGCAAGTGGTAGCATTCGATTGCATCCATGCCAATAGGTCACCAATCGATGAATGATTATGACATCAAGAGATGGATCAAACATATCTAAGTGTTAAAAAAATAGGATCACAGAGCAATAAAATAAAACAAAGGTGGAAATAAAACACATAAGATACACAATATAATAGAGACACAGATATACGTGGTTCACCCAGTGTGGGCTATGTCCACCAAAGAAATTCCCAGGTCCTTCCTTTATTGTTATCCAACAAATGAATGGATACAACCTACGATACACCTGTTGTAACTTCCTCTTCTTTCTCTCACAGTCTCCTCACTCAGAATGTAATATTCACAATGATACATGGCCACAATACATTTCCCTCATAAAAGAGGGTTGCCTTCTAGGGAAAAAAACCTAACATAACTTCTATCATCATATCTGCGACCTTATAATGAATGGTCCATATTTACTATGAAATTACAATATACATTACAAGGTAATTTTTCCTTCGGGGGATTAGCCCCCGAACCCCCGCTAGGGGCCCTCTTGCTCTTGGGGGGGGTAACCCCCCCTGCACTCCCCCACGTGGAGGAGTTTACATTCTTTTGGGGTGTAAAGTCTTCATGGGGTATAAACACGGTTGAAAAACAAATACCTCTGAATCAGGAAGATAATCGGGCTCCATAACCAACACTAAGTCCCCATGATTTTTCATTCAAGTGAGTCAACCCAACAAAGATATTGGTGAGATCCTATAAAAGTCGAGAAAACCTTGTGAAACTACACAATTTTCCCAAAATATAGGTATAGTCCCAGATCGAGAGCTAGGGAAGCCACATGCTCTTCTAGTTGAGTCGATATTCAACGAGTGGATCCTCGAGTTTGGTTGATGGGATTGAATTCGGTCGATGGAGGCCAAAAAAAGGGCAATATCTAGTTGACTTGAGTAAGAGTAAGTCGACTATAATCCAAAAAAACAATGGAAAATTACTAGTCAATTATGGCCATTAAAATAAGCCACCCATTGATAGATGTCCATGAAATTTGTATTGGTGTTACTCACAGTACCGATAACTTATCTAGGGTACTTGCGAGCACTAGTGCATCCATGTGATCTAGTGGAGGAAGGGATTAAATCCATGAATTGACATGCAGTTGAGTCATAATTGGTCTGGTTGGATTAAACAAGCAAAAAAGTAGGTTGATGGTTGAATTTAGATTAGATACCTCTCCTCTAGTTAACAAGCAAAGTTGACAATGTATAGAATAGTACGCTAGTTGGTTCGTCGAGCCATAGTCTAGTCATCGAGAATGCACATGCACTGATATTTGGTTGAGTAGATGAGTTGGTCAAACCCTCCTCCTCCAGTTGGTTCGAGACTCAATTGATGAGCAGAAAAAAAGATCACAAATTCTTTCTGAGTGGTGGTGTATTCAAATCGACGATGCTTGCAATATTCTATGAGGGTAAAAATCACTCCATTTTACACTAGTTGTGGCATATTTCAAATATCTCGATAATTGTTTTGTGAGATAGATATATGGAACATTAAAAAAAAACATATAATAATTGAGCTTCACCAGTGTGTGAAAAACCCGAGATCATGAACTTCAACAAATATCAATCGATTATGGTATCTAGGTCATCCATACGATACATAGAATGTACAACGATACCCATAATGCACGACAAAAGAAAGGGTTTACTTCATTCTTGATAACCTACATCAAACCACTGTCTCATTCTCATTCTCTACAAACTTGAGATTACATAACCATCGAATCTGATACCATGTTGGTACAGGTAGACAACTGTACAGGAGAATAGAGGATTTGAGAGCAGTGGTGGTGTCTAAAGACATCATTGTATTGGAGCACAAGCATGATCCATGATAGTGCAAAGAGATCTATCACAATGATGGTAGACCGATCCACAAGGATCATCTATAAATAGGTTCCATTCATGGACCAAACCAACAATAATGGGATGGATTTGGTTGTACCTATCCATAAAATGAGAATCTGAAATCTGAATGTAGACATGGTCAACCATATTTAGTTGATGGTCGGATAAAAGAATTGGTCAACTCCCTTAATTGACAAGGTGATGTTTACGATGGAATCCAATGTTCGAACGAGTGAAACTAACAAGGATGGATCAAGTGATTCCAACAATTGTGTGGGTGAGTGGCCAAACATGATAAACAATGCTTCTAATCTTTCTAATGATCAAATGAAAGATATAAAGAAAACAAGTCTCGATTCTTCCACCATTGCTAGGGTGTTAGCACCAAAACCATACCAAGAGGAGATAAAGAGGAGGATTCAAGAAAAATATTGGGTTACTTATCAACATAGGGGTAAACAATTCCAACAAGAACCCCAAAGTGATCCAATGCAACAACCTCAAGGAAACTCAATGAAATCAACCAATGAGAAATTCAAGTGTTTGTTCCACATCAAATGCAGCAAAGGATACAATTGTGGATATCAACATTGATCTAGATACTTACTTTGAAAAGTCCCATTTATCTAATCCCTTTCTTGAACTTATAAATATAACATTACAAAGGAGGAATGTTGAAATAATCTTGGGATTTAATAAAGTAAATGATGATCCTTTTGAAGATACAACAACAATTTTGCAAACCATGGATTGGGGGGGATAAAAGGGTAGACAACCATTTCTACATTTTATTAAAGGTGAATGATTTGTTGTTACAAAATTTCTTGTTAGATTTGAGGGAATAAAAAAATGTCATGCCAATGAAAGAATGGATCAATTAGGCCTTACAACCACTAGGCCATATAGAAATGTATGTGACATGGATGCAAGGGAGGTAAAAGTGTTTGGTGTGATTAATTAGTTGTAATATTAACTGTGTATATAGATGTTGGAGCAAACAATTTTTGGAGTTAAACGCAATAAGTGAGGCATAATGGACCAAAAGAATCAACGCATACCAGAAAAGAAGGAAAACCAGTGCGACAAAGGGAAAATGAAGAAACACGCCAAAAAAGAAGGAAGATTAGTGTAAGGAATGGTTGGATTGAAGACCAACCTTGTAGAAGGAAGTTGGAAAGTGGAAAAGTTGAATCCACTTAGTATTAGGGTTTCGAGTCATAATGTAATGGTTCTTACCCATTTTTGTAGTATAAATAGAAGATGTATGAGGTGGATTGATGTATCTAGTGCTTGTCCTTGTTGAGAGAGAATAACTCACTTTTGGAGCATCTTTTTGAATATGAGTCTAAGTATTTGTATTAGAGTTGCAGAGCTCAGATGGAGTCGGTGTTGATTTATAACTAAGGGTCAACTTGCAAGCTGTGGATCTTGGTGCAACACCGACCAACCTCATTATTATGAAAACATACGATATAATGCACACAACGCTATTATGATGAAGAATAAATAAAGAATAAGATATTTGTGGATGTATCCCGGGAGGGTGAACCAAGGTAAAATCATGTGTTGCAATGTGTCTGAATGTTTTTTATTGTTTCTAAAATCATAAATGAATGGTTAGATGAATGAATTGGTTAGGGTTTATTTGCAGTGTGCACTAAAATGAGTATGCAAAATAGATGATGTTGAATGAATAAAATGGTAGATTCGATGAATGCTATGGTAGAATGCATATTAAAGTAGAACAATAGTAAAAATAACATCCCCAATCCCTTCCATGACTGCAAACATCTTCTTCCTGCAGTCACCCATAAGCTATCTTGGGTGATATTGCATTGTGCACTCTATGAACAGTGTAGTCTTCTAGTTTATGAGAAGGGCCGATGGTGACAAGTGTTTTGTTAGAGAACTAAGGTAGAACCCGTGTCATCCCATACATCCAACAAATGGTTTTGTTTTCAACTAGAACTCATAAGGACAACCCAGAAGGGGTTTAGTGAAGAATATGCAGTGGTAGAGAGGGATGTTCAATTCATCTAATCTTACGAAGCAAGAGACTGAAAGATGGTTGGAGATAAAGAAATTAGAGTTTGTGCAAAAAGATAATAAGGGTTCAAGGTACACACTATGCCAATATCTGTAGAGGTATGTGTTTATTGATTTGCATGAAACATATTTATGTTATTTTCTAGAATTATTACATGAGAGTATATTGAGGTTGAAACATACCCATCTAACTAATCATATCAGGCCAGTAAAGTGGACTGCTAAAAATATTGCACGATTGGAAAGGGTTAATAAAAAATTCACACGCACAGTAAATTTTTGGTTAGACAGTATTACTACGGGGTTTATTACTGAATTTGCAGTAGACACAACGAAGTCGTATACTGTTGTAGAGAATTATTTCTTGAGGGGACCTAGAGGGAGGTATATCATGTCAATTTACATGTCGATCAAGATATTAATACAAAATAAAGGTGTGATGACCATGTAATCAAACAACAAGATCACTTTGCATGAATGGGGGAGTTGGGGGAAGCACTAAGGAATATATGAGATATGGAGAAGGCTTTGGAGAGTAGCAAAAAAAAAGAAGCAATGGACCCCATCATGATGGGTGATGAACATAATAGGGAGATCATAAGGAAATTAGACATGATGTGTAGTGGATGACCCTACCAGTATAAGATAAATAACAAAAAGAGGGCAGTAGTCGAGCGAGAGGGATTAGACAACAATGAGGAAGAGGTAGAGGATCTTCATGCCACAGGGCATATTGAGGATATCTTGCATGAAACATGTGAGAGGAAAACCATAGGTCATGGGTGCGACGTAGAAGAAGGCTCTCCATTCCAGATCCAAATTAGTATGGAACCCACAACCCCATGTGCGACTAAGACATATGAAGTGGAAAAAATGGTTACCCAACAACTGATTAGAGGTAGAAGATTTTTTTCAGGACATGGGTCCAATTACAAAAGTGCAAGTTCAATAAGTAGTAGTAAAGTATCTACACTGCGTAGAGGTGGTAGTTCAACAAAATTCACAATGGTAGGATAAGATCCAACTATTAGGTTACCAGAGTTCCGAGGGGGAGGGTCAGAGGATCCAAAAAATCATTTGTTTATCTATGAGAAGATATGTGTAGAAAAGAAAATTACAAATGAATATACAAAGGTTGTGTAGTTGGAAATCACATTTAGAGACCGCACATTAGATTGGTACATGGGTCTTGCAAGAAATAACCTGACAGGAGAACCTACAACTATAGTAGAGGTGAAGCGACAATTAATCAATGAATTTCATAATCCAATCTTAGAGGATCAGTTCATGAACACGATTATAGAGATTAAGAAAAAGTCGAGAGAATTAGTATGGGAGGTTGATCATAAGATTTAAAGACTCAAAGGTAAGTTGAAGTCTCCTATTAATGATATGAAACATAGACATTTGTTTGTTAATTCTTTGTTGCTACACTTGAAGTATCTTTTGAGGCAACAAAAATTTCAGAACCAAGCCAAGGATCTGCAAGTAGCCTTATAATTAGAGGAAAACCAATACAAGCATACAGATCCAACCATGGAAGAGCTAAAACAATATCTGAAGAACTTAACATTTTAGTTGAATTAGAATAAAGGTAAGGAGAAAAGAGAGGATGTCTAGTGTACAATGTGTAGAACAACAGGCCATCATAAGAATGAGTGTCCATTATTTGCGTAGTATATAGGAGTGGGTATGCCAAACCCTTTAGAGTCGGGAGGACCATGGTGTGATATTTGCAAAACACATGGGAATGATCCCTATCATTCCCCCTAATGCAGAAATATCAGACAATACCGAAGAGTACAGTTTGTAACTTTTGTAAGTCAGTTGGACACAAAGACAAGGACCGTAGAACCTTGGAGATGATGAAAGAAAAGATTGCAGATAAATATAGGGTGCAATATGAACATGTAATAGAAAAACCTACGCAACATCCGTAGTATAAAAATGCACAAAAACCACAGTATAATAATGCGTAATAGTTTGCAGCACAACCACAATATAATGTGCAACATTTTCAAGGGAAACAACAATATAATCCCACAAAACAGTGTGCAACACCACCGCAGTACAATAACGTGAAGCTACAGTATAATCAGGGACCTCAGTATAATACACCGTGTAGAGATAATTAGGGAAACGAAGGAGGCTTCAAAAGAGGAGGCCGTGGAGGAAGACGATTTGGAGGAGGTCGAGGACTAACAATTTTTCATAACTATCAGAAACTAGGGAAATATGCAAGAGACTACCCACAACCACTTGCGACATGTATGTATTGTCACGAAACAGACCAAGAGGAACTAGACGAATCATAATGTCCAATGGATTTCTGTAGAAAATAGAGAAGAGGATGACAAGAAGATTACCATAGTTACTAGAGGTGGAGCTAATACAGGAGAGGTTTCAAAAAAGAAGAATTAAGATCAATACCAGTGGGTTAGGAAGAATACAATGCCTGAACAAAAGTTTGATGTGCGCAAAGAGAAAGAGACATTCAAGGAATCTAGACAAGAAATTTTGAAGGAAAACATTACGTCTACATCAGGGACAAATCTAGTAGATGAGGTACTAGTGTATGACATGCCTCCATTATTTGATCAGACCAACAAAGAGCATCCTTCATAGCAAGTAAGTAACTTAAGAAACTTTTTTGGGTCTTGTGTAAAGTTGTTGAATGATAGAAACACTTTACAAATTGCAATTTTTTTTAGAAAAGTATCATCCTTGGGAAGAAGGGGTAAATACAATGAATCGGGTCTGGAAGAGGAGAAGATCAAGTCGAGAATATAGGCTGAATGAAAACATAGGATATTTCAACATGGGGGATATGATACTAGACTTAGGGTCTGAAGTGAATGTTCTGCCAAAGAAAAACTAGGAATCTATGGGAGAACCTCAACTGGGGTATTCACCTATTCAGTTGAAGTTATAAAATCAACACAGACTGGTTCCAATTGGAAGATTGAAAGTGATTCCAGTAGATCTAGATGGTGTGTGCACCATGGTAAACTTCAAAGTCATTGACATAGTGGAAAACACTTCGCCATATCAAACATTGTTGGGTCTAGATTTGGATTTTGATAACCAGACTATTATCAACTTGAAGACAAGGAAGATGATATTTGAATATGGAGAATATATATTTATTACACCTTTGGATCCCTCAAAAGGAGGAAGGTATGTGGAACTTTTGATAGACAATATTCTTACAAAATATGTAAATCAATTATACAAAACCACCATGCGTGAAGAAGATTATATCAACCCAACTACAGATGGAATGCTCAATTGGAGGAGTATTAGTTCTTGTGATTTTGACTTTGACACATGACTAGAGAAATGACAACAACAACTACATGAATTATCCACCAAAAGATGTTCCAGAATGACATGCACGCTGAGATGGGTTGGTACAGAGGTAAGAGAACCTCCTACTTTTTATGGTTTGAATGAATTAGAAGAATTTTTAATTAAGTTTGAGGTAGAGGTTATGTAAAATAAGAGATTACCAACAATATATATTTCTTTAAAAGCTACACCTACAATATGGTGGGGTACATGCAAGGAAAAAATCAACAATTACTTTTAGTGCAAAAATTTACTGCACATCAGATTTAGAGTAGACTAAGAGCATAGATATGAGGAGAAATATGAGGGATCTGGAAAACCTGAATAAAATGTAGATAAGTTCATGGTTCAATGGAGATTAGTACCACTAGAAGAATGGCCACACCATTTCATTCACACATTAGAAGGCATTTCGAAGAATTGGTACAAAAAACAAAAATAGTGCAGAGAAACTGCTAACTAGAAAGATATATGACAACATTTCATAGTTACATTTGAATTTGAGCATGGCATTGCATATATAGATACAATGCTGAAAGTGGTAAGAGATAGGATATTTGAAGAACCAAAATTTGAAATAATCCCAACATATTAGAAGCAAACTAGACATACTGTTAAACAATTTCTACATTGTTATCATGTCACAGAAGAAGAAGATCCAACATAAGATAATCCACGCAATATACAGATCCCAAAAGTGGAACGTGAAAGGGAAGTAGAAAGTACCAAGATATATTTAGAAGATTATGATGCACCATTGAAGATCAAGAAGGTAAACATTTGAACTGTAGAAAACCCAAATATGGAAAGTATTGGAGATTATTGGGATAATCAAATAGTAGAAATGATCACAAAGTTATTGCATGAATACAATGACTTATTCCCAGCGACATTTTCAGAGATGAAGGGATTAGTAGGAGAGCTAGGAGAGATGAATATCCCTTTGAATCCAGAAGATAGAAATATAAGACAAAGACCTTACATATTGAATCCAATATACAAAGAGAAAGTGAAGGCATAAATTGACAAGATGTTAGAAGTTGGTGTCATAGAACCTGTGGAAGAATTGGAATGGATCAGTCCTATGGTAGTGCAGGAAAAGAAGCAAGGTGGGATCATGATTTGTGTAGATTTGAGAAAATTGAATGATGATTTCCTACCCCATTTGCAGATGAAGTTTTGGAGAATGTAGGGGGTCAAGAAGCTTATTCTTTTACAGATGGGTTTTTAGGATATCATCAAATAAGGATTGTACCAAAAGATAGACATAAGAAAACATTTGCAACAAAATGGGGATCATTTCAGTATACAATTATGCCATTTGGGTTGAAGAATTCACCAAAAAGTTTTTCTAGAGTAGTAGTAGCATCCTTTAAGGACTTTATTCATAAGTTTTTAGAATTTACTTGGATGATTGGATAGTGTTTAGTTTATTGAAGGATAATGTTGAAGTATTAAGGATGATGTTGGAAAGATAAAGATACTGTCATATATCATTGAATATTAATAAATGTATTATTAGCACACCTTTTGGGATTTTTTTAGGAGATGTGGTGTGTAAACAAGGTTTGTTGTTTGATCTTGCTAAAATTGCTATCATAGTTAACTTACCACCACCAAAGTCAGTGCACCAATTGAAGAGAACACTTGTTCATACAAGATATTACAGGAGGTTCATAAGGGGATATGCACATATTACTGTGCCTATGGATAATTTGTTGAAGAAGGACACTAAGTATCAATGCAATGATGAATTCCAACAAAGTTTGGATATTGTGAAGGAGAAGATGGTTACTACACCAATTTTAGTGTTTCCATACCAGGAAAAAAAAATTCATGTGCATGTGGATGCTTCTGCAATAACATTAGGTGGAGTATTAACCCAACGAGGAGAAGGTGATCTAGATCACCCTATATAGTTTTCCAAAATAAAGTTATCAGATTCAAAACATAACTATAACACTACAGAAAGGGAAGGATTAACTATGGTGTATGCTTTGCCAAAATACAGACATTACTTGTTAGGGAAACATTTCAAGATGTTTACAGATCATTCTACTCTGAGATACTTAGTCAATAAGACGGTGTTGGGGGAAAGGATATGCAAATGGCTACTTTTGTTTCAAGAGTTTTAATTGGAAGTTGTGGTGAATCCTGAAAGATTGAATGTAGGACCAAATCACTTATCCAGGATAACCAATGGAGCAAGACCTAGTAATTTGGAAGGCAACTTTCCATATGCACAATTCTTTTCCATATAGATAATTGATGAGTATTTTTCTGACATTATTGAGTTTTTGAGTACAGGATTTGCACCAAGAGAATTTAATACTGCGCAGAAGAAAATTTTGGTGGTCAAAGCTGCAGATTATCAGTTGATTGCAGGTCATTTATATAAAATGGGATCAGATAACATTTTGAGGAGATGTATGATGGAACATAAAATACATATCATTTTAGCAGAAGCACATGAAGGGATTGTTGGAGGACACTACGCAAGAAAATCTACCACGCATAAGAAAAATTTGGTGGTCAGAGCTACAAATTATCAATTGATTGCAAGTCATTTATACAAACTGGGAGTAGATAACATCTTGAGGAGATGTGTGATGGCGCATAAAAGGCATATCATTTTAATAGAAGCACATGAAGGGATTGATGGAGGAAACTAAACAGAAAAATCTACCTTGTAGAAGGTGTTGCACATAGGATTATGGTGGCCAACAATTCACAAGGATTCAAAGGAATACTATCAAAAGTGAGATGTTTTTCAAAGAGTTGGGAAGCCATCCAGGAGATATGAGATGCCCTTGAGACCTCAGGTTACTTTTCAAGTATTTTATAAGTGGGAAATAGACTTTGTAGTTCCAATTAATCCACCAACAAGAAGATCAGGAGCTAGATATATTATTACATAGAAAAAATACTTGACGAGATGGGCCGAGGCAACATCGATAAAGGATTGCAACACATATATTACAACATGATTTTTATTTGAACAGGTAGTGACAAGGTTTGGATTACCAAGAATACCGATGAGTGATCAGGGGACTTACTTTATTAACAACACAATTGAGGCAATGCTTGAAGAGTTTAATATACATCATCAGAAGAGCACTCCTTATCACCCTCAAGCTAATAGAACAGTGGAAGAATTTAAGAAGATTTTGGAGAATTCCTTGACAAATATTTTCAATGTAAATAGGGATGACTGAGATTTGAAGGTACCAACAGTACTATGGGCTTACATAACTACATGCAAGAAGATAACAGGGAAAACACCCTTTAGATTGGTGTATGGACAAGAAGCAATAGTTCCCTTAGATTATTTGATACCAAGTCTACACATTGCAACGATTACAAATATGACAGAAACGGGCGCAGTACAAGAAATATTGGATAAACTGATGTAATTAGAAGAGGACAAAATCATAGCAGGTTTCCATCAGGAGGTAGATAAAGTAAAGGATAAAGGATGGCATGGAAGACATATCAAGAATAATTTTAAGGAAGGAGATCTGGTTCTCCTCTATGACATCATGTATTTGCAACACTCAGGGAAGCTTAGAAGGCATTGGCTAGGGCCATATCAGATAACATCTATCACAGATGGAGGTTTTGTACAACTACAGGACTTAGTAGGCAAGGAAGTTCAAGGACTGGTGAATGGTAGTCGACTGAAACTGTATAGGGACAGTCGACCCACTAACCCTAAGTAGTTGTAGTGAAACAAGTAGTCTTTTACATATTGTATATAGTAAGAAGAAAAAGAAGAAAAATAAGAAAAATAAAAGAAAAAGAAGTAAAAGGAAGATAAAAACTAGAAAAATGAAGAAAAAACCAAAAAGAGGTAGTTAGAGGAATAAGTGATAGACAGATAGTTGACAATGACAATGCACAACAGATGGAAAGTTAGTGTGAAGAGAAATGAAGATACTATGCACATGAAAACTATAATAGAAGGAAGTACTAGTGCGCCAGAGATGTAACATAGTAGAAAAGTACAATGCACCGAAAAATGAAACAATCCGGAAACAAAAAACTAGTCACCGAAAAAACAAGGCACAAAACAAACATTTATGAAGCACACTTGGTAATATTTGGAGCATTTATGATAGAATTTAGAATAAAAATTAGGGTTCGACATGCCACATTGTAAATTCAAGCAAACACAAAGATAAGCAACAATAAGCAAGGAGCGAACCAACGATTTAGCGATCCGACAGTAAGATTTCAACAACACACCCACTTAGATTCCAACATGATGGCACCACCCAAAGTGAGAGCACCGAGCCATATGTCAAGAAGAACCCACAACAACAACAAGACACCACCGAAGATAATAGTGGAGGTCGAAAACCCTACACAGATGGAGGGATTAGTGGATGTCAATGCCATTCCTTCCCCATAACCGGTGAGCCCTACATTGGTCAAGGAACAAACAAAATAGATACAGATCGATCCACCAAACACAAAAATCAAGATAAACCCAACACATGAAACAATTCAAACCATAGAAGAAGTAGATGGGGAAAGGAATGAGTCCGATGAGACGAGCTCTCAAGTTGGCATAGATCACTCACAACAGGAACGAACACCAACAACATAAACCATTGTACAGCAGGAGTCTGGTGGAGATAAAAAGGAGGAATATCACACATATCAAGAAGTAGGGCCCTCAAGTGCACTATTAAAGGGGAAAGGAAAACATCAGGTCTATAGATCCTCGCACAAGCAACAAGAGGTAACCATTGTGTTACTGCACATACCAGCAGGGGTAACAATAGTCCCAAACTTACTTGGATGCGTAGATAAACTGCACTATTCAGACCATGATGTTAGGGACACATATAAATTTCGAGAGTTAAAAAAAAAGTATATTTAGAAAGAAGAGGGGTCAACACGACAAGGGTACCCATAATGGAACCTAAGCATTGGATACAAGGACTCTATAATATAGGTATAATGAACCTGTTGGAGATCCCACACTTTGGAAGGGGAAAGGAAGTAAATAACTGCGTCAAGTAGTTACTAGCAGTCATGCATGGAGGTATTTTGTGGTTATATACATACGTTTCAATAGAATTTGACTTGATAGAAGAGATAACATGTCTTCCCACCAATGGTGAGCCACCTACACAATACTTAGACGAAAAGACCAAGGAGAAAGCCTTGACAGAAGAGATGAAGTAGACTTATGCGATAGAGAGAGGATCCAGGGGGATCATCATCAACAG
This sequence comes from Picea engelmannii, assembly GCA_009831015.1. Classification (NCBI taxonomy): domain Eukaryota; kingdom Viridiplantae; phylum Streptophyta; class Pinopsida; order Pinales; family Pinaceae; genus Picea; species Picea engelmannii. The sequence continues at coordinate 531,545 of ML787809.1, read as the reverse complement.
GATCAGTGAATAAAAAACAAGGCTAGCAACCAAACCGATGGCCTGTAAACTTCTTAGGAAGTGTTGCAAGGAGGAAGTTCCAACAGGCGTCATAGCAGTAATTGCAGAATGCACGAAGAGAATTACATTAAGCTGGAGCCCATATTTTCTTAAATTATTTTTGGAGGATTGCAAAGATGCCCAGGATGTGGGGACACAATTTAACCACTCATGGCTTATCATATTGATTGCACTAGTGGGTTGGAAGCACCCGAAATACACCATGTGTTTTAGAGAGATGGAAGGTGTCACGTAGCGCAATATGAATCACTATGGCACACAATTGTCACATGAGAAAGACAGGAAAATGCCACCATCTTCAGGAGAAGGTGGCATGGACTTGGAGGATCCCACCAAAGGTGGTGGAGCAGTACACAACAATAGCTAACTTTAAAGACTCACGAGATAATATGTGGATTGAGGTGAAAAGGGATCCAACAAAGTAGTGGATGCATATGAGGTACTTTGTCATAGAATACGAGGTCCAATGGAAGATGAAGGATTGGAATGAGGAATGGAAGGTTCTAGTAGAAAAACCAAAGGATAAGAGTCCATCCAAGGAAAAGTGACCAAAAAAATACAATTAATAAATAGAAGCAGGCTCATCGCAAAGAAAGAGTACCCCAACAACAAACAAAAGAGTAGTAGCAGGACACACAAAGACCACAGGGGGGAGCACAACAACAAATAAGAAGACGATCCCCAAGCCAGTCACACAACAGAAGGATCGTGCACAACCTAATAATGGTACGACACAAAAGAAGAAACAACAAATCCAACACATCTAAGGCCACTGAAGAGAATGGTTGTAGAGACAGGTGGAGCGTGTAAGAAAATGAAAGCTCATAAGTAAGTCCTCGAATATACCATCATAGATTATGATGCAGAACTAGTTGCAGAGAGAGTACAAGACTGCGCTACAGAAGAATATGAGGAGGAAGAAAGAAACAGAGAAAGGATAATGCAAGAAGTGACATAATTGAAGCAAGTATTAGAGTAGATACGGGTTACCAAGGCACAACCTAAATATGCAACACAACAACAAAAAATGCAGAGTGAGGAAACAACAATGCATATAACAACACTGGCCAATAAGAATTTTAACCTGACTAAAGACATGCTGTGAATAGACAAGGACTTGGTGTAGACACAAATAAAGGATGTTGAACATATAGAGTTGGTATTGGTGATGATACCAACAAAATAATTATATAAGTTGCAGATGAGTGTTGTGCAAGAAGTAAAATCCAATGAGAGGATGAATGCCACAAGTATGGAGACAGTCAGGGAATAAAAAGAGGTATTGGAGACAATTCTTGCAAAAGTGCAGCTAGAACAAGAGGAAGAAAAACACTGCGTGGATAAATTAGAGAAAAGACTTGAAGAAGTCTTCCAAAAAATTCCGGAGAGAACATTAGCAGGAGAAATTAGTGTAGAAGAAAAGATAAAGAAGATATCACAAACAATGGAGGAATACAAACAAGAGATAGTAGAATTGGTTGGAAAGATAACACCAACCACACCTCTATAATTCAAATCCAAAAGGGAGAAACATGTCATAGAATAAGAACATATTCTTTCTCTATAAGTCAAAGAAATAACAACATTTTATGAAAGGACCACACAACTTTGGACAAGCCTAACAGAAGATGAGAGGATCCAGAAGCTGGAGCAAAGAGAAGAAACGATGAACTTTGTAGTTTAGGACCTAAAGCAGTGACATAATACAATGGCCATATCCCTAAGATTGAGGGTCGTGTAGGATATGAAAAACCTATAGGCGGAGGTAAAGGTCACACAAGAGGAGAAACAAACATGACAAGATCAATTGGAGCCCCTACAAGAACAAGAAGAACATGTGATAACATCGCTGGAAACAAAGAAAGATAGCATGGGACAGGTGCATTCAAAGAGTATACAAGTGATGAAGGATCACGTCACGATGCATTTCGTGGAGGCCTTGACAAATAAATGTGTGTAGGACAAGAAATAGGTGGATTCACTGACGAAGCAATCCCAAGAGTTGGAGAAATCAGTGTAGAAGGCACACACAACCTGAGTGTCTTGGGATGAGCCACATGTTAGTGTTGGGGGCCTATTGGAGCAGGAAATTTTGGGAGTTAAGTGCAATAAGTGAGGAAAAATGGACCAAATAAATCAACGCACGCCATAAAAGAAGGAAAACCAATGCAACAAAGGGAAAATGAAGAAACAGACCAGAAAAGAAGGAAGATCAACGAAAGGAACAGTTGGATAGAATACCAACCATGCAGAAGGCATTTGGAAAGTGGACAAGTCGAATCCACTTAGGATTATGGTTTTGAGTCATAATGGAAGGGTTTTTACCCATTTTTGTAGTATAAATTTAGAAGATGTATGAGGTGGATTGAAGTATCTTGTGTGTGTCCTTATTGAGAGAGAAGAGCTTACTTTTGGAGAATATTTTTGAATCTGAGTCTAAGTATTTTTATTAGAGCCACAAAGCTCATATGGAGTCAGTGTTGAGTTATAATTAAGGGTTAGGTCGCAATATGTGGAGCTTGGTGCGACACTGGTCAACCTCACTATTCTTAAACCATATGATGTATTGCGCGCAACACTATTCTGATGAAGAATGAATAAAGCAGGATATCTTTGTGGATGTATCCCAAGGGGGTTAACCACGGTAAAATCATGTGTTGCAATGTGTTTGAGTAATTTTTGTTGTTTATGCAATTATAAATGAATGGTTATATGAATGCTTCGGTTAGGGTTTATTTGTAGTGCACACTTAAATGAGTATGCATAATAAACGATGTTGAATGAATACAATGGTAGAATGCATGTTAAAGTAGAACAATAGTAAAAATAACATCCCTAATCCCTTCCATGACTACAGACATCTGTGTCCTGCAGTCACCCATAAGCCATCTTAGGTGAGAATGCATTGTGCAATTTGTGCGCGGTGTAGCCTTCTAGTTTACGAGAAGGGATGAAGGTGAAAAGGGTTTTGTTGGAGAACTAAGGTAGAACCCGAGTCAACTCATACATCCAACAATAAATATTGCAATCTTAATGGATGTAGTCATCACTATCTTGTATTCTTAGGGAATGCTCTTATCTAGGAAGTGGGATACTAATTTGGGTGTATATTTACAATTGGAACTTTCTTATGAAACTATACCTACTTGTGAGGGGACTTTTGTGACATTGTATAAGGAACAATTTAGGCAATTCCATGTGGAGGACCCAAGAGAACCCATACATTATTTTTTTTTTACCTTGGATGATGACATGGGTAACTAAGAAATTATTTCCCACTTATCCCTTGGAATCAAGGAAGAAAAAAAACGGGGGGGGGGAGGGGTTGAAGATGAAATTTGGATAATGTATTTTGATGGATCTCAATCTCAATTGGGTAATATTTGTGCATGTGTTTTCTTTATTTCTCCTCAAAAATATACTTTGAGTTTCTCCTATAGACTTGAGTTTGATGCTACAGATAATGTTGCCAAATATGAATCCTTAGTCCTAGTAGTTGAGTTGTCTATAAAGATGGGTATCAAGTTTCTAGAGCTCTTTGGAGATTCTAAGATTATAATTTTCCAAGTTAGAAACATTTATTTCATGAAAAATGAGAGGTTGAAGAGGTACATACATGTAGTGATTGATATTATAGACCACTATGATGCCTTCTCTATCAAGGTTATCCCAAGGGAATAAAATTATAAATATCATGCCTTAGTTGTACCCACTTCCACTAGCCAATTAATTGAGTCCCCCACAACTAGAAACATCAAGATGGATGTTCTTTATAGATGTTTTGTCCCACATAATTATGACTATTGGAAACTGTTTAGTGATGATGAACAAGTGAAAAGGATTTTGAAGAATGAAGGGGAGTTTACTGATAATAAGGTTGATTGAAAGAGATTGAGTTGAGTTTTTGAAGTGGTTGACTTAGGACAGAGTAATAGGATTCCAAGGAAGAGAAAAATCAAATAGATCAATTAATCAAGGAATACCAGGATGTGTTTCCTTGGTCATATAATGAGCTAAAGGCGCGAGGATATCATCCAACATACCGTCCCACTTAAGGAAGATGCAAAACCTTTAAAATAGAAAATGAGAATGATTAACCATAATCTCCTTCCCTTAACCCAAAAAGAGTTAGAAAAGATGTCTGGAACCAAAATCATTTCCCCAAATTAACACTCATCTTGGCTTGCAAACTAGGTAGTTGTAAGAATAAAAAATGGTGAGATTAGCCTTTGTGTTGACTTTAGAAATCTCAACTAATTGTCGTTGAAAGATAACTATCCTTTACCGAAAATGGAGAACTTGTTACATAGGGTGACATGTGCAGGTATGTTGTTCATGCTTGATGGTTTTTAGGTTATAATCAAATTTTAGTGAAGGAAGATGATAGAAACATGACTGCATTTATGATTCCTTGGGGAACTTATGAGTATCTTAGAATGCCATTTAGTTTAATGCATGTAGGATATAATTTTTAAAGAGCTAATACATGATTTTAAGGACTTAATTAGAAAAATCATAGAGATCTACCAAGATGATATAATCATATTTTCTAATAATAGAAAGGAATCATGATCACATTCACCATCTAAGACATATTTTTGACATTTGTAGGAAGTATGGCATATCCTTAAATCCAAAGAAGTCAATATTTTGGGGTGGCTGAAGGGATTTTTCTAGGGCATATTATCTCTAAAGAGGGGGTCAAGATTGATCCAACGAGAATTGAATCCATCTAGAAGATACCCTTATGTGAGACCAAGAAGGTTGTGCAATCTTTCTTTGGAAAGATTAACTTTATTAGGAGGTTCATCTCTATTTTTTCTAAAATCACTAAGCCAATATCTAATCTTTTGAAGAAAGGCAAAGAATTCAAATGGGATGATCACACTATATTTTCCTTTTGAATGATTAAAAATGATATAAATATGGCATCGATATTGGTTAGTCCTAACTATTCAAGGGAGTTTCAATTCCTTTCCTTTGCCTCAGAAGAAATGATCATTGGTTTCCTTTCGCAAAAGACTGATGATAATCAATAGAAAGCTATAACATTTACGAGTCAAGCACTAAGGGATTTTGAGTTGAATTATAATATAATATAGAAACAAACATATGCCTTAGTGCAATTCTTAAAGAACTTCCATACTTAAGTGGGATATTCCATACTTTTCTTGGAATACATAGAAAGTAGGCATCTAGGATCCAAGAGTATGAATTAGAGATCAAACCAACTAAATTAGTGAAGGGCCAGGGTCTTTCTCGATTGGTTACTAAGGGAAATGAAAATGCATTGGGTATTTAACATGGTGGATGATTAGATATTATTTTTGGGATTAACTGCATAGTGTAAGTCATTAATATATGACCCATATTCATGAGTATTAGTCACAATTGACCAATAATTCTCATGATTTGAATAGTCCACTTAACACTCATTACATTGGGTGATGCTCACAGGGGTGAAGAAATGGGATTGAAACCAACGAAATGAATCACATAGCATCAATCATCACTTCCGAGGCTTGCACCCAGTAACCAGGACTTCCCAGGTGGTCACCCATCCCAAGACGCCTCTAGCTCAAGCATTGGGTATTTAACATGGTGGATGATGTTTTGGATAAATTAGAAAAACATGAGTGGTGAATAGAAATTATTTATTACTTGAAATACATAACATGTCCAAACCACCATGTTGATCATAAGAGAAGGGCCTTGAGGTTGAAAGATTCTAATTATTGTATCATTCAAGGTGGTCTTGGTTGGAGGGATCTTGATGGCCTTTTTCTAATATGTGTTGATGACAAAGAGGCCAAGAATTTAATGGAAAATTTACACAAGGGATTCCATGGTGGACATTGTGCTTCCTAGACCACAACACACAAGATATTGAGGGTAGGATATTATTGTCCTACCATTTTCCATGATTTCCATAATTTTTTCAGATCATGCCAACATTGCCAACTTCTTATTGGGAAATAACATTTAGAATCCCTACCTTTGCAACCAATTACGATAGAGGCACCATTTCAACTGTGGGGCATTCACTTCATTGGGGAATTTAAAGAAAACTCTAGTAATGGATTTAGGGAGGTCCTCACAGATAATGACTATTTCTTGAGATGGGTTGAAGTTATTCCAACTAAGAAAGAAATATATAGTGTAGTGAAGGTGATTTTAGAAGAAATAATCATCATTATATTTGGCGTCCCATTCAAGATCACTACTGATAATGCCAAAGCATTTAGTTCACCTGACTTGTCTTCTTTATATTTCGATAATGACATTGTATTTCCCCACTCGTCCAATTATCACCCACAAGGGAATGGTCTTGTTGATTCGAGTAACAAAAACTTAATTACCATCAACTAAGAATACTATGGGGGATGACAACAAACGATGGTATAGTAATATTAAGTATGCTCTTTATGTAGATGGAATCATGAAGAAACATTCAATAGGATGAATCCCATTCGAGTTGGTATATGGGATGGAAATTGATTTCCCAATTCATTTGAATATCCCTATATACCAATTATTGATGCAATTATATGTTCATTTGATTATATATCGTGGTGAATGATTGTTTCATGTTTTATCAGTTTATGGTTGATGGTTTAAAGAATAAATAAACTCCTAGATTTCATTTTTGTACTTAGCTTAAAAGCCTTAGTATTTTTGTTAGGAACTACCCCCCTTGGCTTCGCTAGGAGTTGGCCTAGACGGATGAGTTGAGGATTAGGTGAAAGCACTTTAACTCTCACTTGCCCCCAAGGACACATCGAGTGGATTGAAGATTTCTTCCACGTCTAAGAAAAATTCATTTCAAACAAGGATACATCAACTTGTAGAAATTGATGAAAATAGAAGGAAATCCTTTAACCATCTTGTTGAAAATCAAGGAAAAGTAGAGAAGGTGTTTGATAGGAAGGTAAAGAAGGGAGAGTTCCAATCAAGAGACTTAATGTTGATGTGGAATAGGCATAAATAAATTCCCAGGAAGAATGGTAAGTTTGATTCACTGTGGATAGGCCCTTTCAAAGTACAGAGTGCAACTAGAATTAATTATTTCCATCTTAGTCACCTTAATGGGGAAAAACTACCATTTCCCGTGAATGGGAAGGACTTAAAGCTCTACTATTTTGATGGCACCTAGTGCCAGGTTAGCCTATAGAATTAGGAAAGAATAAGTTCTTTTGAGCAATAGTCTAGGATACTTATGTTCTTTCCTTTCATGCATTGCTTTGATTTCCTTAGAATAATGGTTTCTTTAATTTTCATGCATTTGCCTTAGAACAATTGTGTGTTTTATTTACATGTTTTCAATTATACTTAGAATTATTTTGATTTTCTGCAAAGTCATGTTTTGTTTTCATAGAATGGTTAGCAAGGGTTGTAGAATTTCCCTATTTTTGTGTGGTTGATATTCGAGGAAAGTGTTATATATACTTGTAGATTATGGGTTGAAACAAGATTCTGAATTTCTCATACACTCTTATTCTAAGAGTTCATGTCCTTGAGTTGAAGCTAGATGTTTTCCCCTCATATGATGTGATTATGTTTCATAGGAAACTAGTACCCAAGCCAACCTTCCAACAGTGTGGAATTTGAGTTCACATGAGCACTCTTTCTCATCTCATTCAAACTTAGACTCATTATTTCTAGTTACCATTTAGTTACATGATGATATCTCCTCACAGTGGGCCTCGCTCAGTTTCTTTAATATTACTCATCATATTTTACTATGAAGGTTGATTCATGAAGTTAACCCTTTCCCCTTCCACACATTATCCATCATATTACGTACTTCTAAATTAACAATCTAGGAAATATCTCTTGGTCGTAGGAGTGTCACATGTAATAGAGATTAATGTTGTCCCCACCGTGGTTGAAATTAGCCAAAGTGTAAAAGTTAAATGAGTTATTGAAAAGTTAAAATATGTTATTTGTATGTTTACTACCTAATGACATGTATCTTGAGGCATGGCACATCACTATGAGTGATTCCTTTGCATTAGAATCCATGTACTTGCATCAAGATTTTCATCTATGCCTTAAGATACATGTGTACTATGCTTTGAGATTTGTATACTTGCATTGGGATCCATGATACTACCTTGGGATCCATGTACCAATGTATGTACAATATCTTCATTGTAATCCAGGATATTTTCTTGGGATCTGTGACATTACATTGGTATCCATGTATCTACATTGGGGTACATGTACATTCATTGGGATATATGTCATTGCATTGGTATCCATGCCAATGCATTGGAAAGTGTGACAAGGATTCCACATCATCATACATGCCACCTATATCATCTCCAAAGGGACTTGTTTTCTTGGAGAGATATCCCCACTTCTGTGGATTTATTGAGTTTGTTAAACCTTTTGGACCACACATGTGAGGTATTTGTGGTGGTTGGATTTAATTGAGAGGTTGTTACACCTACTTAGACCATTCCCCGAGGTTGTTACTATTTTGTTATGACCACTTTGATGGAGCGACCTCCTTCTTGTGCCACACTTGCTAGATTGTTATGACCTTCTTATGGAAAACATGGTTCCTCTTTAACTACTCTTTTCACATGTTGGAGTTAGTCTAGATGGTTATCACATATTATATTATTTTATTTTCTCCACTTGAGTTAGTTAACATACTTTTTGGAGAGTACACTTGTTCATGAGCCACTTTTTGTAACACATGTGACCCCATGTGTTGGTTGGAGCCTCACATGGAGGGAATACTTCTCCTTAGACCATGAATCCATCTTTTTAAAGACTTGTTTATGCTAGCTCTTATTATTTTATTGTATCTTGGTCATATCCTCTCTAATTTGTTGGAGAGTTTCTATTTTTTTGGATATGAGGTTAGATATATATATATTATTTTATTCATAAGGTTGTTAGGCTCTCTTCCTATACAAAGAGCCCATCATTCATTTATAGAACTCTTGATTTCTCTATGACAACTTAAAGAACTTGTTTATTATAGGTTTCTTGGAGGAAAGAGCTAATTCAAGGACAAAGGAGGAGCACCATGCTAAATTGGAGGAATCTATAATGTATTGTTAATTCATTCCTAGTGATCTTTAATCATTTTTGACTTTGAACATATAGGATTTCATATAAACTGCAAATAGTGTTTATCTTGTGTTACTTAGAGGTGGATTCACTTAGGACCATTCTCCCCAAGAGCTTGAAATATTCAAGCGTCTTACTTTGGGGATTGCACCACATACTTAATTAATGCTTGTAGACCTCAATATTTGATATGAGGGAATACCATCAAGCAAGACAAAGTGAAGTGTGATTCCATCAAAATATTTTCTTTAAGTTTTCATGCAATCTAGGATCTAATTATAATTCATCTTTAATTTAAATTGCATTTCAAGTTTTAGATCTTAATTTCCATATTTAGCTAAGTATACTTGAATAGTTTTGCAAATTTGAAGAAGAGAAGTAACTAGATTTAACATATCAATCTATTCTATTTTGAGTTGAACTAAGGGCTAAACACCATAAAAGATTAAAGCAATGCACTATTTAGCTCAACGATTTGTGGATTTAAGCTTTTATTTAAACCTCTTTGCTAGTTGAAATACATTTTTACATTAAACTAGATCTAACATACTTAATTTACAAATTTGAAGTGGATTTATTTTTTAAACAGCATAAAGAGCTAAATTGATGCATAAATAGGAATTTTTTTTGGTAATTGGTATAATTTCTGCAAACAGCATTCATTCCTAGGACCTTTATATGCTTATGAATGGAAGAAATGGCACAGGCAGGAAAGGAACAACTGGTAACAGCGGGATCATGGCGTGGAAAACTTATGGATTCAGCCAGAACTTATGAGACACGGATGGCATGGCTAGAACTTCAGAGAAATGGCAGAACTGCTGGATTTTTATATTATTATATACAGCGAGCACTTATGAGACACGGCTCATAAATATATAAGTTATAAATAGGATTAGGATTAACATTTTGAAGATTTATGCTCTTTCTCTAATTTTTTTGGTGATTGGTATAATTTCTGCAATATATGAAAAAAAAATTAGAAAAAAAAAAAAACTTTTAAACATTTTGAAAATTTATGCTCTTTCTCTAAATTTCCTGGTGGTTGGCATAATTTCTCCAATATAAAGATTTAAAATCAGACAAAGAAAACACTTTTAACTATTGCATTAATTCATATTGATGTGCTAAAGACTAGGTCATGGCTTAATCACTTTAGTTTTAACTTGCACTTGTCAAACAAGTTTAAAAAAAATAGAGTACAATCGAGGAATATAGTGATATATTTGTTTTTAAAAATAAATGAAATTAATATATAATTTAACAAAGGATTGTAAATTCTAAATTTTTGTGTTAATGATTAGTACAATAGCTAATTCTTTGTTGGTGAAAGTTGAAAGGCTTACTGGTAAGATGAAAAGAAAAATATGAAACTATTAAATGTAATTATGTGGCTGTCATAATTAGCACAAACTGTAATCATTTGAACGGGGCATTTAAATGGTCACACATTAATTTTTTAATTATATTAAGTAAATGTTAAAAAGTAAATAAATTAACGAAAGTTTTTAAAAATGCTAGAAAGTTATGAACATGAAATCTGGTTTATTGATTCGAAAGGATGACTAAAAATATGATAGCATCTTCAATTAATAACCATACTATTGAAATTTATGATTAAAAGTAATAATAATAAAGATTGGTTCATAATGTTTTATGACTTCACTTTGAGTGGAGGTGTCTTACCAGACAAAAACGAGTACCATCATTAATACCTTGAAGCATTCCATGGCTAATCACAACAGCGGACAGACCTTGCCTCTTGACGACCCACCAAGCTCCTTGTTCAACCTCGCGAAGTTTCGCCAAAACCAAAATACAATCAATACCAAAATGCTGCGCACTCAAACGCCAAACACAGAAGGAAACGACGTGTTGTGCATAACCAGCTGCCCCCGCAATCAAACGAACAAGTTTTCCCCAGCTGTTCTCCCTCTTCAACCACAGCTCCACAACAATCCCTTCCCCAGTTTTTTCTTTTCTTATGATGAACAAATCATTGTTATGAGAAGAAATCAGCTCTACCTTGTCAAACCGGGAGCTCGCAGGCGATGCATATATATGAGGTAGCAAGAAGAGTCTCAACCAGTCCGATATTCCGCGACAAGTATTATCATGTCCTTCTGAACCTCTATGTTTGTGTAAATAAAACACTGCAAAATCTAATCGCTCAGTAGGCATATCTTGTATCATCCAAGCCCCCAAATCTACCCGACCATTATTCTTATCGCCCACAAACAACATATATATCATTCCATCCCCCCATTCGAACACATGCTTCAGCTCGAATGCCAAGTGAGGAAGAACGTGAGGAAGCTCCCACGAAAGAGGCGGCTGATTAGTCTGCCTATTTACATCGAACAATTCCGTGCCAACCATAGATTGAGGGCGGAAGCGAGTCGAAGTCGCAAGGCGCAGCGGCAATGGCAGCATTGGCAGCAAACTCGTCATCTTCATAAACTTATCCCCCTCGATTATAAATGTAAAACTTAGAGCGGGATGTGTGAAACGGCACTCTTCATGCTCTATCCATTTCCATTCTAGTTCGTTGGTTTTCATTACTATGTAGTTATAAAGATCGCCTCCTGCACCTGCGAAGCTGAGCACCGAAGATTGATTTGCAGAGAATTTTGAATCTCGATGCCAAAGTTCCCCAAGCTTAAACGCTTCTCGGCGTCCTTCATATACAACTAAACGTCTTCTAGGAATCGCGTCATTTTCCAGAATCACAACACCATTGCGCGCTTTTATCACATGGACTTCTGTAGCTCTAATTGCTTTCTGTTCACTGATTTCATCTGAATTCTGCGCCTGAAATATTATCAAACTGTATCCATATTCATTGTTTATCTGTTTCCAATCGCAGATCTTGTTCCGCACAGATCGCGTTTTTAGCAGACTAGCAAGTGCTCGATCCGTACATCTCATTCGAGCTATATCAGCAATATCACAACGACTGAGAATATTGCCCAATGTGGAGGGGTTAAGCTTTGCAAATGAATTATCCATAAATAATCTCAGCTGGAAAATTAAAATTCAACACTTTAACACCGAAAATATATAAGATTAAAAAAAAAAAATGATTTTAATTTCACAGACTAACAATCGTCTATGAGACAAACCGCCACACACTGATTTCTGATTTTTACAGTTAAACCCTTTTCCTATTCAACCTTCCCCAATTTCTGTACTATCCCCAACCCGTACTTTTTCACAAGTGATTCCTGATTCTCATTTTATAGCACATATACTCTTCCACTCCACCGCTGGGCACGGCTTTTCATGCCGACTTTTCAACTTTTGTGCATGAAGGTAAGTAATCATTATCTAAGGAGTTCGATGGGGGCGTTGGATAAGGGTACTCATACATGGATGGGGGCATTGGATAAGGGTACTCATACATGGAATTTGTGCGAAAATTGTCCATCATGAATACGGTTAAAAAATTTCGATCACCGTTAACATTTTTGGTTATAATTTTGAAAATAGGTAATGAAATTGTGAAAATTGTAGTAGTTGTCTTGTTTTGAAATTCCAATCGTGTTCATATGTTAATACAGATTCTTTTATTGGGCAAAAAATGGTTTTAAATTTTATAGTCTTATGCAATATTTATTCAGACGTGTTTCTTGGGTGGATTTGGAGGTGAGTTGGGCATAAAGCACAAGGAGAATATTATTGATTGGGCAAGTACTTGTTTTATGGGTGCAGGCAAAAGCATTTTGGGTATATAATGGTGATGTGCGAATCCAAGGGGGCACGCACCCCACTTCCCTTGTGATGGATGATGGAGACTTGAATTGTGTTTGGGTAAGGATAGGGTGACTTGGGCACGTTCCCAAAGAGTGGACCCGTCCGCCCGCCCTTGGAAACACATGCATGTTGGAGAGGGTGAATGACCCCATTGGCACACCTATGGAGAGTCACATCGATCAACACAAGGAAGAGCATAAGGAAAGGGGTGCACACCCAAGGATGGGTGTACTAGTCCAAGAGATGCGTCGATTGATGGTTGCACGGGTTTGTTTAGGCACACCGGGTTTGCAAAAGGGCACAATGTTTTGTGAAGGGGCACCATACACCAAAATGATGTGACGATTCACAAAGGTGATGCTTGGAGTCCATATAATAGCACAAGGCACATAACCGATAGGTAGGGGCAAGTGAGCAAGACATGAGACAACAATTCAGTCTGAGGTGGGGTGCAAAACTGAGGTGTTGTTCGACAACATAGGTATTCCAATAGAGGACGAACACCTTCAATAACCACTCACACAACCATATCAAAGATCAACACAATGATAGTTTGATGTGGTAAAACCTCTACGGGGAAACATCCATAGCCCTAACCAACACGACCACTTGGAGCAGTTTATTAATGAAAAAAATAAATCACAAAGAGATTTTTACAAGAGAGTTTCTCACAATCTATCATCGACAAATGACCCTCCATGCTATTTAAATAGAGATCATGGACCAATCAGGTGTTAAGCCACAGATCAATGTAGCCGTTAAGATCGAGGAGAACATGAACCGTCAGATTACTCTATGTCGAGAACATATTGTGACTGTCGGATTTCCTAACTACAAATGCATACTAATGCATACTAAAGAAACACACTTTTACCTAATGACATATTAGACCAAGTAGATCTTAACTAACTCCTAAGTGTCTAACTATCCTAACATCCCCCCTTAAGAACAAGTTGGGATAGGATTGAAGGATTTACAAAAGTGAGAACCACACCTTCCTGCTCTGGTAGCTTTTCATATATCAGTTAAGATACAGAACATCACAGTTCATTGGTGCATCATCGATGAAGATGCATCCACATGCACTTGTCCAAAGTAGTATGGAAGAAACTGAACTCACTTGATCTAGTACCATCTACCATTACCCTGAGAGCTTATGATGGTAAACCATCATCCCTTGAAGGACTCTTCCAAAATGTCCTCATCGAACTTGGGGGCAAAACCATCCTGATTGACATTGAGGTTATCGATGCCCCACTTGATTATAATATCTTGTTTGGGTGTAGCTACATGTATGCTATGAAGGCTGTAGCCTCTTCGGTGTTTCGTACGATGATGTTCCCCCATAACGGGAAAATCAACACCATCGACCAACTTACACATTATGAGCCTAATTATTCCGCCAACATTGATAACTTCCTCCCCCTAGTCTGCACTAGCTTAGATGCTTTTTCAGTCATCAACATGGGTCCTGGAATATTCAAGGACCCATACTTGTTAGGGACTTATCATGGAGCACCACCTCTCCTACATCCTTCTATGTCAGCACAAGTGAGTGTAGTTTCCTCTAACAAAACATATATCAGAGACAATACTCCTCTCACCGAGGCCCCTCCCCACATCGAAGTTTCACCAGTCGGAGAACTCCTACCTCATGAATTCCATGAAACCACCACTAAAACACTTGTCCTAGATTCCCCCTCCCCCCTCTAGGGGAAAATCTCGGTTTGGGAGAAAATCCCCCAAGCCATTACCCAAATCTCCTTCTTCTACCCCCCACCTAGAGTCCAAGCATTCCAGGTAGCTGGTACTCTCACCCTTCCCAACATGGTGCTTGCCATCTCTGTATGGTATCTCCATCCACCCGCTATGGTTCCTACACCATCTCTCCCTCCTCAGACAAGGGGATTACTGATGCAGATCCCAGTCCAGGCCCTTGCCACACCACCCTCACCCTCAACTGGAGGCAACACCATTACCAATGGGGGCAGAAGAAGGAAGAATGATCCCATAGCTCCGCTCCCTCCCCAAGATCAACCTCCTTGAGCACTATGCGAAAGAGAAGGACACCCCACTAACATATGTCCTACTCTTCCCGAGTTACACAATCTTATCCAGCTCCCCAAAATAACCCCATTGCTTACCACTACATCAAGTACTTCAGTTTATACTACGAAGTCCTCAACCGCATGCAAAAAAGCATTACGAACCAATTTTTCTTGTGCCATATGCTCAAAATATGGCCATTACACTCATCATTTCCCAACTCTACCTCAATTTCTCTAAACATTAGCCGCAGTACGCCATGCATCTCTGCCTGAGCCCCCTTGAGCTCTCTCTACTATTGCTCACATTACTGACATTCATTATATTTCTTTGTTAGTCTCCGCGTGAATGAGATCCCATCCACAGTCACATCGTGACATTTGGTTTACGTCAAGCGAGCCACCACACCCTGTACATGATATCCATTCTACGTCCTCATCCCTCGAGGACAACAACAATTACCCATTGACGGTTCCCCCTGCCATCTCTCCGGATCCCATGTCTTCTCGCATTTTCCACTGCGACGAAGATATCTTGGAGGAACTAACCAAACCTGATTTCCCATGGAATGCGCTCCATCATCGAGCGTTTTTTCTCTCACAAGAGGCCTTTCACCCTCCTACCCAAGTGTCCATGTTCACAATCGAAACCAAGAATTTAAGTCCTCCAGGGCATATTGACTGGTTCAAAAACCCTATCCTTGCCCTCGATGCTTTTGAAGAAGTCAACATGGCCAACATCTCCCCCAAAGTCAAAATTGACATTTCCATTAAACCAAGCATTGTAGAAGAGATCACCATTGGCATTGCATGCTCCCTTGAAGAGATCATTGCTTACAAAGCCCTCTTTCAGGAATACCAGGATATTTTTTCCTAGTCATATACATAGATGTTTGGCCTTGATCCTTCTATAGTTGAACATTAAATCGACACCTGGTCAGATATCGCCCCCATTCATCAAAAGCAACGCCCCCTCCACCCATCCAAAGATGCAACTATCAAATCCGAAATTGACAAGTTACGCATTGTCGGGTTCATTTACCCCATTGAGTACACTTCTTGGGTCTCTAAACCTGGTGCAAAAACCCTTCTCTCCAAGGGCTGCGTGACCTCCCGGTCTAGGATCTTTCAAGATTCTGAGCCGAAATGGCCCTTCGGGTCCCCACTTGGAACCTTCAACGACTAAAACCACAGGTCCTTTTACGAAACTCCACCTAAGTGAACTAGCACCAGGCACAAGCTTCCTCTCCACATGACCACCGACGGTGACCATAAGCCTAACCAAAAGGCACTTCACACTTCGCAACCTCGGGTATTCCGTTGTGAGTCAACCCGACTCTCCGACCTTTCGAACTCCGAATAGAGCTTAGCGAACGCTAGCTCCTTCCCTTAACTTCCATCTATGTGACCTTCAACTAAAACCTGGGGCTCAACCCTTCGAGCATTTCGGGACTTCGCGTTTCGCGAAGTTGGGTGATAGCTCACCTCCTTTCTCCCAACTCGCGAATTCTGAATTCTCCCTAGATAATCAAAGATCCTTATCTCTCCCGAATCCAACGGTCGAGATCCACTTCACGACTTTGTGTATAAGATATTTTCACTTCCAATCTTCTGATTTGCGAAATTCCGAAAGATCCTCGTGACTAATCGGTGCACGAATTCTCCAAGTTCTAATGATCTAAAATGGTTCAGTTCCTCCTGCATGGATATTAACCCTTAATCTTGTCCATCTTTCAAAATTTCTTCTTCTGAAGGATTTCTCCCGCTAAATCCTCCGTACTTGTTCTTCCTTCAAAATTTGAATTCCTCAAAGGGATTTCTTCGACACTTAGTCAATTTTTGTTCCAGTGAAATCCTTGCAATTGACCTCTTCACCGTATTACAAGAAAACCCATATTATTTCTCCAACGTTTTCTCCAAGTCAAAGACTTTGCATACACACTCCTTGTGCTTAATATGCACACTCTGCATACAAAATTTCCACGCTATCTCTTCTGAGCTTCGAGTCGAAAGACTCCCCCACACACGCAGTCCTTGCATTTGGTATGCACTTCTTGCATAACTGATAGAAGAGAAACACTTGAAACTTGTTCAATTATTCATTCACCATGAACTTCATACATTCACAAAATTCATAACAACAGTAAAACTATAAAACAATATCAACACTGTACAATTGGATGAATTTTCCTTTGTTCTTTTCATTTCAAAAACACATGATTACAGCTGCTATCTTCTTACAGACACAAAAATGAAAATACTTGTCTAAGGATCGAGAGCACTCCCCGCTCTTCTTCCTTCTATCTAAGTTCTATCACCTTCTACTCTAGTGGTTACCTACTCAACTTAATTAAATGCAACCTAATGACTAATCAGGGAAAATATCCTACTAAGTTCTATCACCTTCTACTCTAGTGGTTACCTACTCAACTTAATTAAATGAAACCTAATGACTAATCAGGGAAAATATCCTACACCTGTAATATTTTACAGTCGTGTAAGGATTTACAATGGCTTCGTCATTTCAAACGGTGGCCCGACTTTACATACAACTAATTTAATTAAGGAGAAATTAAAAAAATATCCACACTGCTACCAAGCTGGTTAAGAGTTGGTTTGGTTCTTTCAATGCATGAAGTGTCGAGTTCACTTCCACCTCCTCTTTTCTTGATTTGATAGCGATGCTCTTGCATGAAATCCCGTCCCCATTAACAAAAAACAAGGAACTATTCACGTCTGTACAAACTTTCACAATTTCAACCATTCTTGTCCCAAATAAAACTTCCCAACCCCTTTCATCGACCAAATCATTGATGATTGTGTCGGCCATGAGGAACTTTCCTTTATGGACGGGTTCTCCAGCTATAATCAAATTCAAATCCACCCAGTAGATCAATACAAAACCACTTTTACAACCCCTTGGGGTACCTTTGCTTATCGCATCATGCCTTTTGGACTCAAAAATTCCAGTGCTATGTTTCAACGGGCCAGGACCTACATCTTCCATGATCTTGCTTGCATCATCCTTGCTTATTTGGACGACCTCACTGCTCGATCCAAAAAGTGAACACAACATTTAGATGACTTACACATCGTTTTCCAACTATGTCGCCAGTATAATATCCTCTTTAACCCCATCAAGTGTGTCTTTTGCGCCATGACCAGACACCTCCTTGGGTTCATTATCTCCCAACATGGTATCATGGTGGAACCCCTCAAGGTCCAAGACATCACATAAATTCCACCACCTAGGAATTTACGCCAACTGTAGAGCCTACAAGGCAAATCCAACTTTTTACATAGCTTTGTCCCAAACTATGCTACTCACACACATGGCTTTCTCTGCCTACTGTGACATGATATCCCATTTCGATGGGACGAACACGCTCAAACATCTTTTGATGATTTAAAAGCCTCCCTATCCAATGCCCCTTTGATTAGTCCCCTAGACTATGATCGCTATTACATCCTCTACTTATCAGCCTCGACTGTCTCAGTTGCAGGAGTCCTTGTTCAATTAGGGGATGATGGGTGTGAACATCTGATTTACTACATTAGTAAAAACCATTCAGGGCCACCCTTGCAATATAATCATGATGAGAAACACGTATTAGTAGTTTTCCTCGTAGTCCAAAAACTACGACATTATATTCTTCTTCGAACTACCAAAGTCGTAGCAGATTCCAACCCCATGCAATACTTTCTTAGTCGACGACAGATTAATGGAAAATTTGCCTGATGGATCGTTATCCTCCAGAAATACGATCTAGAGTTCTCTACTCCCAAAAGCAAGAAATATCTTGTCCTAGCCGAACTCATTATGGATTTTCCCTTGGATGACAAAGCTTCCCCCATCAATGAGGATTTCCCTGATGAACATCTCTTCTTCATCCCCTCCGATGACCCTTGGTACGATGACCTCCTCTTCTACTTTTGTACATAGAAGTTTGTATCTCATCTCTCTCGAGATGATCATCGTTGCATTCACCATCAGGCCCCCCAATAACCTCCTCATCAGAGACATTCTCTATCGATGCGGGGTCGATACCATTCTTTGACGATGTCTTACCATCGATGAAGCCGACAAAGTCTTGAATGATTTCCACAACAACTCTTGCAATGGCCACATCTTGGGTCTGTCTACCACCCAAAAAATTATTCGAGAAGGGTAATTCTGGCCCACTTTGTTTCATGAGTGCATCCATGCTGTCAAGCGATGCGATAAATGCCATATTTATGAAAACAAAGCACGAGATCCACCAACTCTTCTACACCCAGTCATGACAGCTAGCCCCTTCCATAAATTGGGCATATACTTCATGACTTTCCATCCTCCATCCAATAATGAACACAAGTACATTGTCATCGGAGTGGATTAATTTACCAAATGGGCCAAATCCATGCCCACATTTAACAACACCGCTAACACAACAACGCCTTTTTTCTTCAACCACGTCATTACCCAATTTAGAGTCCCACAACAGTTAGTTTCCAATCATGGTAAACATTTTGAGAATGAGATCTTTGCATAACTCTCCTCAAAATTAGGCTTCACCCATGAGTTTTCCTCCCCATACTACCCTCATTTTAACGGACAGGTCGAGGCTATCAATAAATTCCTCAAAACCATGCTACAACGTACTGTCAATAAACATAAGACCAACTGGCATCATATGTTGTTTTATGCATTATGGGTTTATCGTACAACAGTCAAAACAACCACCAGTTTTACAATGTTTCACCTCATCCATGGGATTGAAGCCACTCTCCCTATCGAGTGAGAAATCCCCACGTTACACACTTCCATAAAGCTCTTACCTGAAACCGCTCCAATGGAGAAGCGCCTGTTGACCTTAGAATCACTTGATGAAGATCGTCGCTCTTCATTAAAACATAATGAAGAAGCTAAGAATTGGTCCAAAGCCACCTTCAACTGCCATGTCAACCTTCACTCATTCAATGAAGGTGATCTATTGTTAGCCTATTATATCACCCGTGATACTCTCGGCCATGGAAAATTCAAGTCATTATGGCACGACCCCTTCATCATCCAACAATTCCTCACTAAAGACGTCTACATATTGGCCTCTCCAGAAGGATACCCTCTCAAAGAACCCGTCAATGGGTTGTACTTAAAGAAGTTTTACATCTAAGCGTAGCCCCCCTACCTTAGGTTTCTCTTTGTACACATTTGTAGAGTTTTTAGTCTTCTTTACCACAACCACTCCTCATGTCTGATCTATCACTCGTGTTATTGACAAATGCATCATCCATCAACCTACCACATCGGTTACACTAACGGTGCCAATCACTGGACCCATAATCTCGCTTCGGCCGCTTGGGCCATCTATACCCCCTCACATATCCTACTCCATTCTAGTGGCATATGTTTGGGCTCGACCACCAACAACCAAGCCGAATATGATGCCACCATTGGTATCCTCACCGAGGCCAGTCACCACCACATTTGTCACCTTAGTGTTCTATTATATTCTCAGCTTATCGTCCTGCAACTCAACAACATGTATCATGTTCATGATCCTTGCCTCTTTCACAAATAATTACAAGTTAGACTCCTATATCACAAATTTGATTGCATCACATTTACACATATTCCAAGGAACCTCAATCAAGTAGCGGATCACATGGATAACCTAGTATTAGATTGGAATTTATCAGATTAACAACATCATATACATAGCTTCATACATTTGTCAATACATAGAATAGACATCATACATCATAAAACACAAAACATAAAGACATGGATGGTCAATGTATTCATCATATATATATCATCGAAGTCATAAATGTTTACAAAATTAGATATACAAATTCCCATAGGCTCATGAGTCCCCTCATCCCTATGACTACAAAAGGGGGTATCCACTACCCTATACAAAAATCAGGCTCCCAAACCTGTACATACAAAACTCAACACTCAAGGTGCCCCCAAAGCTCCCCCCAAGGTCCTCTGTCAACCGAAGGTGCCCCACCAGCTGGGGGTCCCCAAGCTCCAAGAGGTAGTTGACCAGTCATCACTGCCCCCACCACTGCTGTCATAAATGTTTACAAAAATAGATAACAAATTCCTGTAGGCTCATGAGTCTCCTCATCCCTATGAGTACAAAGGGGGTATCCACTACCCTATACAAAAATCGGTCTCCCAAACCCGTACATACAAAACTTGGCACTCAAGGTGCCCCCAAAGCTCCCCCCCTAGGTCCTCTGTCATCTGGAGGTGCCCCACCAGTTGGGGTCCCCCAAGCTCCAGGAGGCAGTCAACTAGTCATCACTGCCCCCGCCACTGCTGCTCTGAAGATCAATGTCCACCACTATGCTAGTACCCCCACACACTGGTCCAGGACCTCCTCGTCCTGGATATGGGCCCATATGCCCTTAGGAACACCCTGCAGGACCCTCTCGAACCGTCGACATAGATCCTCTAGCATGGCCCCGATGTCTCCCTATGGCTCTCTGGCTAGTCCTAGACTGACTTCATCCTGCCTGTGCCTCTGCCCAGCCCTCAGCGTTGCGGGCTCCTGTCGAGCCGACTCCCCGATGACCTCTACCTCTCACCCCTGGGGTCCAACATCTACAAAACACCATCAGATATAATGTCAACATCCATATACATGTCTAATAAATGCTATCTACCAAAATCACAAAAACAAGATACAACACATACCTCTCTTGTCCCAGTCCTCCCCAGGAGGTATTACCATGTCTGGATCCATCGGTAGTCCATACCTATGTATGGATATCTCACAATCACCTGTGGAATATGACACCACACTAGAGCGACCGTGGCCATGAAATAGTGGCCACCCTCCCCTCCTCCATGCTGGGCCAACATGTGTTCCCACCGCATCAATAGCGGCTCTCGCCACCTCGCTGACTCTAGAAGAATCTGCGGGTGCAACAAAGGCATCCTCTCCAAAAACCAGACCACTAACATGGAACTAAACACAAAGTCACCAGAGTTGGCACAATGACACCAGTGTAGCTGGGACATCATCTTGGTGTGCATCAACACACCCCATGCAAAAAGGTCCCCATACAAAACCTCCTCTACCACCCTCAGCTGACCACCAATGATCCGATGAGTACCCAAGGATCCGTAGATCCTCACCACCATGGTCGTGATGCACTCAGTCAACAAGTCATCAATGGCCTCAATACAGGCAACCGAACCCGACATAGGGTTCGACCCAGAACAATGTCGAGCCACCATAATCTCCACCCTGTCCTCCTATGGCATATGGGGATTGACAACTAGTGCCCTCCCACAGAATGGGAGTCCCGTAAAAAAGTACACATCCTCTGTCATAGAGAATGTCAACTGCTTCCCCCTCACAACAAAGCACTGTATATCTGTGCTCCACATCCTAATAAGAAACTTGAGCAGGTACTCCTACGACCGTATAAGGGGGCATTCGAAAAACTTGAGAAACCCATAGGCTGCCAAGTGTCTACATACACCTGGTTGCACCATCACAACCTCTCGTAACCGGTCCCAGTCTCTCTCTCGATAGTGGACCGACATCATGCTCTAGAATCTATTGATCACCTGCATCCAACCATAAATATCCGATCAGCCACATCATCCATAAAAAAAGCATAAATATAAAAAATTCATAACCCCTTAGCCTTCCCACAGTGCGCAAATTTCCCCCATATAGTTGCAAACATGTGCATGACTGTTCTTTAAAAAATTGTTCTAATGCACATATGTCTCACAAACAACCACACATGAGTGCACACTTGTCAATCAGACATACATGCATATCATGTGCGCCTATTTGTCCTACCCTAGCACCCACATGCGCGACTGTCTCAAGGATAGCTGCACATTATGTGTAGGTTTCCTCACCACAGTCGCCCACTCCTCAGTGTGTGACTATGAGTGAAAAACTCGCACATAATGTGCGGGAAACTGAGTTTTACCCACGCACACGTGCACAAGTATCCCCCATTTCCCCGCGCACTAGTGGGACCCTACCCTTAAAAACCCCTGTATGGCACTCCGTACAACCCCTACCTACAAACTATCAAATTCATAATGTGAAGGATGATAGGGCCACTAACCTGTCTCTCGCCGCTCCTAGATCAGTAGCCTCACGCTCCTGCAATCTCAAAATCTCCTCACAACTCTCTCATCAACTCAACAATAGTGACAGGTACAAATGAGGTGGCATTGTGGGCCCACCATCCATATATAACCCCTTTTTACCAACTTCCACACTCTATTATAGGAGCCCAGAGCGTCCATTTTCTGATTCGTTCTCAGCCACGAGATCCTAATCCCACCATCTACACATTCACATTCCCCAAGCTATCATCTGCACTTGGCCTCGGAGGATCATTTTTTTCATGCCATGTTTAGGTACGCATGCTCACTTTCAGTTTTAATCAAATAACTGTCATATATTATTTATCCTCAGATTTTGTTCACGTCGAGAATTTGGTTTTTTGTGTGTAGGTACTTGTTCAACAAGCTTTACATCCCCTTTAGGTATATGTTCAAAAATGGCATGTAATTATTCCCTTTGTAAATCAATTTCATATCCCCGTAACACCCTATGACATTTACCTTTAGGATCCCTACATTCGGCTCTACAGTATCTTTACCTCTGCCATAGTTTGATACTGTCATCCGATAACACTCTCCCCCACATGAGTTGTCCCATTCAAAGCTCCCCTTGACAACTTGACACTCATGCTGATTTCACCCCCTAGGATTGGGAGTCCCGATAGTCTTTTTCACTTCCGAGAATGAAATCCATACTTCTTCTCATCATTTTGCTAACCTTCCCAATGGACTCCCAAGTCATATCATCCTACACTTGGTTCTATTGACTACCCCCCCCATAGTTTCATTATCCCTCCATCTCATCCACCATCAGTTTTCCCATCTGCAGATTGTCCTCCATCCATGTACCTCATACAAAAACCCATCCATGGGCCCCCCACCCTCCACCAGTTCTCTTTCACAAACTTGTGCCCTAACCAAGCCAAGCCATATTTAATTGGGGCACCTGTTTCTGTATTTGTATACTCATCCCAAATTATTCTTTATTTCTTTGGTAATTATATAAAGCCCTTGTTTCCAACATATAAATAGCTTTTAGTTGTCATCCTCCATGGCCTTATTTTACCCGACAAAGAAACCCATGTCACCCTTGGTTGGGGAATCCACCCTTTTTTCATACAGACATCGTTAACAAACCCCGAGTATCCCAAGTCCATTTTCCCACGATCTCTAAGTTTTCCCACTTTGTTAGCCTCTGGCACAGTTTAACCCCATATATAATCATCCCCTTGACACTAGATCCAGTTTTACAGTTGCTGCCAGTCATCCTTCAAATTCCCCAACCAAGGGAAGTGTTGAGTCCCACAATGTCTTGACTTTGTCCATGATTCCTCAACAGTACCTGATATCATCTATTACTCAGTGGATTTCAAGAAGCCCTTTGCTTCTTGGCGTCGTGTCTCCCTTTTTGTCGACATCAACACAATTTCCAGAAGGGCGATAATATCTTGACTCTCATTACCCTTTTCAATGAGGAGTCTCGGACAACACATAGAGAATCATCATTGCTTTCAGATTCCATTGACCCCCATAACATTTGACTTCAACAAACTCTCATGTTACGGTGGGTCGTACTATGTGACCGTTGTAGTTTTTTCATACTATCCGAAGAGCTACAAATATTGTTAGGCCATCAATGCCTATGAGTCATCGACACGTCTTACCGTCGTACTTTACTCACTTTAGAGCCCGTTCAGCATTCAAAACTGTCATCTGCTATTATCAATTTTCCCCAAGGGCATTGCAGTTATCTACATCATCATACATATTCAATTACAGTCAAACATTTTGGTTTCATGACACGAGCATGGGGCATTCCCACCTCGTTTGTACACAGATTTTATTTTCTCCTAGAGAAAGGTTTGGGTCCCACAATTTTCCCTCTCCCTTCGATGGATCGATCTTCCAGTTACTCTCTTCACTCTTCCTTACAATGACACTCTCAACAAAAGAAACATTGATGTATTTCAGCTATACGTATGCTCCTAACCTCACACATCAGGGGGCATTTGTTATCACTGAAAAATCATCTGCATTATTACACAAAATGGTTGAAGAAAGACACCAATGCCAACAACAATTAATACACCTACAACACCAAAATACATCAAAAGGTACAAAAACTATAAACTTGGTTCAAAAATTGAAGTGCGCAAATTCACAAAAGGGAGCATGCACACAGTGTGCGGAATGCACAGGCTAACACAACCCTTAACGTGCACTGTGCGCAAGATGCATGATTGTCTATGAGAAAAGCCACATACTCCTCATGAACGACACATTTATGAAACTTGTAGGCCACTCAACCACTTCTAGTCCAACCCCCAACGCAATTTGACACTCATATCTGAGCGAAATCTAGCTTAGAGGATGGTCAAGGGCTAGGAAGTGCCCTAAAAGGCCCCTTGTTCACACTATGAATTGGTTGTATATTTCCATGAATGGACACTATAAATAAGTGCCATGGGTGTGCTAAAAAAATAAGAACTTCTTCTTTGAGAATCCTCTTTTCTCTTTGAATAATTCAAGCACTATAGCAAGGGACATTCCACTCACCTCTTCAGGGGATTGGCATTGCATTTCTTCACCATTGTCACTTTCCATTGCATGAAGAGAATACCTCTCTATTAGGAAACTCAAGAGCCCTCCCAAGGAAGAAGAGGGGATTCATAGGTCCCTACCTTTCTCTACGATGTTTATCCTATTGATATATTGATCCATTGGTATCTATATATTGATCATTTTTTGCGTTTCATGGTTCTCGTTCTTGCAAGCTTCTCTAACATTTATTTCTTAGTTGTTTTTAGTTTTATTTCCTTGTTTCATGTGTATTTGGTTATCTAATCAACTCACAAACTTTTGTCTTGTTTAGCTAACTTAATTAAGCATGCAAGTGTTGTGTTTTTTCTCACCCTTGTGACAAAACCAACACAACACCCCCCCTGCAACCCCCCCCCACGTGGAGGGGTGTACAGTCTTCTAGGGTGTACAATCTTCATGGGGTGTAAACATGGCTGAAAACAAATACCTTTGAATCAGGAAGATAATCAGGCTCCACAACCAACAATTTCCCCTTCTACCCATTTTCCCAAGTTAACTTTGGAGGTAATTTTCTCCAGTCTTTTCCCATATCCCAAGCTTCCTAGGCACTAGGATTAGATAACATCCTCATTGAGACAATATCCCTTCCCCATTTTCCATCGAGATATCAACTTGTAATGGGTTAGTCCATACAAGGTACCAATGTATACATGAAATATCATCATCTTAATCAATCACATGAGGTATCTTGTTAACCAAGCATAAATAATAAACCACATTAAATGGAAAAGGTACCCAATATAGATGTACATAATGTCAAGTAAGCCAATGTGTGCATACATCCTAACCATATCATAGGAAATGTTCCCAATCAATCATAGTAAGGCATCCGATCAATCATAGAAATGTATCCAATCAATCATAGCAAGGATACCAATAAACATAATAAGATATTCAATCATATTGACATATCCAATCATAAAACTTAATCATAACAAGATTTATAATCATACCAATAATCATAACAAGGTATCCAATCATAGAAATAATAATAACAAGGTATGCAATCAAATCATTAATCATGATCATAGCAAGGTATCTACCACATATATACTATTAAATTTGGCAGCATAAACAATCATTCTCCAGTGAGAGGCCATATGGGCCACCCTGAGGCTAGCCAGGGAGATTTGGAGAATCAACCAGTCTTGTGAGGTATTGATAAAATCTAGGGGGGGAGCGTACAACCTCTGTGATTCGAAACAACGCATATTCTCAGAGGGTGTCTGGGATGCAAGAATGCAGATTCTCTTGATCTCCCTGAAGCTTTGCGAGACGAGTGGAACTTCTAATTCTCCCTCTTATGTGAAAATTCTATCTCCCTTAACAAAGACTCTCAAGATTCTCTTTGCTGGTCAAAGAATACGCAGAATGGGTCCTACTCGATCAAATTGGGCTACAAATCCTAGTTAGAAGATAACATTGTGACCCCAATGAAATGGTGGTGGATTCCCCTTTGGAAACTCAAAGCTCCTCCCATATGTAAATTAACTCTATGGATTGCAATGAACAACAAATTGTTGACCTGGGATAATTTCCTTAGAAGAGGATGGTGTGGATCCAACAAATTTCCTCTTTGCAAAGAAAATCAAGAAACTATTACTCATCTTTTTGTCTCTTGTCCCTGTGCTGGAAAGGTTGCGCAACTAATAAAAGAACAACAAAAATCTAAGGCCAATTGGAACCAGGGCTTCATCGAAGACTGTTTCATATCTTGGATCCAAGACAGATCAATTTCCTTGTATGTTGGCCTCCTTGGTATCATGATCTAGAACATTTGGTGGGATCAAAACAACTCTATTTTTAAAGATAAGTATGTTCCTCCAGATTTCTCTGCGGAAATCTCGCTTAGTCATGAAGAAGAGTTCAAGGCAGAATTAAGCGAAACTAATTATCAGATAGTAGTTCCTTCCGCCATTGATTACACCATCCCTTGGGGATACTTCGACGGGACCAATCAAGGACACCCCACTTCATGCAGAGTGTGGGTGGTTCTTTTTATTAGTCACAACCATTTTATTCACATCAGATATGTCTCAGGGGGTGGAACAAATAACAAAGCAGAAATTATAACACTCTGGACCCTTCTGGAAACTACAAAGGAAATTTTTTTGTCAAAGCTTCAAGTTTTTTGTGACTCCAAGTTGGTGATCGATTGAGCGAGGGGTAACATTAATATTCAAAATCCAAGGTTGGACTCATTGCTAAGAGACATCAAACTTACTTTTCGAGATTTTGAATGGCTATCCTTCCAACAAATTCTAAGGGAACTGAATACAAAGGAAGATGAACTCTCAAAGGAAGCTTTGCAGCTGTAGAAAGGAGCCTTCGATTTTTGAGTTCTTTGAAGGAACAAAAATTGAAGCAATGGAGTTTCATCTCTGAAGAAATTTTTCTTTCTTAGACATGTAGGGTTGTATATGTTTTTGGTTAGTTTGAACATGATGAAGTTTTTGAAAAATCCTATAAAGGCTTGTTTTGAAGTAGATTAGATGTATATGCTTTATAGTTTCTGAATAAATCCTACAGAGGCTTGACATGAAATACAACAACATGTATATTCTCATATGAATATAATTTTTTTTTTCTTATGAAAAAAATATTGTTTAATTCAATTTGAAATTATAACTAAGTGATTTAATTTAATTTGAGTTATAACTGAGTAATTTAATTTAATTTAAAGTTATAACTAAGTAGTTTGATTTAATTTAAAGTTATAATTTAATTACTTGGGTATGAAAAAAATGCATGGGTGTTTAAAACTCAAAACTTAGGTATAACCTAAGATCGAAAAAATACTTAAAATATATTCATAACAACCATAAAATTTATACTAAAACCAACAAATAATGACAACTTCTTGTTATAATATAAGGCAAAAAAATTCCTTCAAATAAAGTCAACCAATTATTATTTATTCTATAAAATAAATTGTCAATAAAATTCCAAGGGGATGTGTTAAATAAAAAATATGTCTATATAGATATGAGATTTGAACTTAACATTAATTTCAGAAATTAGAATGTTGTATGTTAAATTAATTATGAAAATTAAAATAATTATGTAAAAGAAATATGAAATTAATGAATTTTAAGTGCCAACAACTTAAAAATTCACAAGCATGTAAGTTTTTCTTATGCTACTAAGCAAAGATCATCACACAATTAATAAACTTAATAGTTACAAAGACTAACATATTACTATACATTGAAGAACTTTTGTGCTTAAATCGAAATATAAGCTCAAGTAATCATCCACATATCAGATTGTTATTAATTTTTTAATGCTTTGATACTATTAGATAATGACTCAATAAATTTGATAATGTAAATTTATTCATAACCATACAATTATTTCTTCCTATTCCAAAATATGATGGTATTTGGCTCTACTTTTTTCTACTCTCTTTGAATTTTATAATTGTTATTTTTCACACACACACACACACACACACACACATTGTTAACATGCCCAAGAATTTGCAATCAAAACATATAATTTCCATGACAATCAAAACAATTGCAATGTAATTAGTGCTTTAAAAAGGGCCAAAACTCACCTCATCTGAAAATTTTGAGTAATCCACGTCACATGGTATACACATATATGTCATTGGGGTGGTTAGGCTCATAATTTTCCTTCACTATGGGTGCATCCAACTCCACCTACCTCATGGTACCCGAGATTGAATCAGTGGTCCAACTTATTGTTAAAGGGATCACAACCTATGGGAGAAGGAAACAAAGGAACTTCCTTTATGGATGGTCTACTAGGAAGTGTAGATATGGGTTCACCATGTACACAAGTTATCCTAATAACAAATGAGGAGATGGAAAAAAGAGGTTGGGCGAGAAAGGATACACCAAACCAGATTGAATACAAATTTGGTTACAAGATCGTTAAAAAACAAATACATCCAATATATGACACTCCATGCATTTATTCCAATGAAATGAATTTAATTACCTCAATGAATAGATGTCATAGTTATCTAAGATTAAAACTCCAAACTTAAGTTATCTATGTTTGGAAAAAAAAACATGGGTGTTTAAAACTCAAAACTTAGGTGTTACCTAAGATTGAAAAATTGCATTCTTAGAGCTCTGCCAAAACACATTGAATTGGTGAGTCAATTAGATGCGTGATAAAACTAATTTAAATATTATGAAAAAATAATTATTTTGTTAAACATATGTACAACATTGGACATCAAGAAAACCATTTATAATTAAAGGAAAACTAATAGATAGTCAATGATGAATCATATGCTATAGTCCTAGCCTTCAACCGAGGAATAATAATAATAAATTGTTTAATTTAATTTAAAATTATAACTAAACAATTTATTTTAATTTAAAGTTTGTTTAATTTAATTTAAAGTTATAAAAAAGTAGTTTGATTTAATTTAAACTTATAATTTAATTAGAAGTATAATTGATATAAAAAATAGACTTTTGATTAAATAAATGAAAATTAAGATGATTTCCTAACAAAACAAAACAGACTGAAAATGCATCTTGACTAAATAAACAAATATTAATATGATATCGTAGCAAAACAAAATAGACATAAAGATACATCTCCCGTAGGAGGTTATGAAAATACAATAAAACCTAATCTAATTGCGAGTTTCCGCTGAAAAGTAATGCCATGATAGCACATAATTTGTGAGAATGAATTTCACTGCATATGATTCTTTACTATTACAAAGAACATAATATGTATGAGACTCAATTTAACTGCATATGTTTCGTCACTGTTGCAAACACATCCAAAATCTTTGTGCTTATGATAATGAAAAAAGTTTAGGATTTTTGATGACTTCAGTTTTGTTGGAGGTGTCTTACAAGGGAAAAGCGAGTGCCATCACTAATACCTTGAAGCATCCCATGGATAATCACAATAACGAACACACCTTGTATTTGTAAAATCCACCAAGCTCCCCCTTCAACATTGCCAAGTTTCGAAAAAAACAAAATACAATCAATACCAAAATACTACACACTCAAATGATAAACATAGAAGGAAACAAATTGTTGTGCATGACCAACTACCCCCGCAATCAAACAAACAAGTTTTCCCCAGTTGTTCTCCCTCTTGAACCACAACTCCATAAGAATCCCTTCCCCATATTTTTCTCTTCTTATGATGAACAAATCATCGTTCTGAGAAGAAAACAAATCTACCTTGTCAAACATGAAGCTTGTAGGTGATGCATATATATGAGGTAGCAAGAAGTGTCTCAACCAATCAGAAATTCCGAGACAAGTATTATAGGATCCTTCTATTAGGATGCATATATTCTATCATCCAAGCCCCAAAATCTACCTGATCATTATTCCTATCGCCCACAAACACCATATATATTATTCCATCCCCCCATTCGAATACATGCTTCAGATCGAATGCCAAGTGAGGATGCACAAGAGGAATCTCCCACGAAAGAGGCGGTTGATTAATCCGACTCTTTGTATTTACATCTAACAGTTCCACGCCAACCATATAATGAGGAGGGAAGGGAACTGAACTAGCAAAGCGCAGTGGCAATGGAAGCATTGGAAACAAACTTATAATCTTCAGAAGCTTGTCCCCCTCAATTATAAATGTAAAATTTAGCGAGGGATGTGTGAAATGACACTTTTCATGCTTTACCCATTTCCATTATTGTTTGTTGGTTTTCATTACCATGTAGTTATAAGGACCGCCTCCTGCAACTATGAAGATGAGCATCGAGGATTCATTTGCAAACAATTTTGAATCTTGATGGAAAAGTTCCCTACTGTTAAAGTCTGTTTGGCATCCTTCATATACAACTAAAAGTCTTCTAGAAATCAGGTCATTTTCCAGCGTCACAACTCTCATATCTACAACACAGGACAGATTTTGTGCAACGCACTTGCAAATATTGGGTGCCACAAAACTTTGTGACTGAACTTTCATAATTTTACCATGCAGTTCACAGACAACACGATTTATTGCGTGCTATGAAAAACACTCAATGAACGATTTTGTGACACAGAAACAAACACATTGATATACTTAGCATCAAACTCAGAAATGCACATGAGTCTGACAACACCCAAAATACTTGATATATATTAAACTTCGGTGCTATGCGCTAATAAAAAAATACAATATTGAGACGAGCTTTGGCTCCAATGACTTCTTGGACTTCTTCAACTTACAATCACACAGAGAGATTGTGCTCTCAGACTCCTTCGACCACCTTCAGCTGTTGCTGATGATTCTCTTCTCTGTGTTTATTTCTCTCTGCATATATAGACTAACTAAATACTTGGACATATATAGATAAGACTGAGACTTTTTGTAGAAGTAAAGAATGACTCAATAATTAATACAATAATAAATTCGATGACTCTCAACTACTTAACTGGACTTGAGAAATATTAAGATCGGCTCCATTTAATAACTCCCCTGCTTTTCGACTGACTAAGACTAAGTTTGCGTAAATGCAAGAGTAAACTAATGAACTATAGTTTCAGTATGACTGACTGACTGACTGACAAATCGACGGAGACGTAAAGCTCACAGACTTGTAATTACTATTTATAACACTCCCCCTTAATTATAAATAGGTGGGATTTACGTGACACAATTTTTTTTTACATCAAAAACTTGAATTTGCTTGAACTGTCAATCATCTGTTACTGCACAGACTCTCAGACTACTGCGTAGATGTTGAAATGCATCTCTTGCTAAAGCCTTTGTAAAAATATCTGCGACTTGTTCTTTTGACTTGCAAAATTATCTCTTTGTTATTCACTAATTATCTGATAAAATGATACCTTGTATCAATGTGGTTGGTTTTCTTGTGAAACAAATGATACTCGGATAACATGATGGCTGATTTTTTGTCACAAAATGCTGTTGTTGGTTCTTGTTGTTCCTGCAACAAAATTTTTAACATTCTTCTCATCCAAACTACTTGACAAGCTACGCTTGTAGCTGTGACGTACTCTGCTTTTGTTGAAGAAAGAGTCACTATGGGTTGATTCCTTGATGCCCATGATACCATACCTGTTCCAAAATGAAATGTGTACCTAGAGGTATTTTTCCTGTCACCTATGTTTCCTCCACAATCACTGTCAGTGTATCCAATATAATTATGAAATCTTCTGAAGTAGAATACAAAATACCAAAATCTTTTGTTCCATTCACACATCTCAAAATTATTTTTCCTGCCTTCCAATGTGATTCTTTTGGAGTTTCCATGAACCTTGAAATCAAGATCACTCCATACATAATATTAGGTCATGTTGTTGTTAAATACATAAGACTTCCTACCAGTCTTTTAAAAAGTGTGGGATCCACCTTGAATCCTTCATCTCTTTTGCTTAATTTCAATCCTGTTATGATAGGTGTTGGGGTTGCCTTGGAATTTATCATATTGAATCTTTTCAAAATTTCATGCGCATACTTAGATTGTGAGATAAATATACTAGTTTTGGACTAGTGAACTTCAATACCCAGAAAAAATCTCATAAGCCCTAAATCAGTCATTTCAAATTCATCCTTCATGACTGACTTAAGTTATTCTATGCCAAAATCACCTATAAAAATCATATCATCTACATATAAGCAAACAATTAACATGTTACATTGTTTATTTTCTTTGATGTATAGTGTTGGCTCACATTCACTTCTTTGAAATCTATTTTGTGTGAGATAAGAATCTATGCGTCTGTACCAAGCTCTGGGATCTTTCTTTAATCCATATAGTTATTTCTTCAATATGTACACTTTGTCCTCTTGTCCTGGAACCTCATATCCTTGTGGTCGTTCCACATACACTTCTTATTCTAAATGTCCATTCAGGAATGATGAATTTACATCCATTTGATAAACGGACCAGCTGTTCTATGCATAAATAATTAGCACAGTTCTGATTTCATCCATGCACGCAACTCGTGCAAATGTTTCATTAAAATCAAGTCCAAGTTGTTGTGTAAAAACTCTTGCAACTAACTTTGCCTTGTGCTTCTACACATTTCCTTCTGCATCTTTCTTAGTTTTGTAAATCCACTTGACACTTATCACATCCTTGAATTCAGGTACATCTACCAATTTCCATGTCTGATTGTTCTCTATGCTTACGATTTATTCATCCATGGCTTGTTCCCATACATCATCTTTGACAACTTCTTCAAAAGTTAATGGATCATCTATTTGGGAAAACAAAGCAAAAACTGAAAAAGAATTTGCTATTTCATCATTACAGATTTCACGCAGACTTCTTGTCTTCCTTGGTAACAAAATTGGTAATGTTGGATTTGGATATGTAGAACTACTCGGATTGCTTGCTAGAGTTTTTTTCTCTCTAGGTGTAGAATACGCACTTGCTGATCTTACTAGAGTAGTTTGTGCTACACTTTATGTCGCAGTTGTAGAAGGAATTGCACAGTGACTTGTACATGGTGTTTGAACCACTTCTTCTTCTTATGTGGCATCGTTCTCAATAACATTAACAATTCTAACTATCTTTTCTACCTTCCATCCCATGCTTCATTTTCCATGAATTGAACATCGCAACTGATTATGACTTTCCTTGCGATAGGGTCATACAACTTGTATCCTTTTGTTTCTCCATAATACATAAAAAATATACATTTTTGTCCTTTGTTGTCCAGTGTCTTTCTTAGCTCATCTGGAACATGTGCATATATGAGACAACCAAAAACTCTTAAGTGTGCCACATTATGCTTCATACATGTCTAGGCTTCTTGAGGAACTTTGTTCTTCACACTCTTTGTCAGACATTTGTTCATAATGTATACTATAGTTTCTACTGCTTCAATCCAATACTCATTTGACAAATGTTTGGCTTCCGACATACTGCACACCATTTTCATGATGGTTATGTTCTTTCTTTCTACAACACCATTCTACTGTGGTGCATACCACGCGATAAATTTCTTATAGATTCCGTGAACTTGACAAAAATTATTAAATTCTCTTGAGATATATTCAGCTCCTTAGTCAATTCTTAGAACCTTGATGTAATAACCACTCTTCTTCTCCACAAGTGATTTGAACTACTCAAAACAACCCAATGTATCAGATTTATGTTTTAAGGAATAAATCCATGTCTTTTTTGAGAAATCATCAATAAATGTTAGAAAATAAGTACTGCCTCCCATAGAGGATGTTTGCATTGGTCCACAAATGTATGAATGTACAATTTCCAGTGGAGATATTTCTCTATATAACTTGCCAACTGGGAATGATTCTCTATGCCTCTTTCCAAATATATAGCCTTCACATATTATTTCTGATTTTTCTATCAATGGAAAACCTTTTACCATGTTGTTTGTGTGTAGCAACTTCAAACCTCCAAAGTTCAAATGTCCAAATATGAAATGCCATAGCTAGGAACCATCGTGCACTTCAGATTGGAATGTTGTCTGTATCTCTGCACCACTTTCTCCTTTCTTGATACGGTGTGCACTATTTTCTTCATTGGAACTGTGCACACTTTCTGCTATAAATGCAGTGTCTAACTACACATCTTTTTCTTTACCAACAACTAGCGCTATATTTTTATTCTTTCTTGGATTCAATGTCAATGGAAACATTATGTTTCTTGTCATCTGAATTCTCTCAATAAGTTGATTGCTTGGATATCTGTCCATAATCACACAATGATTATCTTCCATGTATATTCTATATCCTTTCTGTAACAACTGTCCTGTGCTCATCAAATTATTCTTCAAACCATAAACATAATATACATCGGGCATAACATTTTGGTCTTCTTGTTTAGTTAAAATGTTTATACTACCTTTTCCTAAGATAGTGACTTGGATATCTGTTCCAAGTGTAACTTTTGATTGAAATGAATTATCCAAACTAGAAAACAATCCTAAGTTTCCTGTCATGTGGTTACTACAACATGAATATAAATACCATATGTCACACGGACTTTCTTGAGCAAAATTTTGTTCAACCGGGGAAACTATGGGTATTGATCTGGCGTGCACCATAAACATAGGATTGGAGGGACTATTTTCACCGTGTGACTAATGTTGACCTTTCATATTCTGATTATACTGTCTCTTCCTCCACTCATATGCATAATGTCCATAATTTTTTCAGTAATGGCACTTGATCTTTGATTTTTCAGTTCTCTGACCACTTGGATGACTAGTATTTAGGTTTTGACCTCTTCCACCAGTATTTCCAGGACCAGTGTTGTGTCCACCTCTAACATAACTTCTTCCTCTGCCTCTAGAGTTATCTCTCCCCCTTCCTCTTCCACGAATTATAGATGACTGCATGGAAAATGAATTATCTAATGACACACTTTACCTATTCAATTTGTGTTCATGATTAATGAGGGAAGCTTGCAGTTCATCTAGACTAAACTGACTCATAACGTTTCTCTCTTCTATAGTCACAACAAGGGTATCAAATTTAGGAGGAAGAATCTTAAGTATTTTCTCAACAATTTTTCTATCCTCTATGTGTAAATGTGTTGAACCTGCACAAAATAGATCTAGCTAAACAATGATACACACATTTGTAGAGAGAATTGGAAAAATAATAAGAAGGAGAGAAAGAATGGAAAGAATTCTCATTAACCGTTGTGAATAATGAATAATTTACACATGATATACTCTGTATAACTCAATGAGTTCGACTTGAGGTGAACGAAGTCGCCATAGTGGTGGTCTAGAGTGATCTGGACACACGCCAATAGTTACGGGAGTGAACTGCCACCTATTCTAGTCTCTCAGACAGTTATGGGAGTGAACTGCCACCTAGTTGAGTTAACTAGTCAACTAGTCTTCAGTTAACTGACTGAACATAAAGTAGTGAGGAGTTAACTCAAGGAATCAAGGCTAATGCGCCACTTTGGTGATGATACCAAGGCAAGGTTGAATTAGCATGGTGATGATCCCAATGCAACATCTAAACTCAACTCAACTAGTCAAACTGAAGTGTGAACTGAAAGATAATATTCTCTAGGTGGAATATTCTCTCTTAAAATATAGGAGACTGGATAATGACTAATTATGAATAATAAACAAATAAAACCTTAGGAAAAAAAAATCCTAGGTGTGTGTGAAGTAACTCCAACACCCCCCCTGAACATCACTATGGTGAAAATAAAGATTCGGTCCCGGCAACAAGGCCATGTTAGGTACCCAAGTACAAAAGATACACTGAAAATAAAGTGAGGAAAGAGGGAAAACCTCATGGGAAACCCCCCCCCCCCTCAAGGTACAATGTATGTAAAAATAAGAACTACAGTTGCTAGGCAATTGTGTCCTTCACTCCAAGATGACCTCGCAGAGAATGGAATTTCTGCTCAGTGAAGGTCTTGGTGAAAATGTCAGTCGTATGTTCTGCTGAAGGACAGAAATGTAAGTCGATGATCCCCTCGTGTACTAAGTCTCAGATGTAGTGCATGTGGATCTCGATGTGCTTCGTCCGCTGCCTTTGAACTGGATCTTTGCAGAACTTCAGAGTGCTCTGGTTGTCACACCACATGACGATCGGCCGATGAAACTGAATGCCCAACTCAGTGAGAAAATGTTGTAGCCACATAACCTGAATGGTTATGTTAACTACCCCTCTGTACTCTGCCTCGGCTGAAGATAGAGTAATGGAAACATGCTTCTTGCTCGACCAACATATAGGCCCGGAACCAAGACTGAGTGAGTAACCAGATGTGGAATTGCGATCAATGCTATCGCCAGCCCAGTCGGAATCAGTAAACCCAATGAGATCTAATGTAGAATCTGCTGCATAATGAATCCCAAAGGTGATGGCGCCTTGTACGTATCGAAGGATACGCTTTGCAACTTTCCAATGTATCTCATGCGACTCCTGCATGAACCTGGAAACTATGCCAACTGCATATGAGAGGTCTGGTCTGGAGTGTGTGAGATACAAAAATATCCCCACTAGTTGTCTGTATAGTGTTTTTTCAACCAGTGGAGTCTCCCCACCATCCTCAAGTTTGACTCCTGATAGGAAAGGAGTCAGAGTAGACTTGTAGTATGTCATGTGAAATATCTCAAGGAGATCTAGTGCATACTTGGCTTGAGACAGTTTGATGCCTGATGTATCCTGACTGATCTCAAGTCCAAGGAAGAAGTGTAGCGGACCCATGTCCATCATCAAAAACCTGTCATGAAGAATCCTCTTGACTGCAACTATCGCTGAAATCGAGCAACTGGTGATCAACAAATCATTGACATACATAACTAAAAGTAGAAGTGAATCAACCGTCCTGAGCATGTATACATTTGGGTCTGATTTACAACGTACAAAGTTCTGTGACAATAGGTAGGATTCCATCTTGGCATACTATGCCCTCAGAGCCTGCTTGAGGCCATAAAGTGACTTCTTCAGTCGACAGACCAAAGATGAGTCCTACATAAATCCCTGGGGCTGCTCCATGTAGATCTCCTCAGAGAGATCATTGTGAATAAATGCATTCTTCACGTCCATCTGATGGAATTCCCATCCCTTGGCTACTGCAATGGCAAGGGCCAATCGAATGGAATCCATATTCGCTACTGAAGCGAAGGTCTCATCATAGTCAATACCATGAACCTGCTGAAAGCCTTTGGCGACAAGCCTGGCTTTGTATCTACTTATTTGTCCATCCGCTGTGCTCTTGGTCCTATAGACCCATTTGCATCTGACAAGTTTCCTCCCAGAAGGAAGGGGAACCAGATCCCAAGTCTGGTTCTCGAGGAGGGAGTTGTACTCCTCCTGCATGGCGGATTCCCAAAAGGGATTTCTAGCAGCCTCGCCATAAGACTATGGATCTGAAGATTGAACCAAGAAAATATTCCTGAAATGCAAGGGTTCAGTGGCAGTGAGTGCAATAGGAGGCTCCTCGAAATCAGATCGAGTCCTCCTAGTATTGGCTGTAAAACCAACGAGATCCCCTGCATCCTGAAGAGTAGTATGTGCCCACTTGGGCCTCTGCTCTGGATCTGCGACTGCATCTGGATGCTCTGACTTTGCATCTGACTGTACTGAATCTGAATCTGAATCATCTGAGTCTTATGAATTAGAACTCTCGTCTGAAGAAGAGTCAGCATGTGCATGCTCATCATCTCGGACAGGTGGAAGAGTGAAGGTGTCTGCATGCGACTGTTGAGGTACATGCGAGACACTTTCCTCTAATTGGACACTATTCTCAATGATGAGTTGATCTGAGAAAAGATCAATAATTCAATATCCCTTCACACCGTCAGGGTATCCAACAAAAATGCACTCAGTGCTCTGTGGATCAAGTGCCTTCCTCTTTTCAGAGGGAATCTAGGCCCATGCATGTGAACCGAAAATGCGAAAGTGGGCCACTTCCGGTTTGAGGCCGCTCCAAGCCTCGTAGGGGGTCTTATCCTTGACAGATCTATGAGGATATCTGTTTTGGATGTATGTTGCACAGTTAAGTTCTTCGGCCCATAGTCTATGTGGTAGTGACTTTGCATGCAACATGCAAGATTCCATCTCCTTTAGAGATCTGTTTTTCCACTCGGCAACTTCGCTTTGTTGCAGAGTGTAGGGAACTGTATGCTGCAACTAAATCCCCGCCTCATGGAAAAGATTATGAATCTCATGATTCACATACTCTCCCCCATTATCAGTTCGGAGGACTTTGATCTTCTTTCCAGACTGTGTCTCAACCAAATCTTTGAAATCTTTGAGGTGTTGAAAGACCTCGAATTTTTTCTTGAGAAAGTAGATCCAAGAAAAACATGAGAAATCATCAACAAAAATGAGAACAAACCTCACTTTGTTGATCGATGGATTCAGAAAAGGACCCATGAGGTCACTGTGGATCAAATCTAAAGGTGCGGAAGCTCGCTGAGACTTTCCTTTGACGAATTTCTCTTGAGGGTGTTTTCCAAGAACACATCCCTCACACACTCCCTTGGAGAAATGGATGTCTGGTAGACCATCAACTAATCTGTGCTTGCTAAGATGTTGCATGTATATGAAATTCAAATGTCCAAACCTTTTGTGCCATATCCTACTACTTTCATCAACATGAGTAAGCAGTAAAGTAGAATCAGGTTCAATGAATTTAGAAAATGTATGCAATCTAGACTGATGATTTACCTCACCGGTAGCAACCTTAGAGTTGGTTTGCATGTTTTATATGTCCACGGAATTTGGTGTGAATATGAATTTATTTCCGGTGCTGAAATTTTTCATTTGATACACAGAGATAAGGTTGACAGAAAGCTTGGGAACATGCAACACGTTCTCGAAGATTTCGTTGTTGAGTTCAATCCTTCCTTTGCCGGTGACTTCGACAGAAGAGTTGTCCCCCATCATAATAGGATGACCTTTGCATGCATCCAAAGAAGAATAGTCTGCTTCTGAGGAAGCCATGTGATGTGATGCTCCTGAATCTACGATCCAAGTATCGGGAGAGGAGTTGATTGCAATCAAGGCATGGCTAGAATTGTCTTTCTTGGAATTCAGATCTTCTGGCTTCTTCTTCTTTGCACCCTCGGGGATGCAATCTCCAAGGTTGTTTTTTTGAAGTATCTGAGACATCATATCTATTTGTTTTTGCATGCATGCATATTCCGAATGGAATCCTTTGTGACAGTATTTGCATTTCTCTCCTTTTCTTCCCTTTTCTCCTTTGGATCCGGAGGCATTGGTGAAGGGTTTTGTGTACCCTTCCTTCTTCGTATGTGCATGAGATTTCCTCTTATATTTATCTTTAGATTTTTAATATTTGTGGCTGTCATCATGCATAGTGATTGCATGTGCCCTTGGGCCTTTGATTGCACCCATGTTGATGAGCTTGGTTTGCTCTTGTGTCAAGGACTCAATAAAGTCCTCAAGAGAAGGCATCTTCCAGGTGGCTCCAGAGGCGAATATGACAGTATGGAATGTGGATACGAATACAGAGAATTCAGGGCCAAGCTTGGAGAGAATGGTGAGAACCATTTGTTTCTCCTCCTTCGATTTATCAACCCCACAAGCTTTGAGTTGCGACAATAAATCCTTGAATTTTGTAAAGAAATCTTGGATATTCTCGAAGCTTTTTGGATCCAATGTGAGAAGCTCCACCTTCAACATGTGTCCCCTCATCTCATCCTGTTTTCCAAATATCCCTTCCAATATGGTCCAAGCTTCATTGGGAGTCTTACAGGAAGATATATGAAAAAGGAGATCAGGAGAAATAAGACTGCAAATTGTTCTGAGTGCCTCATCCATGCGATTTAAGCACTTGGATTTTTCTATGGATGATGTCGGCTTTGTATCTGTATTCATGGTTAACCTATACAACCCTCTGGATCAGAGATGTATGGTTATTTTATCCTTCCATGCAAAATAGTTGTAAGGTGTAAGAATGAATTCCTTTTGGAATTCCATCTTTCCGTTGTCTCCAATCTTTTGTACCTGCAAACAATTTTGGTGTAGCTTTTGCTTAGCAGTCTGTCGGCTCTGATACCATGTAAATGTGTTGAACCTGTAAATAATATATCTAGATAAACAATGATACACACATTTTCAGAGAGAATTGGAAAAAGAAGAAGAAGGAGAGAAAGAATGGAAAGAATTCTCATTAACCGTTGTGAATAATGAATAATTTACACATGATATACTCTGTATAACTCAATGAGTTCGACTTGAGGTGAACCAAGTCTCCATATTGGTGGTATAGAGTGATCTGGACACACACCAACAGTTACAGGAATGAACTGCCACCTATTCTAGTCTCTCAGATAGTTACGGGAGTGAACTGCCACCTAGTTGAGTTAACTAGTCAACTAGTCTTCAGTTAACTGAATGAATAGAAAGTAGTGAGGAGTTAACTCAAGGAATCAAGGCTAATGCGCCACTTTGGTGATGATACCAAAGCAAGGTCGAATTATCATGGTGATGATCCCAATGTTTCATGGTGATAATCCCAATGCAACATCTAAACTCAACTCAACTAGTCAAACTGAAGTGTGAACTGAAAGAGAATATTCTCCAGGTGGAATATTCTCTCCTAAAATATAGGAGACTGGATAATGACTAATTATGACTAATAAACAAATAAAACCTTAGGAAAAATAAATCCTAGGTGTGTGTGAAGTAACTCCAACACTATGGTTTCTCCATGAGAATTAATCTGATTTATCAAGCCACTAAAATGGGTGTAAAATGAATCTGTCGAATCTATATCTTTCATTGATAGAGTTTCAAAATATCTTCTAATAATTTGTAGTTTTGAAGTCTTGAATTTGTCCATACCTTGATAAGAATTTTGTAATATGTCCCATGCTTCCTTGTCTTGATTTGATAATGAAACTCTTGGGAGTATGCTCTCATGCATGGCTTGATGTATGTAACACATCACCTTTCCATCTTTCTTTCTTTTATCTTTCACGGCATCCTTCTCAGCTTGTGTGAGGGAATTGTACACTACCTGATTTACTGGTTCCACATAGCCATTCATGACTATCTCCCATACATATTGACCCCTAAATAACGCCTTCATGGTCAAGGACCACAACTCATAATTTTTTCCTGTAAAAGTGGGAGGTTTCAGATTTGAAGTAGAATCCATATTTCACTTTTCAATTGTTGAAATATTGTAAATGAAAAGAGTATTCTATTTATTATTGAGTTATTATTCATTATATCAATCCCCTTTTGTGGATTGATCATGTCGGGCATTGTAATTGACCAAATCCCCTTTTGTGGATTGGTCAAACCCTAAATATAATATGCAAATTGAGAAGTCATCCCCCAGGCTAATTAAAGTGGTTTTAACCACTA
>ML787809.1:470671-484087 GCA_009831015.1 Picea engelmannii | reverse complement strand
GGCAGTCCACTCAGATACCTCTGAATTTTGACAGCCTCATCTTTGATGAATGGAACATACTTCAACAGTTCCAGAAAACTTCGTTCATACTCATCAATGGTCATGCTGCCTAGCTTGAGTTCGAAGAACTCCTTCATCTTTCTTTCATAGTATCTTTTAGTCAGGTATTTCTTCTCGAAATACCTCTTGAATTCCTTCCAAGTGACCTCTTTCTCTTGAATGTGCCGCACCTGCACAAACTGATCCCACCACATGGATGCTTTTCCTTTCAATTGGTACATTGCAATTCTTCCTTCTGCATGGGCGGAATAGTTCTGCAGTTGGAAGTATTTCTTCATGCCCAGCAACCATGTCTCGGCATCTTCCTCCTTCTTATGCTCTCCATCAAATGTTGGAGGCTTAATTTTGTTCATCTCTCCTTTCAATTCCTCCCTTCCAGATTTTCGATGTTTTCTGGTAGGGGACGGGCTTGCACTACTGTGTGTCTTATTGTCAGAACGACTTTGGGAGTGACTGTGATGTCGGCTCCCACTCCTCAATCTGCTTCTTTTCCCATGAGTTCTGCGACTCTCCGTCGTACCTGAGTCTCTTCCCTTCTCAAGTTTCTTCTCTATTCTTTCCAGAC
Organism: Picea engelmannii; assembly: GCA_009831015.1. Classification (NCBI taxonomy): domain Eukaryota; kingdom Viridiplantae; phylum Streptophyta; class Pinopsida; order Pinales; family Pinaceae; genus Picea; species Picea engelmannii. Next base: position 483,462 of record ML787809.1, on the reverse strand, counting down.
TCTGCAAGAATTTTAAGTTTAATTTCCCTTGCCGATCCCTGAATTTCATGAGCTTTCGACTATCAGCTCGACGCTCCTTGGCCTCTCTTTGTATCCCTTCAATGATTTTCATCATATTTCCCTCCTTATCCATCTATTTTCCATGCCCATTAGAGTTCGATCCTTCGACTCCCTGGTTAACATTCTTTCCTTCCTGTTCATATTCTATTTCAGAGGCAATTTGCATTCTTCCCCACTCCATACTTGGCGTTGATTATCTGGAGTTTTGGCCTTTGTTGAACTCTGCACATGCACTGTGCACTTGAATTCGAAATTTGTCATGCCATTAAACTTCATGAATAATCCACAACATTTATAACTAATATGAACAAGAACGAAAGACATTTCAACTTCACAATTTTTCTGAGCTCTGTCTGGATCTGTGTTTTTAGGGTGTCCGAAACTTCAATTTCAGTTATTTTGGGACTTCAAGTTTCGGGGTTTCACAATTCCTGATGTCGAGGGTCACGGTCCTCTCGGATTCCTGATCTCCGATGACCCCTTTTTACGTGCTATCCCTCCTGAGCCTAACTCCTGATGCATATGACCATGCGCCATGACCGTGACCGTCTCCCTCTCGTGACTACTCCTATCGGAGTTTCGACACTTGCGCTGTCAACAGGCACATGTCTTCACAACCCCCGATTCTCCGATCCCCGATATGCCTTAGCCCTCCAAGCTAAGCCCTGGCCGATGTGACCGCTGACTCGTGACCCTAGCCTTATCCCTTATCAGGGTTTGGGGTTTCGTGAATCGAAATGTGTCAAAACTCTTGATAGTGGAATCCTCGATTTCCCAATGAACCTCAAACATCGATGGACTTACTCCTTGTCGGGACTTTCCCCGATGGCAGATCTCTGCCATGTGTCCCTTAGATAAACGGTCCCGATTTCCTCCGGGGTTCGGGACTAAAAAGGTCTCGAGTTCCTTATCCTTAGGAACTCCGATATGTCGCTTCCCGAATCTGCCCAGGCTGCTGACACCTGTCCTCAAAACGAACGGTTCAGATCTCTTCGTGAAATCGCGGATCACGATTCCGTGTGACAAGATTTCTATGTGCTCGAGAACTCCGATTATCCGATTTCCAACCCTCTCCAGGATTCTAACACATGTCCTCCTTGGAAGCCTACGGCTATGATCCCTTCGCCGTTCCGGTTTCTCCTCTACCCATGAGGACTTAAATCCTGCACAACTTCTGTCAACTCGGATGGTTGATGGGTAATCCCACAGGGATCTTACGACTCACGATCCTCTCGAGTTTAAACTCCTGTGCAGTATCCAAGGCTTTAAACCTTGTGCACATTCTCCAGATCTGACGGTTACAAGGGTTCGCCTTCCCTTCTGAACAGATCTGACGGTTCTAACACCATTGGTGTAGAGACCTGTCTCCCTGTGGTCATAGACCATACCAGCTGCGGTTTCATAGCACCGCTAAACCTCCTGAGCTTACAGGCACGGTTAAGTAACTCCTATACACTCCGGGTCATACCAGGGTTAGAAATTGGTCCTCCACACACAATTTCTCCTCTCACCCTCGGTCCAAAGACCACTCAACTGGACCATCTAGGCTCAGTGTCGAAACCTTAGCTCTGATTCCAATTTGTAGTGTACCCTTTCACTACCGAGGTTTCCAAACCTCTCAGTTACCATTCTTTACATGGAATTATAACCACATGCATTTAACACAATTAAACACACTCAAAATTCAGAGTAAAATATATGGGTACTGCTATAATTGAACAAGCCATAGCATTCAACATTAATACATTTACACAGCGGAAAAACATGATACATAAACAGCATAGTCATGCTCAACATGATTAAAGCATAATTCAATATACTTATCTTTAATAGCTGTAGCAATCACCGACCAAGTGCAGGCCTTCCACGAACCTCCCAACCTTAGACCACACTGTTCATCAGCTCAATAGTAGGTCACCCCCGAGCTGGGACCGAGCTCCACCCCAAGGCAAGGAATCCTAGGCTAGGCTGAGGTTACAAGGAAGATAGCACATACACATCCACCAGGAAGAAAGCTCTCCCAGGAATCTCCCTTCGCTCACTGCCCACAGACCCTCCTTCCCCACATGCCTGTCCCACCCCAGGAGAGTGCACCTTCTCGGTCACCTAGATAGTCCTTCGGATGCCAGTCTCCCTTACCTTGGGTTATAGGAACAGACCGAACCAGAAGTCTCCGGGCTCTATGGCAGCTACAGGGTTCCTTCCAGGAGTTCTCTTCTCCCTCTGCGCACTCTCTCACCTAAAGGAGTCGCTCACAGGCCAACAAGCCTCACGCAGTCCAGTACTGCGTGGTCACAACAATCCACGGGAAACATAGATGAGGCTTCCCCAACCGGTTCAACATTCACAGGGTGATGTCACGGTGATGTTTTCGAACAGGCTCCATGCACAGGCTAGCTCAGCTTTTCCCGAACAACAAGGATTCTTCCACTCAAGTCCAACACAGGCTTAATACGCACACAGGTTTCTTCAGACAAACACAAGCTTAATAGCTTCAGAGATGAATCAGAGTAATCTGGCAGATGGCATACCGGTTCTACCCTCAGAGGTTTAGGTCAGAATGGAGAGAAGATCCCCCCCCACGGTTCAGCTCAGCGCTTATATTTGCATGCACTAGGGTTGACACTTGTCACCCTGGGAACTGCATGCGTTCCATCCGTACGCCTTCCTCCCACCACTTGGGAAATCACGGGTCCTTCCAAAGGACTTAGGATAAAATAATATGCACATGGATTTTTAGGAAATAATATTAAAATATTATTCCAGGCCTAAGCCCCCTAGGCTTATCCCCTAGGCTCCACACTCAGCCCCTTTCCCACCTTCCAGCCCCTAATTCCTTGCCCACTCTGTGGACGCTCAGTCCCCCTTCACTCATTCATCGTGGTCGGTCTACACCTGGCGGTGTTTATATTTTATTAATTGATCTGCATACATATAAGTACATCATCAGGCTCCTGGCCTTCAATACTTAGGCTCCCTGGCCTAACAAAACACATAAGCCTACAACTTATACCACACTTGGCTCACCAGCCTATAGAACACATTTACAATTCTTTGCATAAAACATGATCTGTAACGGGGCTCGGCCTTGGGGACACTACATATATTAAGGAAGTTTTGTTGGGTTTTATCCCCAATGAGGGTTTCCCAAGATAAATGTTGTGTATCTTGTGATTGTGTTCCTCTCAGTGATCCTACCTATGTTATTGTTATCTAGTAAATTGAAAAGAAACCTAATAATAGCTTAAACCTTAACATGGAATCAGAGCTAAACTGAAGAGAGCATCTTTCATTGGATAAAGAAAAATGTCACTCTTTCTATACAAGAAAATTAGGTCTTTTGTTGAAGAGGAATATGAACCTAAAAACCATCTAGAAAAGTGTGTCCTAGCCTAGAGAACTCTTTGGCACCTTGAGTGCACCTTTTCAGTGGTTAGATACTATGGGAAGTCAAACCCTAGTTTTGACTAGTACCAGAAAACCAAAAGTACGAGAAATCCAGAAGTACCAGAAAACTAGAAGTACCAGAAAACCAAGAAACCATAACTAGTACAAGAAGTACCAGTCCAGAATTCCACTGGTCCAGTTTGAAGGGGAAAAATTTGGATTTTGTGAAATCTAAATGCACCAGGATACTCACCTCAGCCAAGTGCACCTCCTAGTAAGTTCAAAATTAAATTCTGAGAATTTTCAATTTTTGGTCATTTTCCTAGCTCTAGGTAAAGATGTATGCAAGCACCAAGATTTTTGACAAGCTAGAAGGCGTGGAAAAATTATGTTCTTGGAAGTATAGGATTTCACTCATTCTTGAAGAGAATGAATTAGAAAGATTCTTTAAAGAATATGTACCAAAACCTACCGATGTTGCAACTAAAGAAAAACACTAAAAGGACACAGTTAGGGCCAAAAGAATCATTTCAGATTCTATTAAAGATCACTTGATTCCTCATGTGTATTCAAAGAAGACTCCAAAATAAATGTTTGATGCCCTAACTAGGATTTATAAAGGAAAGAACATCAACTGGAATATGAATCTAAGATTTCAACTCAAAAAGTACAAGGATGCAAAAAGGAGAAACAATTCAAGAGTATTTCTCAGAATATTACAATTCATGGAACAACTAGAAGCAATTGGTGATAATATATATGAATACAAACTCATAATGACATCCCTTAATTGTCTCAGAATACCTTTGGATTCATTCATCCAAATGATTTGTGCCAGAAAGGAGAAACTACACTTTGACAGTCTTTGGGAAGAATGCATTCAAGAAGAAGTAAGAGTGGCTAACCGAGAAGCAATACTATCAAGATATGAATATCAAGCCCTATCTTCTCACACTAAAGGAGGAAGGAAGAGGTATTACTTATAGAAATAAACTCATCAACATAAGGAGTCTCACCCCCAAACAAATTCATACATAAATAATCTCACCCTCCAAGGAGATTCCAGAAGTTTCAGAAAGGTCAAAGAAGAGAAAACAATTTCTCATCCTACCAATGTTACCATTGTGACAATATGGGACATATTTCTAAGAATTTTCCATCTAGAAGAGAAGAATACAAGAAGAGAAACAAGAGGCACCATGCCCACACAGTTGAAGATGAAGAGCCACCCACAAGGATGATAAAATAATAGATTGAAGACTATGTCTTAATCTCTTCCCTCACAGGATCAACGTCACCTGGTGAGGACACTTGGCTCATAGATAGTGGTGCTTCCAAGCACATGAGAGGTAAAAGAGACATTCTCTCTTGCCTTACAGAAAAAAACTTTCCCAAGAAAGTTACACTTGGAGACGATTATTAATACCCTATCAAAAGAGTAGGAGAATAAAATTACAAACTTGATTCAAGAACCCCAATGCAGATGAAGTATGTATTATATGTACCAAGTTTGAAAAAGAACTTACTTTCTATCTCATCTTTAGATAAGAAAGGCTTCAGAGTTTATTTGATAGATGGATAAGTTCTTATGTGTCCCAAATGAAAAAGCATGGAAGAAGCAATTGTTATTGGAAAATAAGAAGGTTGCTTGTATAAGCTAAAAGGTCACTCGGAAGCAGCCTTGACTCATTCCATTGAGAATCCATGTGAACTTTGGAATATAATATTAGCTCACATTAACTACAAGGCATTACCGTATGTAAGCAAGGTAGTCATAGGTCTACCAGAATTCAAGGTTGACCATGAAGGCGTGTACAACGAATGTGCACAAGGAAAGAACATCAATAACCCTTTCCTGAAGAGAGACAACAAAGAAGAAGGAGTCTTAGATATCATTCACTCAGATGTATGTGGCTCGATGCCATCAACCTCCATCAATGGGTATGCATACTATGTGTCTTTTATTGATGACTATTCTCGCAAAACCTGGGTTTACTTTTTGAAATCAAAAGATGAAGTGTTCGGTAAATTTAAGGAATTCAAAGCCTTGATAGAGAATCTCTCTAAAATAAAGATGAAGATACTTAGGTCAGATAATGGAGGATAATACACCTCAAAAGAGTTTGTAAACTTTTTAAAATATGCCGGACTCAAGAGGGAGCTCACCACTCCCTACAATCCTCAACAAAATGGTGTCGCAGAAATAAAGAACATAACTATAATGGAAGCAGTGAAGACCATGATCCATGATCCATGATCAAGATATTCCAATGCACTTATGGAAAGAAGTAGCAAGAAAAATAGTGTATGTACATAAAAATATATCGCATAGTGCACTTGGGTTCAAGAACCCTGAAGAGACGTACTCCAGAAAGAAGCCAAAAGTAAGCCAGATCAAAATATTTGGTTTTCTCGTATTTGTACACGTTCCAAAAGAGAAGAGAACCAAGCTAAACCCTTCAGGAAAGAAGGGAATATTTCTTGGATACTGTGAGGTATCCAAGGCCTTCAGAATATACATACTAGGTTACCATCATATTGAGATCAACAAAGATGTAACCTTGGAGGAAGATGCATCACTCAAGAAATCAAGAAGATGCTATCTTGAAGAAGTATATGAAGAAGAACTTGTGGCTTACAAAGTTGCAAAACTAGTGATGGAAGTCATAACTTCCCCTTGTGAGGAGATTCTAGAAGATCATGACACAATAGAATCTCAAGAACCTCCCCATATGACGATCTCCCACAAGAGAAAGCCAACCTGTGCTAGGGAACTTATTCAAGATGGAGAGAAGTATGGTTGATCAGGGGATCAAAATTTGCTCAATTTTCAAAGTGCTCGGATTGAGACGAAAACAGTTCCATTGCGTCCATCTCGTTTTCCTGATTCTGGCGGTATATTTATTTTCGCAAATGGAGTCCGTATGGAGGAGATATTGTGATTTGACCGCCAAGTCAAACAGGTAAAAATTTAGGATGCTGACTGTACCTGTCCTTACAGTCCGTACGGCCACGTGGAGGGTCGTACCATCATGATGACATGGCAGTTGGCTGATGTGGCACATTTCGATTGGTTGTTCGTTGGCATATACAGTGTGGACACATGTCTCGTTGGCAGCGAATAATGTGAGGACACGTGGCCCAATGCTTGGGCGCCATGTGTCTCTCATTGATTGGCTTATAATGTCTACGCAAAATTAATGGAGGCCACGGGGTTCGACCCCTGGACCTCCCCACGGCATATAAACTTTACAAACTATGCTAGCCAATGTTCCCGCCAATGAACCTTGTTATATGTTCCATTGCATTTACATTTAAAGTGGTTGGTCGTATTTTATGGTCGGGGGGCGGGCCGGGGCCCAGCCCCGACCCATCGTATATTTCATATAAACATTGCATATGGTGTATTGTGCGCGATTTTAAATCGCATAACTTATATGTTATGGTTTGCCATTGTAATAAAACGCGTGGGAATATATATATGTATGCGGTGTATTATATTGTGGGCATGGGTTTTAACCTTTGGTTATATGTATATGCCCGTGGCTCGGAGCGCGCGGTTTAATCTGTTGCATGGTTTTCAAACGGACCAACGAATTTTATGCCCAGCCTATGGTCGCGTGGGTTATATGACCAAGAGCCGAGGCGGTTAGGGCTGGAGGCGCCTTAACCGTCCTACGGTTCGCACCGTTGGCGCGGTTGCACCCGGTGCTAAGTTTTTCCGCTTTAAAGAGCGTGTGTGCTAGGTTTGAAGCACAAGAGTACATTTTGTAGAACCATAGACAACAAGAGGAAGAAGGAAGCTTCAAGGAGGCATATCTTTCTCATTTTTCGACCGTTTCATGTGCCGAAAGAGCCCAGACAGGGGTTTTGGGACGCTGCGGAGCCATTGAAGCAGTTAGTTTGTTGATTTGATCACTGTAAGACATGTTTTTAAGCACTTTTATCAATTTAATATAAAAGATCCATTTGGAGGCTGGACCAGGAGATGTAGCCCGGAGTGGGGTGAGCTCCTTTATCAAGTTGTTGTGTTTATGTTTGATGTTCAATGATTTATGCTGCTGTCTATGCTTATTTCTACATAAGTAATCCTTTAATATGTGTTGCAAATTGATCATGTTGCATTAAACACATAACATTTCACTTGCAATTAATTTAATCAAGTTTATCAAGTCTTCTTTCATTTTTAGATCAATGGTGCCCCCGAAGGAACCATGAGACAAGTCAAGAAACCCAAGCCATTCTCCAGTTATATGGATTTGATGTTTGATCTCTTAGAGAAGGAGCCTACTTTCTTTGAAGAATCCATTCAGAAGAAAGAGTGGGAATATGCCACGACAGAAGAATACCAATCCATTATAAAGAATGATGTATGGGAAATAGTTCCCAGACCGAAGAGAAAGGATGTGGTATCTTCCAAATGGATATACAAGATAAAACATGTTGCTGATGAAAGTATTGAGAAATATAAAGAAAGGTTTGTTTCTCGTGGATTTTCTAAAAAGGAAGGAATTGACTATGAAGAGACGTTTTCTCCTGTATCCAGATACACTTCAATCAGAACCATCATAACCCTTGCAACTAAGATGAAGTGGAAGCTACACCAGACGGACGTGAAAACAACTTTCTTAAATGGTGTCATTGAAGAAGAAATGTATATAGAACAACCTCAAGGATTTAAAGTAGAAGACAAAAAGACTCATGTATGTAGATTGAATAAGGCTCTATACGGATTGAAACAAGCTCCTAGAGCTTGGTATCGAAGACCTGACAGTTTTCTGATGCGCTTGGGATTTACCAAGATTAAAGAAGATTCTAAACTTTAATTCAAGGTTATGAATGATGAGCCTATTATATTGTTGTTATATGTGGATGACTTATTTCTAACTGAAGAAGAAAAGATCATCATTGATTGTAAGAAGAATCTCGCTGCAGAATTTGAGATGAAAGACCTTGGCCTAATGCACTATTTCTTAGCTCTTGAGGTTTGGAAGAGCCCATACAAGATCTTCCTTAACCAAGGGAAGTATGCAGTTGAAATAATGAAGAGGTTTGATATGTTGGAGTGAAAATCCATGAATACACCCATGGAAACAAAGTTGAAGCTACTGGTTTACACTTCATCATAATTGATTGATGCTACATCGTACAAATAGATCATTGGATCATTGATACATCTGATGAACACCATGCTAGATATATGTTTTTTTGTGAACACCTTGAGTCAATTTCTGGTAGAGCCCAGACATGTTCACCTAGTTTCTACAAAACATGTGATGAGGTACCTTAAGGGTACATTAGATTTTGGTCTTAGTTATAATGGAGATCATGACTTTAGAATGAGTGGTTATACAGATTCAGATTGGGTTGGAAGTGTCTCTGACATAAAGAGAACTTCAAGATATTGTTTCAGTTTGGGGTCAACCATGATCTCATGGAAGAGTAGGAAGAAATAAAGTATTGCTCTTAGCACAACATAAGCATAATACATTGTTGCATGTTCTGCCAGTTGTGAAGCCATATGACTTCAGAAGTTGTTGATAGATCTATTTGATCTGGAGATGGAAGCAATCGTGATTCTGTGTGATAACCAGAGTTGCATAAAGATGAAAAAGAACCTTGTGTTCCATGGCAAGTAAAAAAAATATAAATCCGATATCATTACATCCGTGATATGGTGCAGGGAGGAGCCATAAAACTACATAATGTTAGCACATATGAACATATTGTAGATGTGTTGACCAAGCCTCTGTCTTGTGTAAAGTTTGAGCACTTTCGAGATAATCTTGGTGTAGTTCAAAAGAACCTCCCTCAAAAGGGGGAGTAGTGTTGATTCCAGCCTTGTGCTGAAGATTTCCAGCTTCGTGTTGATGTTGTTGTGATGCTAGCCTCATGCTGAAGATTTCCATCTTCGTGTTGATGTTGTTGAGATGCCAGCTTCATGCTAATGTTTTTGAGACCAGGGATGATTTTAAGGATGGAAATTTATTTTAAAATGTAGAAACCGTGGCGAATCTTACTAATCCTTCATATGCCAACTATAACATGTTTGGTAATATTTTTGTAAAAATATTCAAATTTCTAAGGATTGTATATAGTTTGTATAAAATTTTGGCAATTTTTAAGGTAAAATAATTGTATCCTACAGAATTTGGGCGAATCATTTTTAGAACAATGAATCATTTTTTGGGAAAAACCATGGAAAATTAGCCCATGAGCGAAATTTAGCCCCTAAAATCATCCCTGGTTGAGATTCCAGCTTCATGCTAAAAATTTCCTACTTTGTGCTGATGTTGTTGAGATGCCAACTTCATGCTGATGATTTCCATATTCGTGCTGATGATTTCCATCTTCGTGTTGATGTTTTTGAGATGCCAGCTTCATGCTGAAGATTTCCAGCCTAGTGTTGATGTTGATGATGCTCCAGCCTTCGTGTTGTGATGTTGTTGTTGTTGATGTTGCATCAACCTTGAGTTGTTATTGATGATGATGATGTATTAGTGTTATACTAATCCATGTTGATGTAGATGATGATGATGCCATTTGAGCTCCTTGCTGTGGATGATGATATTGATGATGAAGAAAAAATTCCGATGATTTATAGATATGCCAATCAGTGTTCCATATGATGTTGATTTTGCTTCCCTCTCTCTCTCTCCTAATGATGTTTTAGAATACCCTTCTTGTTAAGGGGGAGTGTTGAAATATTGTAACTGCAAAAAGTATTCTATTTATTATTGAGTTATTATTCATTAGCTCAATCCCCTTTTGTGGATTGATCATGTAGGGCATTGTAATTGACTAAATCCCCTTTTGTGGATTGTTCAAACCCTAAATATAATATGCAAATTGAGAAGTCAGCCTCCAGGCTAATTAAAGTGGTTTTAACCACTAAGAAAACAAGTCGGACCTACTTAGTGAAGAGACACCTTTTCAACACCTGCCAGTTTTTATAAATAAAGGAAGCCAGTGCCTCATTATCTCACTCACTCATTTGCTCATCTAGTGCACAAGTTTGGTAGTTGTAGTTCGGAGAAGAAGGAAGAGAGAGGCACATTACTCAGTGTTGGATATTCTCTAGTGTTTTGGTTTATTGTCTTGGCATTGTATTGGATATCTATATTAAGGAAGTTTTGTTGGGTTTTCTTCCCCATGAGGGTTTCCTAGGATAAATACTTTGTATCTTGTGATTGTGTTTCTCTCAATGATCCTACCTATGTTATGGTAATCTAGTAAATTGAAAAGAAACCTAATAATAGCTTAAACCTTAACATCAATAGACTTGTTGCTCTTAAACTTGTTGTGATCAATCCACTATGATCAACCAGATCTCGGATATACAACGCATAGATATATTCTATACATCGCAATTGCAAATAATGTGTGCCACAATACTTCGTGATCGAACTTTCAGAACTTTACCATGGAGTGCACAGACTGCATGATTTATTGCGCATTGTGAAAAACCCTCAATGAAAGATTTCGTGACAAAGAAACAAACACAGTTATACACTTGGCATAAAACTTAGAAATAAACGTGAGTATGACAACACCCAAAATACTTGATATATATTAAACTTCGGTGTTGTGCGCTAACAAAAAATACAATACTGAGACGAGCTTCGTCTCCAATGACTTCTTGGACTTCTACAACTTATAATCACACACAGAACTTGTGCTCTTAGACTCCTTCGACTATATTCAGTTGATGCTCCTACTTCTCCGTTGTGTGTCTATCACTCTCTACATATATTTAATAACTAAAGGCTCAGATATATATAGATAAGACTGAGACTTCATGTAGTAGTAAAAATTGACTCAACAATTAATACAACAATAAATTCGACTTAGTCTCAATTACTTAAATAGACTCGAGAAAGATTAAGATGGAATCCATTTAATAAGTCCCCTGGTTGCCGACTGACTAAGACTAAGTTTACGTAAATGAAAGAGTAAACTAATGAACTGTAGTTGCATTCTGACGGGCAAATTGGTAGAAACGTAAATCTCACCGACTTGTAATTACTATTTCCAACTACAACACCATTGCATGCTTTTATCACATGGAATTCTCTAGCTCTAATTGATCTTTGTTCACTGATTTCATCTAAATTCTACGCCTGAAATATTATTAAACAGTACCCATACTCATTGTTTATCTATTTCCATTGGGGGATCTTGGTCCACACTGATCGTGCTTTTAGTAGACTAGCCAATGCTAGATTTGTACATCTCATTCTAACTATATCAACAATATCACAACGACTTAGAATATTTCCCAATGTGGAGGAGTTCAACTTTCAAATGGACTATCCATCAATAATCTCAATGGAAAATTAAAATTCAACACCCAGTGGAAATCTATAAGATTCAACAAAGAAAATCCCGTACTATTTCACCTTGTGATTCCTCATTTTATAACACATATACTCTTCCTCTCCACTGTGGGGCACGACTTTGAAGGGAAATAATAATTATCTAAGGAGTTGGATGGGGGTGTTGGATAAGGGTACTCATACCGGTTGGGATGGAATTAGAATTAGAGGGGAAAATTGCCCAAAAATTTAGGTTGTCAACATTCTTGGTTAGAATTTTGAAATGGGTAATGAGTTTTTTAATTGGAAAAAAAAATGTTTTTAAATTCCATATAAACTATTTTAAATAGAAACTCTTAGAGTTTCATTATTGTGTCATGAATTTTGTTCATAAAACTTTATCCCAAATATAAATTTTTAGGTCAATTTTAAGAAATAGTTCAATATTTAACAAGGCTACTAGGTAGCATATACCTGCCGTATATAATAATGAAAGTACTGTTTAAGGAGATAGAGAGAGAAGAAGTAGGCATGAAATGACTAGAAGGCATAAATATTTATTACAATAATATTGGGGGAGTGAAGGTAGCAATAAGACTTCAAAGTCTTTGGCCAATAAGATCTCAGACATAGATGATTTTAGGGGCGAAATTTCGCCCATGGGCGAAATTTAGGGGCTTCCAATTTTTTATTGGGCGAATTTTTTGTATTAAAGTGATTTTTTAAAACTTATATCATTAGCCCCTAATTTATTTTAGGGGCAAAATCATGTACAGGGTTAGCCCATGTTTTTAGGAGAGATTGAGGAAAAAAATTATATTTCGCCCCTGCAATTTGGAGGGACAAACTTCCATTAGCCAAATTTCTAGAAGTATGGGAATTTTTTATAACTTCTTCGCCCACCCATTTGGTAAAATCGGGGTTTATGGTTTAATTCGCCCAGATTTTGTGGTATGGGCACTGGGTAGCTACATTTTGACCCTCAAACCTGGTATAAATTGTATGGGATTTTCTCTCTCTAGTGACCAT
>ML787809.1:427299-461187 GCA_009831015.1 Picea engelmannii | reverse complement strand
ATAATTGACTAAAATATTCGCCAAAAAATTATATATACATTTTATATTATTGATAAAATAGCCCTCAATTTTTCCTATGTATCATGGGGATTCACCCATTTATTATACATATAAATTTAGGGGGGTTCTTAAAATCACCCCTGATCTCAGATAAATGAGATTTGAAATTTTAAATAAATCATTATTTTTTAAAACTTTAGATAAAGAGGTGTATATTTTGTGGTTAACCATGAATTAATAGAAAATCAAACCTAAGTCAAAGCTATATACCATGCCTATAGGCAGGTATAATAAAGAAGAAAACTATAAGAAATCTAATTTAGTTCAAAAAGTTATGCCATTTTTTTATTTTAAATGTTTATTATATTATTAGTTCCTATTGAAAAATTATAGCTATGGTTTTTTTTATTGGTCAACTTGTTAGTTAACTAAAAAAAAATACCTTTCATTACATATTTCATTACATAGTGAATTTTGTTATTATTTTTAAATATTTAAATTTATTTATCTCACATATTATTCCCCATTTTTGAGATCTTATTCAAAACCGATTTTGAAATTGAGAAAATTATTTAATGCAACCGATGTAAAATCCGATTTATTAAGTTAATAAATGGATTTTACAAAGTTTGGAACCATAATAACGAGGGTCTTTTCTCGGGTTTACTTAGCTAGAGATGTAACACACCTTTTTAATCAACCAATGATCATCCTCCGATGCCCGATATTACTTTACTCTGTTGATGGAATGCCATCGCCAATCTTACCGAAGTGGACCAAGGCTTCCCAATCAAACTTGAGAGACAAGTCATTTGAGATGAAGCCTTGAACCCGCACTGCCAAGCAGAAAGGATGACTTTATTAAGTCAGTACTATCATTTATTCGAGATACTTACAAAAAAATCCATATACACATCTCTTCCAAAGAGTAGAACAAAATATCCCGCGAGAATCTCAAAAATTCGAGTGAGTGATTCACAGGTGTAAATAAACAAGATGGTCCCCACTTTTGATAGTATATATTAAAAAACAAAAAATATTTATTATAATGACATTGGGGAAAGTGAAGGCAGCAATAAAACTTCAAAGTCTTTGGCCAATAAGATATGATAAATGAGATTTAAAATTTAAAATAAATCATTATTTTTTAAAACTTTAGATAAATGGATGTATATTTTATGGTCAACCATGAACTAATAGAAAGTCAAGACTAACTCAAAGCTATATACCATGCCTATCGGCAAGTATAATAAAATGAATTCAACAAAATAAAAATTCGATTCACCCTAAAAAAAACTTTAATTTAATAGAAAAAATAAAATTTTGAGTCGTAAAAAAACTACCCTTACAAGGAATGGAGCCATTTGATTTGATGCCCCATACAACAATGATAATAAATCAGATATATTAAATTACTATTAAAAAGTACATAAAATAAAAGTTAGTTTTTTTAATCATTAGGTTGGTCAACACCCAATTTAGTATATAAAATAAAAGTTAGTTTTTTTAATCATTAGGTTGCTCAACACTCAATTTAATATAATTTTTTTTTGGGTTTGCATATGGTTGCTAGAGTTGTTATTTTATTAATTTATTTATATAGTTGAAATGATAGTAGAAAAGATTTTTGGTTAAAAATAAAATAAAATAAAAAATTATAGAGTGAAGTTTGCTAATTATTAAAAAAGATTAATAAAGATTTATTGAAAAAATTAATTAAAAATAATAAAAGAAATTTTGTAAAACAATTAAAAATAAAAATAAAAATAGACCAATTATGTAAAAGGAATCATTGAATAAAATTAATTATGATAAAATAATTTAAAGTGAAAAGGGTAGATTAAAAAAAATAGTAAATAAAAAAGAGAGGGGAATTAATGACCAAAATCAATTAGGAGTTAAATCAAAACTAAGACCAAGAATCAAGGATTATAAATAGAATAATAAATAAAGTAGTAAATTTTCTCCAATCTCCAAATGCTAGCAAACTTCTTTATATATTTTAATCCAATATTTTTTTTTAATATTATTTAATTTTTTGTTTTTATAATGTTTAGATTTTTTTTTTTATATATTTTAATCCAATATTCTTTTGTAATATTATTTAATTTTTTTGTCTCTATAATGTATAGCAAACTTTTTTACATATTTTAATCTAATATTTTTTTTTAATATTATTTAATTTTTTGTCTTTATAATAATGAGTGGAGTATCCACTTGAAACATTGAAAATACATAATTTAAATAACTTATGCATCATTCAAGGATGTGTTATAAATCTTAAATTATATGATATTTTTTATAATTTATTAAAAGAATATATAAACATTGATTAAGTTTAGAGGCACATGTGACATCTCTCTGCTAATGATCACTTGGGGATCCCCTCTTCATAATTATGGTTTTATTCTATTTATTTTCTATAGATCATGAGGAAGTATTATGAGAGTTTTCTTCCCTAATGATCATTTGAGGATCCCTCTCCATAATTAGGGTGGACGATTTACCCCATTTATCATCCATGGATTATGAAGAAATATTAGCAAAATTTTCTGGGAAGATTTCCTTTGAAAACAAAATATTGATTAAGTTTAATGATTTATTGAAAAACAAAAAATATTTGAAAAACTAAATATAAAATAATACTTAATTTAATTTAATATTTAAAATTTTTAATATAAAATATTTTTTTGTTTTCTAGTTTTTGGATGACCCACTGCTAGATCGAACACTCCGAGGGGACAATATAAAATAATTTTAAATGAAAATGAAAATTTAAATTAACTTAAATTATATAAAATTAAAGATAAATATTTATTAAATTAATTTTTGATTTTAATAAAAATTATTGTAATAAATAAATTTTTTATTATTATTTATATATAAATAAAAATTAATTAAATTTAAAAATAAATAATTTAAAAAATTGTTAAATAAAAAACACCAAATTATTATAAAGATTAAACACTTCCACATTGTCCCCAAAAAAGGACCCTACTAATAAAATGAACAGGTTCATTTCTCAGGACATGAAATCTTTAAAAAATATTTTAAAAGTAGCATAATTATATAAAATATTATGGATATACATAATATTAAAATAATGTATAAAAATTAATGTAAAATTTGTTTAATTAACTTTTGTAATTTATTAAATTTTAATATTTATAAGAAAAAATAACACATATATATATGTCAATTGGGTTTATCCAAAGTGGTTTGTGAGGGGTGTTTTCCCTCTACTTAGATTAAATTCCCACAAATGACATGTTTGGCTCTTAAATGAGCAGGCTATCGAAAAAGCCTCAATTTTTTACAAAATCTGGTTTACCCAGTGGGTTTCCCCAGGAGTTGTTCCCTCAAACACACACACACACACACACACACACACACATATAAAATGTGGATCATAAGAGTAGTTATAGGGCAAACTCTTCTCTTCTACATATTGATTTTATTATGGTTCTAGCTATAATCTGTTGGAGGTGGAGTTCTCACGTGACAACAACATAACACTGAACAATGTACATAAACAATATGGTACTCGACTCTCCCATTGCAGTGAGCTTCTTCTCTATTGAGAACAATGTGGATCACAATGGAACCCATCTTATTCCTTCCTTATGGATGAGTTAGCTAGCATGTAGAACCCATCTCTTGTTTCCTCTCATTATCAAGGCAAATTGGGGTTTAAGTGAAGATGTCCAAGGTGACAATGCAATGATTTCTAGGGTTTCTATGATGATTTATAGGGTTTTCGTATCTTGATTCTTTTGTGAATGATTTCTACGACATTTTCTATGGGTTTTGTAGCTTCATGTAGTGTTCTAGGCCTCTGAAAATCTGTGTTCCAATGAGGCTCGAAGGCCTATATATTATTGAGAAACAATGGAAACCCTAAACATCCAAAAACCTAACCCTAGGAGATGAAACGCCAGAATATGGGCCCCGTAGGGGTAAATTGGTACATCAATTTCCTGGGGTCATAACTTTGGCATACTATCTTCGTTTGACGCACATGATACATAGTTAGAAAGATATATCCTAGGACTACAACTATTGATAGCGAATATCATGTCTGAAACAAACTTGTTTTCGCTTCATGTTTGATGCCCAAAAGACATCGTTTAGGGCCTCAAAACGACTCCGGAAGTTCAGGACCCGAAAAATTGCCAAAAATAGTAAATTGTGCTACAATTAAGGAAACTGAAAAACTGAAAGAAACAATGGTGGGGGTCCAAGTGGAATAGGCAGGTGGCCACCAATATCCACCTGGATCCTCCCCCCTTAGGAAGCAATGGTCCCCATTACGTTGAGTTCCTCCATGAGATGAGGAAACTTCTGCTAAACTTGGTCCCTGGTGAGCCACTTTCCCTAGTGAAGGAGTTGGCCTGCTTTGACAACTTGATATAGCTGGATCCTCTGCTGGCGGGTGTTCTTGATCTGTGTGTCCATAATACGATCAGTTGTGGCTTGTTCCATGTAGTCTGGATTTAACTCTGTTGGTGTGAGTTGTTCTGCCATGTCGGATGTGTCTAGTAGAGGTGGAAAGTAGGGACGAAGGCGGTCCACATTGAACAATGGGTGCATACCAAGGAATGGTGGAATAATGATGTTAAGGTCCTAACCCACACATAGGTAGATCAATGTATTCAGATGTAATAAAGGTCAATATTAATAAGGCCTTTCAATAAAATAGAATAAGGCGGATGTAAGAAGACCTAATAGAAGCTTCCGCTTCTAGAAGGATCTTCCTCTAAATGCTTCTCTCAATAGACACATTTAGTATAAATAAGGGTCGAGGGTATGAAAACCCTAGCTTGGGGATTATTGTAACAGAGCGCTGCTCGACTGGAGGTTGCCCCCTCGAAGAGGCCTGTGAACATTGCTTTCTGAATCAAAGTGTTATTTCAGTTGTTGTTCTCATATTATTTCTGTGTTATTGTGTTGATTATGCTGGTTATATTACTGTTATTCTGCCATTTCTAGCATTTTATTTATGTTCTGTGTATTTATTATGTTTGGTATCTTGCAAGTGGTATCAGAGCACTTTCCTTGGCAGAAATTGTGGGTACTTTTTTTTCCAAGGTAGAGACGTATTCCGACGTCTTTAAGCCACAAAGATATGTCATTACATGCATAAACCCGTAGTTGAGGGATTCATACACGCAGGAAATACAAGTGGTTCTTAAGCGCACATTTGTTGGCCACCCTTGTAACCCCTATTGGTACCCCTTCGAGTAGTAGCGCATCAGACAACACCTGTGTACGGATCGACCTAGATTTCCTGAAGCCCTCTTTAGATAAACCTATCAGTCGCTGGACTGCTATAGTGTCACCGAGAACAACACTTGGGAAGATAATCTCTAGTACTTGGGTAGTCAGGTAGTATAGATAAGGGTACGATCTATTCTCCTTAGTTAGTGCCCTGAGATATTGGGCCGAGTACTACTGTTGTACCTCACACGTATATCAGAGAGATATAGCACAGGGAAAACCCTTGTCTGTAGAACCCTTGAATACCTAACCCTTGGGGAACATAAACATAAACAAATTAAACTAGCAAGATCTATTGCCACACAACTGTATTCGGGTTTCCAAGTAAATACACATTTCTTTCTGGTTAAGAATTTGGGGATTTCAGCACTGCAACATTCTTCAGACTGAAGTATAACCCCGCAGCTGTTAAAAAAAAGAAAAAAAAAGTCTCGAATTTTTTTCACCATTATTTGAGACCTATTCCATTAGATTCATCTCTTCTTCCTTATCACATTCATCCATATCATTTTTCTGCAAAAATTTCTGACCCCGCCTGCTCTCTTTTTAGTTCACCCATCCTCATGGCCCATACCCGTTGCCAAGAACTGGAGTCTTGCTTCAACACCTTGCAATCTAGTTTCCTCGAGACCCAAAAAGAAGTGCAACAACTCTGTGCTACTATTGCCTCCCGTGATACATCCATCAATACCACCATAAATGCATCCATGCAGTCCGCAATGGTGAAAGTCAAACAAGAACTGACCACCTAGCTTGAATCTGTCTTTGTATCACTCTGCACCGAACTCAAGATCACTACCGATGACCCTTTTCCTGACACACATACAAAGACTGAAGGTGAAACTTATTTCCATTCCCATACCTTTCAGCCCCATCACTTTCAACGGGACATACACCTTCCGCAGGTGGATGTAACCAAATTTGATGGCTCAGACCCCACTAGTTGGGTCACCCAAATGGAACATTATTTCTCTCTCTACAACATTACAGATGACTTGGCCAAACTCTGGTATGGTGTTCTCCATCTAGATCAAGAACGCTGGAAATGGTGGCAATGGAGAAAAACTTCATGTCAAGGGTATATTGCTTGGACCCAATTTGTGACTGAGCTTTATGAACGCTTTGACACTGACACCAACCATTTGGGCCATTTGAAAAAATTGAAACAATCAGGAACAATGGAAGACTTCATAGCTGCATTTGAGCACCTGGATTTTCGAACAGAGGGCATGACTGATGCTTTCTTTCGAGAGTGTTTTATCAGTGGCCTCAAGGAGGAGATTCAGGCCCATGTCCTCATGGCTCAATCTAAGAGTTGGGTGGAGGCTACTAAAAAAGATAAAGAAGCACAACAAATTGTTTCCTCTCAAAACTGCAAGACTTCCTTTATCCCTCACCCTAAACCAGTAAACCCCATTACTCCCTCCACCCCATTAAAAATCAAAAAATTGACCAGGGATGAAATGGCTGAACGCCAACTCAAAGGCCTCTGTTATAATTGTGATGAAAAATATTTCTCGGGCCACAAATGTTAGGAACAAAATCTTTTTATGGCCATCTCTGAGGATATTCTGGAAGAGGATGTTGTAACTTCCCTTGTGCCCGAGTCACCAGAAATCACTGACATAAACCCTCCCTCCGACCATCCCTAAGTGGAACCGATCATTTCACTCAATGCTCTCACTGACTTCTCTTCCCCCCAAACCCTCAAGTTAATCGGTTACATCAAGCANCGAAAGGTCATCATTCTGGTTGATAGTGGCAGCACCCACAATTTTATTCATCGCCGCATTGCCCAAGAAACCCATTGCTACATCCATGCTGTCAACAATTTCCAAATCATGATTGCCAATGGTGGTTCTATGAAATGTGGTGCACGCTGTGAAAATGTGCATCTCCAAATTGGTGACTACCACCTAAAATCCCATATGTTTGCTATTGACATGGGCGGTTGCGACATTGTGTTGGGTGCAGACTGGCTAAGAACTTTGGGTCCCATTCTCATGGATTTTCATAACTTAACCATGCAATTCGACCAAGAAGGCCACCAATATAAATTCCAAGGCATCATTGTTGGTTCACCTGAGGTCATCAGTTCCCATCGAATGGAAAAACTGCTTAAAAAAGGTCATTCTGGTGTCATTGCCCAACTCCATGCCATACAAGCCACAAAGACACCCCCAGTGCCCCAAGACCTCCAAGCCCTCCTTTCTAAACATCAAACGGTATTTTCCACTCCCCAAGGACTCCCTCCTTCCCGCGGTGTTCATGATCATTCCATTCCCCTTGTCCCAAGAAGCCTCCCCCCCAATATCCGTCCATATCGCCACCCCTTTGCACAAAAGAATGAAATTGAGAAAATGGTCTAGGAACTCCTTATTGCAGGCATCATCTATCCTAGTACGAGACCTTACTCGTCTCCGGTCATCATGGTACTAAAGAAAGAAGGTTCTTGGAGAATGTGTCCTGACTTCCGTTCTCTCAACAAACTGACCATCAAAGACAAATTTCCCATTCCTGTCATTGATGACCTCTTGGATGAATTGAGTGGCACTCAATTATTTACCAAACTTGATCTTCGCTCGGGCTATCACCAGATACGTATGAAAGAGGCTGACATTCCCAAGACAACCTTTCACACTCATGAGGGCCACTATGAGTTTTTGGTCATGCCCTTTGGCTTGTGTAATGCCCCCTCCACTTTCTAGAGCCTCATGAACCATGTCTTCTGCCCTTTTCTTCGTCATTTTGTCTTAGTTTTATTTGATGATATCCTCATCTATAGCAAAACCTGGACAGACCATCTTACTCATGTGGATCAAGTTCTCCGCCTACTCTCTCAGCACCAACTTTTCCTGAAACAGTCTAAATGTGATTTTGGTGCCTCAGAAGTAGAATACTTGGGTCATCTGGCGGGAAAGGATGGCGTCATAGTGGACCCGAAAAAGATTGAAGCTATGCAAGACTGGACACACCTAAAGACTCTCAAAAGCTTGCGTGGATTTTTGGGCCTAACAGGGTATTATCACAAGTTTGTTAAGAACTACGGAAAGATTGCAGCACCTCTCACGGCTCTCCTCAAAAAGAACTCTTTCACTTGGATTCCAGCAGCTGCTCAAGCTTTTCAAACCTTGAATACGACCATGTGCACCACTCCGGTTCTAGCCCTTCCTGATTTCACAAAGAACTTTGTGTTGAAATGTGATGCCTCAGGGAAATGAATCGAGGTTGTCCTTATGCAAGAGGGTCGACCTTTGGCCTTCACCAGCAAGCAACTGTCTGAAAAGAATCTGGGAAAACCCATTTATGAAAAGGAAATGTTGGCGATTTTGCATGTTGTTGAGCTGTGGCGTCCTTGTCTCTTGGGGCAACACTTCCAAATTAAGACCGACCATCAAAGCCTCAAGTACTTTCTGGAACAATGCATTTTCTCCCAAGAGCAACAAAAATGGGTGACTAAGATCTTTGGATATGATTATGAGATCATTTACAAGAAGGGAAAAGACAATGTCATGGCGGATGCACTATCCCGGAAATATGAAGACAAAGGATCCCTTTTTTCTCTGTCCTTCATTGTACTCGATTGGCTCCAAGCTGTGCGCCAGGAATGGCTTCAAGATCCCAAAAGTTCGCATCTGATCCAGCAATTGCAGAACAAGGCTCCGACTCCCCCAGGGTACTCCTGACTCCAGGATGAGCTTCGATACAAAGGTCGCTTGTATTTAAGTAAACAATCCCAGCTCAAATCCACAGTACTTTCTGAGCTTCATGCTACACCCACAGTAGGGCATTCAGGGTTCACCAAAACATATGACAGGGTCAAACGTTCTTTTTTCTGGGATGGTATGAAATAGGACATTCGTAAGTTCGTCGCTGAATGTGAGGTGTGTCAACGCAACAAGGGAGAAACAGTCAAATCTCCAGGCACCCTCCAACTGCTTCCGATTCCCCCTATTATTTGGAAGGATATTTCTATGGACTTTATTACAGGCTTACCCAAATTGGGGAATAAATTAGTCATAATGGTGGTGGTGGATCGCCTTTCCAAGTATGCTCATTTTTGCGCTCTTCACCACCCATTTACTGCATCCACGGTGGCTCAAATTTTCATGGACTAGGTCTTCAAGATTCACGGCATGCCACACTCTATTGTTTCTGATTGTGCCCCAACTTTGACAAGCAATTTTTGGCAAGAACTGTTTAAGCTACAAGGCACACAATTGCATCTCAGCTAAGCTTATCATCCCCATACGGATGGTCAAACGGAAGTTGTCAACATGTGTTTGGAAACATATCTGAGGTGCTTTGCCTATGAAAAACAACACCAGTGGGATCAATGGTTACCCCTAGCCGAATGGTGGTACAACACTACATACCATACAACCACTCGCATGACTCCTTTTGAAGTGGTATATGGATAGAATCCACCTTCAGTTCTCTCATACTTACCGGGTACCTTGAAGGTCCAGACGGTTGACCAAACACTTACAGTCTGAGAGGATATTCTTCGTACCCTTAAAGAGAACTTGGTCATGGCACAAAATTGCATGAAGCAGAAAGCAGATCAAGGTCGCTCTGAACGTCAATTTGCAGAAGGGGATCAGGGGTTTCTGCGACTGCAACCATATAAACAAACTTCCCTCAAGGCCGAGCATTGTCAGAAGCTAGCGCCCAAATTTTATGGTCCTTACACAGTTCTCAAGCATGTGGGACAAGTCACATATCAGTTAGCTCTGCCCAGTCAGTCGAAGCTACATCCCATTTTTCATGTTTCATGCTTGAAGAAGGTGATTGGAACCAGGTGCCAAATTCAAACCAACCTTCCAGAGTTAGCTAAAGAAGGATCCATTTGGTTACATCCAGAAGTAGTTTTGGACCAGCGTGAGCGTCGCCTGTGTCAGAGAACCATCAAGGAAGTGCTAGTACAGTGGAAAGATATGACTCCAGCAAATGCCACTTGGGAACCAACTACCATTCTGCAGTAGTTTCCACATCTCAAGCCTTGAGGACAAGGTTGTTTTTAAGGGGGCAAACATGTTAAGGTCCTAACCCACACATAGGTAGATCAATGTATTCAGATGTAATAAAGGTTAATATTAATAAGGCCTTTCAATAACATAGAATAAGGTGGATGTAAGAATACCTAATAGAAGCTTCCACTTCTAGAAGGATCTTCCTCTAGATGCTTCTCTTAATAGACATATTTAGTATAAATAAGGGTCGAGGGTATGAAAACCCTATCTTGAAGATTATTGTAACAGAGCGCTGCTCGACTGGAGGTTTCCCCCTCGAAGAGGCCTTTGAACATTTCTTTCTGAATCAAAGTGCTATTTCAGTTGTTGTTCTCATATTATTTCTGTGTTATTGTGGAGATTATGTTGGTTATATTACTGTTATTCTGCCATTTCTAGCATTTTATTTCTATTCTACGTATTTATTATATCTGGTATCTTGCAAATGATCTCGAAGGCATTGTCCCCTACATCCTTGGTGATGGTGTATGGCCCATATCAGAGTGGGCGAAGCTTGCGGTGGAGTCCAGCGAGGCGCTCCTTCTGCAAATGTAGCCACACTTTGTCGCCCACCTAGAATTTGTGTTGCACCCGATGTTGATCATGTCGTTGCTTGTACTTAGCATTGGATCTGTCCAATATGTCATGAAACTGTTGGCGAATGTGCTGAATGAACTCAATGAATATGTTCGCCTTGGCAACTTCAGACTGGACATGAGCCGAATAACCCTGAGTAGCTGCAAAGGGCATGGCTACGTCAATGGGACATAGTGGCTGGAATCCCAAGCCCACCTGAACGGGGTTGTGGTCAGTTGAGTTGTGGAGGGCCTAGTTATAGCTATGTTTTACATAGGGGAGGCTCTCATCCCATGTGCATGGATTCTTTGATTTGTACATGCACAAAATGTGTACGATCATCCTGTTGACGACGTCTGTCTGGCCATCAGTTTGGGGATGGAAATATTTGGACTTGGTGAGCTTGGTGTCCAATTTTGACCAGAGGCTGGACCAAAATGTACTGAGGAACCTATTGTCCTAATCTGATATGATATTCTATGGGATCCCAAAGTATACCCACACTCGTTCAAAGAAGAGTTTAGAAGTGGCTTCTGCTGTGATATTCTTCTTGCAGGCCGCCATAATGGTCATTTTCGAGAATCTGTCGATGACCATGAAAAAACAGTTGTTGCCATGCTTAGTAGAAGGAAGGCCCGACATGTAATCCATGGATATGGATTCCCAAGGTTGACTAGGGGTAGGCAACAAAGTATAGAGGCCTTGCTTCTTGATGGTCGGTTTGGCAATGGCATAGGCAATGCAGGATCTGATGTACTTCCCGACATCCTGTTGAAGGTTTGACCAAAAGAAATACTTCTGCAGTACTGCCACTGTCTTCTCAACCTTGAAATGCCCAACGACCTGACTATAGTGCACTTCCAAAATCATCTTGGCACACTCACTTGAAGGAACACAAAGGTGTCCCACATGACATAATAGTGTATCCTGGAGGTGGAAATTTGGAACTCAGTTACCTTCCAAGAGCGTCTTGTATGTGTGGCTAAATTCTAGATCGCTCTTTTAGAGAAGCGACCAATCAAAAGTCGCGTGCCCACAAGAGTTGAGCACGGTGGTTATCGCCACTATCGGTGGTCGACTGAGGTAGTTTGCAACATTATTGGTGTTTCCCTTCTTGTACTTGATGTTCAAATGAAACTTTTGCAGATATGTGGACCACTTATGATGGATATTATTCTGCAACTTCCCTTGTGTCTGTATGAACTGCAGGGGTTGGTGGTCTGTGTGGATGATCATTCCTTCCCCAAAATGTAATGCTTCCATTGTCGGCAAGCCTGCACAATTGGATACATTTATTTGTCATAAGTGGGATACTTTCGGATTGCGTCGGACAATGTCGCACTATGATATTCCACTGGATGCCTCTGTTGAGTAAGAACTACCCCAATAACATAGTCAGAGGCATATGTCTTGATCTCAAATGGTTGTTGCAAATATGGTAACATGAGCACTGGGGAACAACAGAGGCGATGTTTCAATTCTATGAATGCCTTCTATTGAGATTCCGACCAAAATAATTTTTCTTTCGCTCCACCCTTGGTGACTTGACTCAAGGGCCAAGTGATATGAGAGAATCCCAACACGAACTTGTGGTAGAAATTAGCAAGACCGAGAAAGCTGCGAAGCTCTGTTAGAGTGGTCGGGGCTGGACAATCCCGAATGACTTGGATCTTGGTTGGATCCACATGCACCCCACTCTCATCAATAATGTATCCCAGATACTGAACCTGGGTCATGCTAAAAGTGAGTCATCATAATAACATTTTTCTACCCAAAATTTTATCGTATTTCTTAATAGCGTTTTCAAATATTTTTTGTTTAGCGGTTTAATCATCTTCTTAAATTAATGCAAAACTAGATTAATGTAGTCTTAAAAACATTTAAAAAACATAAGTTCAACAGATGTGGTTTGATTTAAATATAAAATTAATATAATTGATGCCCTGATCTGACGATCACGAAAAAATAAAAATCGATGGTTTAGATTGATTTTGCGAAAGTAAGGCGCACAACTTTTAATATAACGAGAGGATATGAATCCGCCAAACCATTCAATGCACACGTGGCTAAGTAACATTTAAATAGGGAATTTATTCAAGTTTGTAAAACTACCTATCCCAAGCTTGAAACCGCCTTGGTATCATAAAATTGTTGTCACACTATTTGGTAGTTGGGAACATTTAAAACATGTTAGCCACACGATCATCGAAATCCAACCACGAACTGACATGTAATATGGAATTTAATAAAACTTTAGCTAGAGTAGTAATTTCTTGTCACCTCATGTATATTGATAAATTTCATTTGAACAAAGGATACATGTTCTTGAGTTTTCTAGCTATTGTCGATTACGTGCTAAAAAAAGACAAAGCCTTCCGGTGGAGTGGAACCCATGTACATGGGTAAGTTAAGAAGATAACACAACTTTAGAATTGTCTTAATTTTCCTTTAAAGAAGAGTCTGCCTCAACTTTTCTTAAAAATCTATAGCTCACACCATCAAATGGATTCTAGAAGGAAAATTGTTGCCTCTCAATAAACACCATAAAAAACCTAGTTTTTAAACGTCTCACTAACAAAACATTCGATGACTTTGAGACTGAAATAACAACAAAAGTTTTTGAGGAACTAAAAAATACAACGTTAGCTAATTTTATCAATAGTAGCAAACATTTACATGCATGGCATTCTGGTTTAGCCATGGAAATAATTCCTACTACTTTTCACTTCCTAGAATCGATGCTTATGTGCACTCAGAACAATGATTCAACATAGAGGGTTATTAGGGATAAAAATAAGAAAATAGTTTTTATCATTTTCAGAAAATGCTATTCTAGAAATGTTATCATTATCATAAATTAGATAAAAAATACATGAGGATGCCCTTTCCCTTGAGTTTGATTCATTTCCAGTATTAGAAAAAACTAATTTTCATGAAAATTGGGTAATTACACCATGTGGAGCTGAATTAATTTTTCCTTTAGGATCAATATTATTTAAAGATTCAGTTAAAAAGGTTGTAACTATGATTTGTTTAGTTATTTGATATAACAATGTCACACTAGTGGATTCTACTATCTTAGGTTTCCTATTAAATCTTTTTGAAGGAGTTAAATTTAATTTTGCAGAGTACTTTTCTGATATCATTCATGAACAATTGAAATTATCTGAAGAATGGAAAATTTTTAGGTATCAATCATATTTAGTTTATCTACTGATACATCAACAACCCTCTCATTTTGAATATTTAAACTTGAAGAATGTAGATCAACATGGAAGTGCTATTCATGTTACTAAATGGATTCATGTTGTCAAGGATCAGGGACAGAAAGATGGTTATACCTATTTCGTTGATCAGGTTATGGCCACTGTTTATATTTTAATTCATAATTCTCCCCCTCCAAGGATATTTGTTGATTGCAGAAATTCCTTACAGCTCGGACAATAAGTAAAGGTAAGTAAAGGTTGGAGACTAGTATATTTATGAAAATTACAGTCATAAGGGTTTATGGTTTTCAATCACATCCATACAAGTTACCTATTTTTCTTACTTACAAATTTTTTGCATTAGAATTGATAAGGAAAAGGCTAGGCTCAGATTATCGTCACTTTGCTTCAAAATATTAAAAAAATCTTCTTCAATTCCCCACAAAAGTTTTTTTTTTATAGTGAAAGATAAATCAAATTTAAAAATTGTAGAGAGAACGATGAAAACATTGAATTTTGACCAAGATGATCCTTGGTAATATGATCCTTTCCATGTGATTTCTAACATGAAACATACAATTGGTCTTCAATATTATTTTGATCACTTATGTTGATGCTTAAAACACCATCATGTTTAGATTTCACAAAGTATTGCGAATTTGTAGTTTTTCTCCATTTGACTTCATCTTTACTCTTGCAAATAAAATTTTCGTCATTCAATTGCAATGATATACCTGTTTTTTTTTATTTCAAACAAAGAGAAGAGGGGGGGATTTCCTAAGAAAATCAAGCATATATTACTTGCATAACATGAAGACTGATTCTATTTTTAAGTTGCACAATTTGAAAACACTACAACGGGAACACCTTCTTGTGGAGGTTTCTACTGAATCTCCATGAAAAAATTATCCCTTGTATATTTATAGCAGAGGTTGATAGAGAAGGTGGGTAGATATATGTTTATGCGAAGGTTTTTTATTTGGTGCTCCTTTTAGGACTATACACATTGGTGTGAATTAAAACATATCACATCGATGCTAAAATGTTCAAATGAATCATCACTATTCATAGAAGAGGTTGTTAGTGGATGTGAGAGGTGCTTATATGGTATATCTATCGGAATTCTCAACTAAATATAATGCACCAATTCATAGATGTTAAAATCCACCATCATAACTTATAAAGAAAATAACAATCACCAATCAAAGCAGACCGGTACCATTGAACCTTACATACTAGTGCGTACACAATGTCTGATGGTGCACCATAATTAGACATATAAATAAATAAAAAGCACAACAAATAACAAGCACCAATCAAAGAAGATCGGTACCATTGAACCTTACATACCAGTGCATACACAATGTCTGATGGTGCACCACAATTTGGGTAAATAAAAATAAATTTCTAGACCAATTTTCATTGGGACACCTCATCCAGTGCCTCCAATCTCTCAAGAAAGCAACAATGCTTACTATATTTTCATAGACACCTTGTTTCCAGTGCTTCTCTGTGATTTGGATAGCCCCACTGGTCGATATTACACACATTTCCAATTTTTGGAAATTAACACAAATTTTCATTTCCTCTGAACGGTGGAACCATACCTCCTTGGGACATAAGAGTCCAATTAATTTGTTTATTACCTTCCCATTTCCATTTTCATGAGTTTAAAATTTGAATTTAGCCTGAAATTAGGGACTTTTTCCAAATTATTTTCCAACTCCACGTGACACATCATTTTTATTTGGCTCGTCCTGCTGTGATGCATCCTGTGCTAAATTAAAAGTAAGCACTTCCTCAGATGCATTTGTGTTTTAAAATAAGCGGTGCTTCCCCTTAAAGGACCTGAATCTAATGCGTTATAAATGACAATGCATGGTAAATAGTGTCATGATGCTTTAACTTAGAAGAACCAGTGCATTCCATTTAACCAAGAAGGTTGTTAAAAATGACAAATGAAATATAAATAAGTAGTAAAACCATTTAAAAAAAATGCACTGGTGCAATTAGAAGAACCACATCATAACAAATATTGACCAATTTGGCGTTGTTGGGCATTTCCTTTGACACCCCATGTCTGATGGTCTATGATTCACAACACATTGTAAAAAAATACAACAGTGCTTCAATAACATCGTCACACCGGTGTGTTCCTAGTAACAAATCACATCATTTAAATTTCTATGAATCAATATGATGGAGCGGTGCCCATACTGACACAAACTGCACCGGTATGTTATACTATATGATGCACCGCTAAACATCAATTTGGTGCTGTAGAAACTATAACACATTGATACTATCAATTAGTGAAAGCACATCGTCATGAACATATTTCATAAAAAATGGGTTGGCAGTGCGTTTATGTTAACCAAACACACTGGGGCGGTAGGGAGTTTTGGTGGAGGCCCCATAACCGGTGCTCTCAACAACATAACACATCGTTAAACAAAACATTGGTGCTCCAATAGCATGGTAACATCAATGTGTTTATATTAACACATCACACCACTTAAAGTTGATATAAAACAATTTCACCTGTTAGTGCACTTGTATCCAAAAAACACATCGATAATGTAAAGAGCATGGCAGTGAGTCGATTTTTCACAAATTATCAATGGAATGAATCTTATGGTAAGAACCGCTAAGATGCTATGAAGTGTGTCAATTGAGATAAATGCACCGGTGTATTCTATTAATTGAACGCATTGCCAATTTTTTGAAAAATCTAACACTATGTCAGCCTCAAGAATGACCTAAGCTCCATATCTTATATTTTATAGAAGTTAAGAAGAACATTTGAAAAAAAATATTTTGGACTTGATCCTCTGCCACTTCCTCAATGCTCTACCTTGCATCTCCTCCTTTGCGGAATGCTCAAATTTCTCCAAGATATTTTCCTCGTCATTCTTGTAACCATAATATGAACTGACATCAATTCACTTGTAGATCACATACGTACACCTCCTCTTTTTCTCCTCGAGGGGGTTTATCGCATAACTCTTTGAGGATGGGGAGGAATCTCATAGCCTCAAAGTATCTGTAACAAGGGCCCGTGCTGGTGGCACTAGGCACATCAACTTCATTCCATTCCAAGTTTTTCATCTTGGCCCCTACTTTGGCATAATTAGGAATACCAAGCACTATGATTCGAGCTTCCTAGTTCCATTTTTCCATGTTCAACAAGAAATCACCTTAGTGGATGTCTTAATTATAACATTGTGTCATCCTCAATAATGACCTAAGCTCCATATTCCATATTTAATAGAAGTTAAGAAGAACATTTGGAAAAACAATCGATGATCCATAAGCTTTGTGAACATGCCTTATCACTAAATATTAAGCATTTCCTTGGCCTCTTCCTACTCCTCTATGAGATCCTCACTTGTGTATTTACTAAGAATCTCATCATGTTTCTTCTTCTCCACAATCATGTGCTCGATCACTTTCTCATCCAAAAGGGTAACATGGGAAACAAAGTCTCACTCTCTTTGCTATTGGTTTCCCTGGTCCTTCTCTACCATTTCTTCCACCACATCCTCATATTCCTCAAATACAACTGACTTAATATAAACAACGTCTTCTCTTTTGATTTTCAACCTGGCTTGCCTCTAGATAGACTTGATCCTCTACTAGTCCCTTAGCGCTCTTGCCCACATCTCCTCCTCCGCAAACCACTTGAATTTCTTCAAGATATCGTTCTCTTCATCACTATCACCATAATAAATGGTGTCAATTCACTTGTATATAACATACATAGACCTCCTCTTCTTTTATTTGTAGGTTTTATCGAATAAATCTTTGACATCGAGGAGGAATTTCCCAGCCACACTTGTACAATTGGTTGTTCAAAGATTGTAACATGTCATCTTCCAACAATCAATAGTAGAAGTGTGACTGAGAAGTTGCTCCCTAACATTAAAAAAATATTTTATAATCCCCCAAGGCAAAGAAGAGATGATCTAGATATGTGCTACTACATATACAACATTTAATCTAATATAATGAAAATCATATAATAATACATTTACTCTTTTCATTTTTAACTTTTAATTCATATCATAACATTATCATATTTTCGTTTTTAACTCTTAATTCATATCATAACATTATCATATTCACATAAAAGAAAGTTATTTTTAACTTATAATTCACATTACAATATTACACTAGCAACACAATGACACTTTATTTATAATTTACAATATTACAATAGCAACACAATGACACGACACTTTATGTATAATTTTTAGTATTTGATATTGTTTATTTTTTCATAAATATTTAAATTTTTAGGAAAAATATACTTACATGAATTAAAAAAATTTAAAATCGTCATCTTCCATATTGAGTTTAGAGTAAGTTAATCATATAATAAATGGATTTTTTTTTCCATGCAAATTTAATAAGAATTTTAAAAACGTTTCAACTTTAATGAAGTTTTTTATGATCTAAATTTCTTGGAGGGTGGAATGATATCTTTACAAATGTCACCAAATTTTATATATTAGATTGTCAAAAATTTTATCACATTGTTTAAATGATACAAATGCTCACTTCGTCTATGTCAAATTATAATAATTAAAAAGAAGTTCGCAAGAAGAATTCTCTACGAGTCTATGCATAATTGAACTTGTCCAAGAGTAACAATAACTTTGGGGCCACTTTGCCCATGTTATGTTTTGAATGGAACTAAATTATCAAATTAAGATGTTAATATTAGTAAATTTTAAAATGTTTTTGAGGTTTAAAGTATTTGGTGAGGAAGTGCATTGTTAAAGCACTTTGTAAGTGAAATTTATTGGTTCGAAACTTGTTAAAGCACTTTGTAAGTGAAATTTACTGGTTCAAAATTTTTGTGGACACCGTAAATCCAGTCATGTTAAAGGTTGATGCGGTCCAAGACGAATGCGATCACCAAATAAATTTGACAGCGTAAATGTCCTTGATTCATAAAATCTCAACCCCAAACAATCCCTCACCAATCACAAAGTTCAAGATTACCAAACATAACAATTTTAATAAACTTTAAAATAAATTTATTAATTAACATCACAATTAAAATTTAAAATTTAAAATAAATACAATAATATTTTTTTCAAAGTCTATAATATAAAAAGATAATTTCAAAATCAAATAAAATTGAATATAAATACTTTTATTTCTCCAAAACCAAAATACTCAAAATGTTCAAATATAATCGATATAAAATGAAGGCTAATATTTTTTTGTCTAACTGATTTTGATTGAAATGATTGGAGGAAGAATATAGAATATACAAAACATTACCCTCATCACACATGTTTAAACTTCAAAATAAAATATACATCTACATAAACAATACTTTTTACAAGATTAATTTATGTGTCTACCTATTTGTTATTTGTGCATATGGACACATAAATACTCGTGCATGTATGATAAATTTATGAATATGGAAGGCACTCAACGAACAATTATTGAGAATTGCTTCTATTTGTAAAGAAGTTGATTCTACATGTTGTAAACACAATGACACTCTTTTTATAGTTTTGAGAGTATAATAGTGTAATATAAAAATGATATGAAAAGTTCGTGCAACTTATTATCAAAATAATATATGTTCATTCAAAAATTTCTAGAAAATCTTACCCAAATTCAAATTCAATAAGAGAAATATGGTTGATGAACTTTCTTACAAATTGTAGAAGCAAAACTAGTATCCGACAAACATTATTATTAATTAAAAAACATTATTATTAATTAAAAGAGAAAAAATTAAAATTCTTCCCATTAAGACCAACTTGAAAATCCATGTTTGGCTATGCAAGATGCATCTAAAATTTAGCATGCTACATATGATTACCATATTCAATTAAACCTTCCATTGTATGTGAAGAATGAATGACATGCTCCTCTTCAGAAAACCCCTAGAACATCCATTTGTCGAAGGGTCCCCCAATTGACACAAATGTTATTGGGGGCCAAGAGAGAATATAAATTATTTTAACACTTATCATCACATTTGGAATGACACTCTCCAATGTAAATGATGTATGTTGAATAATATATAATTACTGAAGGCTTATACCAAATTTATGTAAATGAGATACTTTGAAGATTAAATTTGATGTAGCTCAATCATAACTAACATATCCCTCTAAATGAAAATGCCAAAATAATTTAAGGATATTCTCATTTTAATAAACCAGTATAGACCCATCTTAACTGTGGTTCTATGAAGCACCGCGAGGGATCAAATATCTTGAAGTGGAAACCCTTCCTCCTTAACTCTTTTTAGAGCAAAAGGTTAGAGCAGGCATATACAATTTTCATTTACTTAATTTTTATTATTATTAATTAAGAGTGACATGTGTCCACGTTGAATTTAGGCATGGAATCACACATCAACCTAATACTGGGATGTAGAATATACCTCTGGGTGCAATGATCAAATATTGTAGTTAAAGTTATATTTTTCTTTTATGCTTGAATGATGACTTACAGATTAATTAAAAACTTGTAAAAAAAAAAAACTCTTAAGAAGAAAAAAAAATGAAATCTGAATTTATCATGTCATTGTAGGCCACTCAAAACAAGATATAGGGACTTTTTAATTAATACTTTTGAAAAATTGTGTTCTCATGGGTAATACTTATTCCAATCGCACTCTTGATTGTGAATTATATACTTTTATGATGTCTTTAGAATAATATTGTCCAATCAACCTTTTCCACCATGTTTATTTCAAGTTACACAAAAAATGCAAGATAGTGCATTAATTGCATTCAGAAACAAAGAATAAGCATGTTTAGAGACTTTGTCAATAAAACCTTAGTGAACTCTTCCTAGATAAATAAACTTCTTCAAAATAGAATATCATGCTTACATATTCAATCTCTAAATGTCCTTCATAATTATGTGCTATTTACTACATTTGTTTGTTTGTTTTTCATATGTCATGTGTCATGGATATTTTTTTTTAAAAGTGTTTATGTTTCTATCCAATTACAATACTTTTGTTAATATATTTACAACATGTTATTATACTATGTTCTTAATATATATTTTCCATAAAACATGTACATTTCATTATCATATCAAAATGCTATGAAATTTGCTAAAAATAACCACAACAATTTTTTTACATAAAACCTTTCTTTTATCCATTTTATTCACATCATCCTTTCAATACTTTAACATTCTCATCCATCTATTTAAAACTTTCTTTTATCCATTTTCTTACTTTTCTTCACACCATCCTTTCAATACTTTGGCATTCTTATCCACCTGTTTAAAAAGTATACTAGTTATTAATAATATGTTGTTTAATTTAATTTAAAATTCTAACTTGAATTAATTTAAAATTATAATTTAATCAGAAATAAAATTGATATAAAAAATGAGACTTTTGATTAAATAAATTAAAATCAAGAGGATATCCTAATAAAACAAAACAGACTGAAAATGCATCTTGACTAAATAAACGAAGATTAAGATGATATCGTAGCAAAACAAAATACACAGAAAGATACATCTCTGGTAAGAGGTTATGAAAATCCAAAAAACCTAATCTTATTCTGAGTTTCCGCTGAAAAGTAATTCCATGATAACTCATTCAATTTAACTGCATATGTTTCGTTACTGTTGCAAACAAATTGGAGAAAAAATTAAGAATGGAAACAGTTCAGCAATATCACAACGACTGAGAATATTCCCCAATATGGAGGGGTTCAGCCTTGCAAATGGATTATCCATCAATAATCTACGCGGGGAAATTAAAAGTTAACCTTCTAACACCCAATGGAAATCTGTTAGATTCAGCAAAGCCAAGCCCGTATTTTTTGAACCTGTCCGTCCGTCCTCATTTTATAACACACGTACTCTTCCACTCCACCGTGGGGCACGACTTTGAAGTTAAATAATCATTATGTTGGAGGGGGGAGTTGGATAAGTGCTCAGACCGGGATGGAAATAGAGGGAAAATTGCCCATCATTAAATATGGTTAAAAATTTGGGTTGTCAACATTCTTGTTCAATTGTTAAAATTTTGAAAGTTTTCTTTTTAATTCTCCTTGTCTACTAACTGTGGTAAGAAATGATTTATTTTTACCTGAATCTGTGGATTAATAAATGATTTGTTTTTATCTGAATCTGTGGATTAAGAAATGATTTGTTTTTATAAGAATTTGTGAATATAAATTTGTAATAAAAAAATAATCTGACAATTTCTCCCCTGATTTGGGAGAAAATATCGACCAAAAAAATTTATTTAATAGAAAGTTTTATCCAAGTTTTATCCTGAAACCTTTATCCAAAAGGTTTCAGTTAATTTTAAGAGATAGTTGAACATTTAATAGATATCCCGAAGGTTTGGGTTAATTTTAAGAGATAGTTGAATATTATAATAATAATAATAATTTATTTTTAAGGTCACGGCCAAGCCATCACACCAAATTGGTGTATGAGACCTCCTTGTTTGTGGGACAAGGGACTCCCTTCCACTCAGCAATTTGACTAGTAAAATCTACAAAGGTATACATACCCTACCCCCCTCTGGATTTGAACCTGTAACCTCTTAAGAGGAAACACATGTTCTTAACCATAAATGAGTTCAAAAAAATAAAAATTTAACTCACTCAAAAAAACTTTGATTAACTAATATTTTTTTTTTTACTTATAAAAATATTTGATTTGAATGCCCCATATACATCATCGTTGGATGACATTTTGTATATATTAAACTATGATTAAAATGCTATTAGGAAATAGTGTTGGGTTAAAAAATAAAATAAAAAGAATTATAAAGTGAAGTTTTTTAACCGTTGTGAAATTAGAGAAAATTAAATAAAGATTAATAAAGAAAAAAAAATTAAATAAAAAATAATATTTAATTTAATATTTGAAAAATTAAATATCAAATATATTTTTTTGTTTGCTAGTTTGTGACACGGGGGATTGGCCTGTCGTTGAGAAACGACAACTTAGGGGCATCTAAGCCTTCAAAATCACCCGAGGATCACACTCGAGAGCCATACCAACATTTAACATGGTTGAATTGTTTGTCCCCACAAATTTCAAACGATGACTTTAACAACACTGATAGAGACAATATCTAATTTTAAATGAAAATGAAAATTTATATTTATTTATATTCAAATTTAAATTTACTTGAATTATATAAAATTGAAGATAAATTGAATTTTAATTTTAATAAAAATTATCGATAATGATCATGATGATGCCTAATTGGTGTATCACACCTTAAGAGGGTAAGTGATTAGTTGCGATTTTTTATAAATTTGTTTTTGTGCTCGAAAAGAAAGAAGAGAAGCTTTCCAACATCACCATAGTTTTCTTGAGTTAAGAGGTTAGGAAGGTTGGTAGTGTGACAAAATTTTTGAAAATCTAATCTGGGTATAAACTGGACAATCTAAGAGAACGTGCTTTTCATCTTCAACTTTCTTAGTGTAACAAAGCTGACACACTATTTCATCCCATGGTGTTTTAGGAATTGACCAATGCCCAATTTCAATATGGAGCTAATGAGAATTTGTTCTTATCTTAGCAATGCTTATTTTTTTCTTTACACTTGTCCAATAGTTAGATAATTTTGATATTCTAGATTATGGTTGATTACATCCTTGTCATACCTTAATTTTCTTTTTTCTTCTAAATCTTTATCACACCACATTTTCTCCTTAAACTTCGATTTGATGATATTTTTAATAGCATATTTACTGTGCAAAATAGTGTCTTCCATGATTCCCCAATAGTTTATCCAAGACCAAGCATCTTTATTTCATCATCGCTTGAGTCGATAGTGGTTACAACTTGAATTTGAAGCAATTTTAGGAAGCTTCTTGTTTTCCATGTTATTTAACTTGTTTTTATACATTAGGTATCTCGTCATAGTTGTGCTCTCAATGGGGAGAGGTTTTTTTTCTAAGAGGATGATGGGACAAGGTGTATTTCCATTAATTTTGAGATTATAGGTTATAAAATTCTTTTGTATTTTCTCTGTCTTTCTCCAAGATTCATGAGATATACTACAACCCCAGACTTCACATCAATAAAGAATAAGAGGTGTAATAAGAGTCTCAAAGAGGAGTTTCTTCTTATCCCAAATCCAATGATGAGTTGATTTACAATTGTTTTCAAGCCCATAATAATCTTTCCATCACCCAAAAATCTTTTTCTCAATGCTATAATTCCAGTTGAGCTTGTGGTGAATATCAATTCCAATATATTTTTATGGAGTCACTGAATCCTACAAGTTGTTGTCATATACAAAGGTATCATAAGTGATCTTATTGGATTTAATAATCATGACCTTAGTCTTATCAATATTAACAATCATACCCATATTGGAGCAAAAATCCTTGAGGATTCTTAGTTGGTTTTCAAGATCATGGGGACTCCTTTCCATAAGAACGATATCACCAACATAAAGAAGACGATTAATGACTATACTACTGAGAGTAGGGCTAACACAACCTGCTTTTTCATAACAATCTTCTAACTTGTCAATTTATATGCCAAAAAGGGTATGGGACAAGTGATAACCTTGTTTCTCTGCAATATTGCAGTTAATCTCTTTTGACTAGCCCTCAGTGTTTTGAAAATTTGAAATAACATTCTCATACATACTTATTGCAACAACCCCCAACTCGAGAGACACTTTTATCTCTTCCAACATATTCCAAAGGTTTTTCCTAGGAACCATGTCAAAAGCTTTTCTAAAGTCAACAAAACAACAAAAAAGATTGGTTTTGGTATTGCGGATCTTCTCTGCAATGATCCTAAAGGTAACAAGATGGTCCATAGTTGAATGATATCTCTTAAACCTGGCCTTTCCTTTAGATATTTTACTGTGAATTTCTAGCCAAAGGATAATCTTATTTTCCAAAACAATTCCATAAAGCTTGGCTAAAATCGGGCTAATCATAATGGTCCTATAATTAGAGGGACTATTTTTATCCCCAATTTTAAAAATAGGAAGAAGCAGGCTTTGCATCCAGGGTTTAGGGAAGCCCTTCTTGATTTCTAAATTAAAGAGCTTGTGTATGTAGGAGACAAGGATATGCCCTCCGATTTTAAAAATTCCAAGTTCATTTTCTCCAATGTTCCAAGCTTTCCCATTTGCAAGACACTTAACCCCGAACTCTTTGTCTTCTAAAGAAAAAACTTTATCCTTTATAGGGACAATAGGAACAAAATTATATTAATAAATATAAATAATTTATATTATATATAAATAAATAAAAATCAAATAAATTTAAAAACAAATAATTTAAAAACAAATCTTTAAATAAAAAAACACCAAATTATTATAAAGATTAAATAGTTCTACGTTGACCCCCCAAAAACGACTCTACTACTAACACAATGAACAAGTTCAATTCTCATGACATGAAATCTTAAAAAAACCATTTTAAAAGTAGCAAAGTTATATAATATATCATGGATATACAAAATATTGAAATAATGTATAAAAATTAATGTAAAATTCATTTAATTAATTTTTATAATATTAAAAAAAATATTTAAAAGAAAAAATAATACAGGCACACACACATATATATATATATCAAGAGTAGAGAGAGGAGTGATAAGACAACCTCTTCTCTTTTACATACTAATTGTATTTTGCTTACGGCTATATAATCTGTTGGAGGTGGAGTTTTCACATGGCATTCAATGTGACAATAACATAACATTGAAAAATGTACACAAACATTATGGTACTCGACTCTCCCATTGCAGTGAGCTATCCTATTCTTTTTTTAGAACAATGTGGATCACAATACAATGAAACACAATAAAGATTAGTTTTTTACATATTTGATCTCATTCCTTCCTTATGATCGAGTTATCTAGTGTGTACAATGCATCTCTTGTTTTTTCTCACTATCGAGGAAAACTGGGGTTTATGTGAAGATGGCCAAGGTGACATTGCAACAATTTCCAGGGTTTCTACGATGATTTATAATCTTTTCGTATATTTTTTGAATGATTTCTACGTCGTTTTCTAGGGGTTTCGCAGCTTCATGTAGTGTTGAATAGATTTTTCTATACAAAATGAAAATACAAAAAAAAATATTTTGAGGTTTCAAGAGAGGCATTGATAGGAAGAGAAAGAATCAGGTGTTGAGGAAGGGCTTTGGTGTATAAACAATGGACATGCCAAAAATAATTGTATTCATGCAAATTACATGTGAGGCCTCTTTGGCTTTGATTTGAGATCTAGATCAAGAATGAGAGCCATAATCTATTCTCTAAGGGGAGTGGTATTTTGGCAAATCCATTTTCTGATATATGAAGGTATATAAGGGCTTGGTACACATTTGAGCGACAACGACATGGCTACCAGGGTTTTGTTTTCACAAGTGTTGATCCACATTAAATATATACAAACTAAAATACCACAACGATCAAATGAAAGAAGACCCTAATATGGTGAGTTTGTGTGGGAGTGTGGCTTTCAATTAGGGCTTCTGCTGCAAGTACTCATAATAAGCTGTTTAGGTTTTCTTCTATAGGTAGAAAAGGTGTTTTTGGATATAAATTACTCTTCTCACATCTAGACCAAGATGGTTGACCTGCTTCTAAATTATGGAACCCTGATCCAGGAGGTTCGTCCACTGCAAACTTTGTCCAGCTCGTGGTTTCTTCTCTAGCAATTATCTTTCTGTAGATTGAATCTTATCCTTACTTGGATTTATTATATAGAGTTTAGGTTCATGATATTGAAGCTAGTCCAAACTGGTAGAGGAATTTCCCCGCACGAGGCTCGATTTCCCCAAATTGTGAAGTACAAGAAAAGAAGGTAGTTGCTGATTTGAATCATGTTGTTATAAATGAAACTACTTTGAGGTACAATGATGGATATGGATGATCATAATTGGGTAGTTCCTGAATGTGCATGGAGACTTTTTCACATTGACATCCCTACAATTGTTGAACATATTATCATGCAAAAACCATCATGCGATAACCCTGGAGATTTCTTCGTGAACGTTGCATGTGATAAGATACTCTATAGGTGGATGCGGCATATTTTTATATATGACGTTGATCATTTTTAATTCTATTTTTATGACATCAACATCTATTTGACCAACTTTTTTCTTTCTGATTTCGACCTCCAAAGTTTCCATTGTTGATACATGGTCTATACATGAGACGAACAACGAGAGTTATTTAGCCATATTTATTACTAGATTGACTTAGTCTATGCTGGTGATGGCTTGATTGTTCGTTCATTTTGCTAATTTTTTTCTGAGTCTGAAAGATGTCGTCTTTTGTCATGACAATCATGTTCTCTTGGTTTGTGTTCATATGATCTTCGCCCTCTTAATCTATGCTCACTTGAGCCACACTCACTTGCATCCAGACTGATCCTTTCGCTTGATTCTTTTCTTATGACTATTTGCCTTAAGTCGGTCGATGGTTTAGAACATCGATAATATCTTCCATTACTATGTCTTGAGATTGACCAAGGGATGATTTCTCTCTCCATTTTACTTTATTGTTTCTTTTCGTTTAGTGTTATGGCTATTCCTTAAATACTTTAACTTTTTGAGTTTTTTATACCTGAATTTATCTAACTGCTTTTTTGTTTATTAATTTTAAGGAAGGTTTATTTCTTATAAGTATGATTAGTTAATTTAGTCGGTTCATGTTGGAAACTCCCTACTATACTTT
This sequence comes from Picea engelmannii, assembly GCA_009831015.1. Classification (NCBI taxonomy): domain Eukaryota; kingdom Viridiplantae; phylum Streptophyta; class Pinopsida; order Pinales; family Pinaceae; genus Picea; species Picea engelmannii. The sequence goes on along the minus strand of ML787809.1, from coordinate 433,427 downwards.
TTCAACATGGTTCTTTTCTTTTATACTTGATATTTCTTTAAATGGGAACCATTAATTACTTTCTAAAATGGATTCCGCAATAATGTTCACAGTTGGACCGCTCCATTCGATTGAATATATTCCACCACATAAGGCCCCAACCATGTTGTTTCAATTTTTTTGGGTTTTCCTTTTATACGACTATCATACAACAAGAGTAAGTCTCCCTCTTTTATATTCTATTTATTTAAGTGACGATCATGCTATAATTTTTTTTGTTGCTTCTGAACCTCTTGGTGATGGATCACTATTAACCTCTCTTCTTTGAGCTTGTTTATTTGGTATAATCAGTCGTTCATTTTTTTACTCTCATCAAATTTTTCTATATCTGTGACCCTATCGGAATCAGTGCAAAATTGTAGCAGAATAACGACTTCCTAGCCTTAGAATGGCTTGAACAGAGTCTGTCTAGTCAATATTTTGAATGTTGATCTTGTTAATATTATGGTAGCTGCGGGAGGTATTTACCTCCATGTGTGAACCTGACGAGAATAAAAGACTCCGGAAAGTAAGAGAAACCCCTAATGAGTTGGCTAATAACCCTATAAGTCTTGTTGGCTCAAGAAGATAATTTATATTAGGTTATTAGCCTCCAAGAGAAGAAATCGACCAGAAATAATAATAATATACTAAACAAACACATATCCAGACGAAGAAGCCGGCCCCAAAAAATCTGGAAGAACCAGTATAAATATAGGGCACCAGTTCTCATTTGACAGCATCTCAGAATTGTAGTTCCCAGTTGGTGCACACTGCAGTTCCTAGTTTGGTGCACACATGTGGAGGAGGGTTGCAGGTGCAGCTGCAATAGCAGCTAGTTTTCAGTATTGACTTGGACTATCTCTTGGCTAGGGTTTGGACTATCTGTTCAACTATTGTTGGTGCACTATCCTTGGAGGAAGATGCACTACACCTTGTTTGGCTATCTAGCCTAGGGTTTGCTTCCGGAGTAATTCTCAGTCAAGGTTAAGGTTCTTGGAGGGTGGCTTCGGCCTATGGTTGGGTGATGAGGGTATCGTCAATGGTAAAATGAGCACACCATCTTCTATATTCTAACAGTTTATGGGCCCACACCTCCTTCATTCAGTCTAAACACTAGAAGGAAACATAGCCACTAGGATATTGAGCTCGCTAAGGAACTTCTGCTAAGGTTACTAGCAGAAGAAACTTCCAAGACACTGCCGCTAGGGTTACTAGCCGGAGCAGTTGTAGAAACCCTAAACCTCTTGTTGAAGCAACTTAAGTGAAGAGATTGACCTAATCTCCAGATAGATCAGTGCACCCTAGCCTAGTGCATCTCCTGATACCCTCAGCAAGGCAAGACGTGAAGTTTGAATTTCTAGTCAAATCTAGGGTTTGACCAAGTCAAGCAGCCATGACTAACTCTATGAAGTCTAAGAACAAGTTATATGGAGCCTCTAACTTCAGAGTGTGGAAGACAAGGATTGACCTCATCCTTGCTAAGAATAAGGTATTGGATATCGTGAAAGGAAAGATCGTGAAGCCAGAGTTTGAAGAAGGAGAAGAGAAAGAACCGCACAATGTTGCAGCTACGGAGAAGTTCAAAGATGTTGACATAAATGCCATGAGTATCATAGTGGATTCCATAAAAGACCACTTGATACCCTACATCTCCCATCTTGACTCATTGAAGAAGATGTACAATGCCCTAACAAATCTCTTCTCACTTAGAAACATTGTACAAGTTATGAGTCTAAAGAATGAGCCCTGTGATATGAAGATGAATGATGATGAGAGCATAACATCATACTTTGTAAGAATATACCAGTTAAGAGATCAACTACAAGCTATTGAAGAGATCACTTCAGAGAAGGAATTGGTGAACATAGTACTCAATGGTCTTCCCAAGACATGGGATGCATTTGCCGCAAGCATGAACACAAGGAAGGAGTACTCGACATTTGAAGAACTTTGGACTTGTTGTGCTCAAGAAGAATCAAGGATCAATGCAAAAGAGAAACCCCAAAAGAAGTACGATGATCAAGCCTTCACAACAAGATTTAAGAACTTCATGAACAAAAGGAAGTTTGGTTCAAGGAGGAAGCCAAATCAAGAGAAAGACATTTCAAAAGTACAATGCTTCAACTGTCAAAAGTACGGTCAATACAAGAATTAGTGTCTTGAGCTAAAGAAAAGGAAGGAGAAACACGAAGCATCAATTGCTGAAGAAAAGGAACCTACAAAGAAGACTAAGCAGGATGGAAGAGACTTCTTCTTCTAAAAAGGTAATAACACTCTTCTTATTTCTTGTACATATCTTGTTTGCATCGTCTCTGTACATATCTTGCATATCTATAATATGTTCCAAGAAGAACTATACCTATGGAAGAACAAACAAGATGGAAATGGATATCATTAGATAATACACATGAAAAGATGAGATAAAAATCATGTGGAAGCTATTAAGCCGAATCAATCATGAAGAGACTCAGTAGAATCAAAGACATAAATAAGTCAACAATCAAGAGGAAATTGGAAAAAGACTTATGACGTTTTGTAGAAGACAACAAAATGGAAGCGTGGACTCTATTAGACAAGAGAGCAAATTATATATTGCAGAAAACAATAAGGATGCAGATGGAAGCATAGACTCTATTGCAGAAGACAATAAGGATGTAGATGGAAGCATGGACTCTGTCAGACAGAGGGAGCAGATTATATGCACTTATACATAAAGCAAGATTTAGAAGGGAGCTAATCCCATGATCCATTGAAGATGATGAAATATATATCCATGGTAGCATCCATAAAAGATAGTATGTGTTTAGTTCAACTACAAAAGAAGACTTCTTCGAAGAGAAGCCTTAAAGTATTCCTAGTTTTCCATCTAGATCCGTGATCCTATGATGAAAGGAAGAAGTGGAATATCTAGGGCATGGAATCTATAAGAAACTCCATGAACCGAAGAACTAAAGAAAAACATGAAGAGGATGAGGATTGCAAGAAAGAAAGAGAAACCAGAACAACCAGTCATTGTATCAAGATTCACAAGATTACCAACCTAATATGAACTCACTAAAAGCAATCAAGCAGGAGAATTGAAAGTCGTGATGAAGAAACAATGTATGGAAGACTTATGAATGAAAGAATTTGCGAGATCTAGAACCAGAGATTCTCCCAGATGGAGGGAGAAGACTATGATGATTACTTGTTCCAGTAAACCAGACTTATATCTACATAAGTCATTATATCATCCGCAACATCCATGAGTCGAAATTCTACATCAGATGAATGCAAAGAATATTCTCTAGAGAAATTGAATAAAGAGCATATGAGGAGCAATCTCAAGACTTTGAGGCATACCAAAAAGAGACTCCTATATGCAGATAGAAGAAGATAACTTGGTGGAGAATCTCCAGTGCACAACAGAAGCATGGTGAAGTTTTCCTATAAACATCAAGATGACTACTCAGTAGATTAGATCTCATGATGACAGAAGAAGTGCCACATATAGATGTTTCAGCTTTCCAACTATGATATACTCTATTGTTCAGATCTACATGAAGCTTTCAAAGTGTTCCAGACTAAAGTACATTTGAAATCAAATATTACATTATCCATGATGAAGTCCAGAAAGGAGAAATTGATTCTCCAATACATATCTCCATAGATGAGTGGATACGTAGACATTTTGGTAAAGCTTCTATACAAGATGAAAGAGTTTGCATACTCAAGCTAGAGCTCATGGAAACAACTTCCCTCTTATTGAAAAAGGAAGAAATGACTCTCCAATTTAAGAGGGAGCACTAAAAACATTATTGAAGACATTCATCTTTAAAATTGAAAAATAGTCCATCTTGGACTAATGTTTTCCTGTTTGGAAAGTGGATTGAGACTTCTAATGGATAGTCACTTTCCATTGTGGTTAACATGGGAAGTAGTTTGATTGCTGATGTATCATAGACATCGACTTCCCATTGTGGTTAGCATGGGGAGTGGTCTAGGACAGTCTCTCTTCTTGAACATTACTCAAGAAGAATGGCCCGCCTCGTGGGACAACGATTTCTCATTGTGATTAACATGAGGAATTGTCTGTTTTGGAGGTTGATGCAGGACAATCTTTTCCTCTTGTGGTTAACAGAGGAAATGGTTCGGAAAATCATTCCTTAGGGTTTATACATTCTCTCCAGGGTGCACTTTGATTAGTGTAGGAGGAATGGCCCAGGGTGGGAAATGGTCCAGGGTAGACATTCCTTAGGGTTTATACATTCTCTCCAGGGTGCACTTTGATTAGTGTAGGAGGAATGGCTCAGGGTGGGGAATGGTCTAGACTCAACATTCCTTAGGGTTATACATTCTCTCCAGGGTGCACTTTGATCAGTGTAGGAAGAATGGCCCAAGGTGAGGAATGGTCCATGTTCAGAAGATAGGACAGTTATTCTTTCTTGTTTGAGAAGAATTGTCCAAATATCTCATTGTTCTACTCTGAGGGAAGATATTCTTTCATATATCATAGATGTGAGTGAAAGATTGGCCCAGATGATTCAATTTATATCATAACATTGTTTCTATGCAGGTTGCTATTAGATGTTTGTTATGAAGATTGTTATGAAGATTGTATGACAGTAGATGAAGACTACTATGGTGGATATGTTACACTGTTCGTGACTATACGTTGTTGATCAAGTACTTGTGTGTTACTTGGTGTGGTAGTGAACCACTGGATTGTAGTTATGTACTACTATGGATAGACATAGTTGTGTTCTATTTCTGTTCTGATTGCCTTGAAGACTATCAACAGTTTATTGAAAATAATCACCATCCAGACGAATGATGAACAGAGATTTTCCAGACGAAAATTGGTTCAGAGCATTTAATCCTCTAGATTATAAGAGTGGCTCTTGTATCACTCTATCGTGTGAGTGACTTATCCAACATCATGTCTAATTACTCAAATGAAGTATGGTTCCGAGAGATGATGCAACTAATGGTGATGGTGATGCTCATGATCTAGTCATGAAATAGTCTAGATGACTATATTAATGCTACTGAGTAAATGGTATGTTTTTGTGCTCAAGTCCATTACCTATAATACCTCCCTAGCTAGGAGGGAGTGTTAATATCATGGTAGCTGCGGGAGGTATTTACCTCCATGTGTGAACCTAACGAGAGTAGAATACTCCGAAAAGCAAGAGAAAACCCTAATGAGTTGGCTAATAACCCTAGAAGTCTTGTCGGCTCAAGAAGATAATTTATATTAGGTTATTAGCCTCCAAGAGAAGAAGTCGGCCAAAAATAATAATAATATACTGAACAAACACATATCCAGAAGGATAAGTCGGCCCCAACAAATCTGGCAGAACCAGTATAAATACAGGGCACCAGTTCTCATTTGAAAGCATCTCATAATTGCAGTTCCCAGTTGGTGCGCACTGCAGTTCCCAGTTTGGTGTGCACATGTGGAGGAGGGTTGCAAGTGCAGCTGCAACAACAACTAGTTTTCAGTATTGACTTGGACTATCTCTTGGCTAGGGTTTGGACTATCTAATCAGTTATTGTTAGTGCGCTATCCTTGGAGGAAGATGCGCCACACCTTGTTTGGCTATCTAGCCTAGGGTTTGCTTCCGAAGTAATTCTCAGTCAAGGTTAAGGTGCTCGGAGGGTGGCTTCGGCCTATGGTTGGGTGACGAGGGTATCATCAATGGTAAAACGAGCACAGCATCTTCTATATTCTAATAGATCTATCCACCCATAGGATTGCGTGTATCTTATCATCCCAGTCATCTTTATTTATGCCACAGATATTTGTAATTACCTTGTGTAATATTTTATTAAAGGATTCGACTGCCCCGTTTGCTTGTGGGTGATAGGATGTCGTTTTTCTATGGTCGATTAGAAAATTTTCCAGTAGAAATTTAATTGTTTCATTTACAAAGTGAGTTCCCGCGTCATTGATTAGTGTCAGAGGAAAACCAAATATTGTGATTATGTTCTCATAGATGACTTTAGCTACTACCTGTTTGGTACATGATTCGACCAATTATGACTTTAGGATATTCTAACCATTTTTCACCCATTAACTTGGCTTACTCCTAAAGAGTCATCCAAATGGTGTTTGGATTTGTTAT